>CM040244.1:32087116-32538731 GCA_022545495.1 Chrysanthemum lavandulifolium | reverse complement strand
GAAATGGTTTCCCAAGAATGAATGGCACGTTTCTATCTTCCTCAACATCTATGATCACGAAATCCACGGATAAGCGATATTAGCCACCTACATTAGAGTATCCACCGTGATTCTATGGGAAGACATAGGTGTGATTAGCTAAGGAAAGTCTAAGATCGATCTTGGTGGCTTCTCCTTAGTCGACTTATTATAGATTGATAATGGTATTATGTTCACATCATCCCCGATCACTAAGGCATTTATATTATCAATATCACTATACTACAAGGTATCATGAAGTTCCCTATGGTGTCTCATTTTTTGTTAATGGTTTTTAGAACCAACTCATCTGAGGTCCCATAGGCGGTCATACTCTTCTTCTGTTATTTTCCATCTAGGGCTTCCCAGAATCTCATTGTACCTAAAGTTGTTTACTTGGTTTGCAATGGTTTTCATTAATTTCGTGCTTAAGGTAGTACTCGATGGTTTCAGCCCATCATTAGGTTGATTCCTCCCTCTTGCTTTCCTCGGTTTTCCTACCTCAACCTTTCCATCCTCGGGCATAATGGAAATGGCGTTAACAAAGCAAGTGGGAGGGCAGTCGTTGCTTCTTACTAGCACCTTTTCGGGAACTTTTGTTTTGGTATATTCTTTACCGGTTCATCATCTTCGTCATTTTGCTTGCATTTCTCTCTCGCCTATAACCTCCTCTTGGTTTGGCTAATCTCTCATGAGTGCCATGTACTCCTCATTTGTTCCTTAAAGCTTGGTGAGAGTGGTATTGGGAAGTAGAACTGAGGCGCCTTCTAATTGGGGTTTTGCTCACGACTTGGGGATTACGAAAAAGGTGTTGGGTGGTTGGTGGAATGGTGCGATTAATTGCTTCTCGAGGATTTGTCACGGGAGCCCTTTATGCCTTTCCATAAGATAATCAATCCCTCTCTCAATAGCACTCATTTGCTCTTGATGATGTCGGACGATTCAAGAGGAGTTGATATGGCAATAACCATGTTAATGGGGGTTTGGAGATTCATTCCAATTTTCGTAGCTTTGATCGATGCTCTTCTATAATATCCCAAGATTTCTCTCGCATTAAAGTCATTGAGCCTTCCACCGTGACTTGATCAATAGATCGTCGGTGATGAAATCAATATGGTCATAGAAGATTTGGATTTGAAGCCAAAGATCAATGCCACGATGGGGGAGTTTACAGAGTAGGTCCTTGAATTGAGTCCATGCTTTGTAGAGACTACGCCTTGAAGTTGTTGAAGCGTTAAGATATCTCGCCTAAGTTTAGTGGTTCTCCCGGTGGGAAAAATTGAGCAAGGAAGCGCGGTGAGATCATCCCAACGAGATGGGCCGTGAGAATCGCTCAAAACCAATTACTAACGGTCCCGTAGAGAGAATTGGAAGAGGCAGCTTGGTCGCGTGGTCTCCCGAGTAATGCATAAAGGTCGATGGAATCGACAATTTTAAGAAATCCCTAGATCTTTGATTAGGATCTTGAACGAAGTCCATGGAATACACATCCGTTTCGCACCAACCGGATGGTGTGGATCATGAGGCCGTAGTTTGGGCTTGGTCGGGAAGCTCGATGGTGTTCTATAGCCTAGGTGGCTTGGTCTCGAGTATTCGCCAAGAGTACGGACTCTTGGCGGGTCATTGGTGGTAGGTTGATGAATGGTGGTTGATTATCACCTTCCATGATGAAAAGTGATGGGGTTGCGAACAAAGGTCACGAAGAAGGATAGACTCGAGAAGGCTAAAAATTGAGAAAAATTTACTTGATAGGAATCAAGCAAAGAAACCTAAGCGAGGTGGACTACTAACTAGCTATTTTATTCCCACAGTGGCCAAAAACTTGATAACGCTACACGTCGTTCGGGGTCAAAGGAACTTCCTTTTCTTGAGCAAGTTTTATAACACCTAGGCGGTGAACCTAATCGTTGTAGTGTAGTATTAGGGTAAGCCAGCGGGTATTGATATCGATTCTCTGGGGAATAGGAATGCTAGTGAGAAGTTACTACGCTAAGGTTGGGGTTGAGGAAGATTATTTTTATACTTTTTTTGTTTTTAGGAAATAGAAAGGTCGAATCTCGGGGTTTGGATTTGGGGTTGGTATTTCTACGATTACTCTTCTTGTCTAATTATCTAATCTAAGGTGTATGTAGTCTATGTCTAATTATTGTGTGCTCGTATGATAGTTTAAAGATGTGTTTACTTAGGTTTTATTACTCTTAATTATCTCCTATTGATGGTTAATTGTCACATCCTTATTCTTGTCGCGTTGTGTGTCTAAAGTCGTAGGGTATTGATGAGTGTAAATACTACATTATTTTAGTCAATCGACGAGCGCAAAACGTTTAAAATGCTCCAATGCATCAAAATCTTGAAAATATTCCAAAATTGCATTTATATGTTTGGATGCAAAATGTTCAAAATCGGATGAAAATGAGCTAAGTTTGCATAACTGGCGTTTGAGTCCCAAGTTTCAAAAAATGTCGGAAATAGTCCCCGAGCACATAAATTCAAAGTAAAATCACCAAAGGTCCTTTTAAAATCATAAGTTGTCATAATTAGTCCTTTGGTGAAAAATGTCAAAAGTTTTGAGAAATTACAAGCTTGGTCCTCTAAGTTTAAAATTGGCAAAAATGGTCCTGGAAAATTTGAAAATGGCAACTTTGGTCCTTGTACTATTAACACTTGTCAATTTCAGCACGAAACATCTTTGCTTGTTGTGATTATGGTCCTCAATTTTCGAAATTGACAAGAGGCCCTTGATAATTATTAAACCTTTTGCACTTAGTCCCTTGTCATGAAATACTTTGGACCCCGTATTATCCATTTGACCCCGCCATTTGGACCCCTTCCAATATAATAAACCGGTCAAACCATTTGACTTAACTTTCTCCCACCTCACGGGTTACCACTTCACCATCATCAACTCCTGCGACTCCTTTCCGAAACACTCCATCCATCATCCCTACCCTCCTCCAAACACAACACTCCAAGGGATGCATTTAATGCACCTTTATACCTAACACTCAACCCAGCTGGCTTAAACAACTTTTGGCGCCAAAAACCTTTTAAATGGCCAAGATCAATTTTTCACAATCAATGGTTGAGATTTATGCTGGGAACTATTCAGAAAGGTGAGAGAAACTGCTTGGAGTATAAAAAGAAGGAAGAGGAAGGCAATTAGGGTAGTACTTAGTTTAATTTTTCACCATGAATGTCGTTTTTTAGCTTGTAATGTCTTAAATAGTTTTTCAGTGTATTTTTAAGGTTCTATGTATCAAAAGTAACTTGTTTAAAGTGTATTGCAACTCTTTTAAGTCTAAATTCCAGTTTATGTTCATGTTTCAAATTTCATGTTAACTGTTGAATTTTCAATTTCAAACTCGAATCTCGAGCTTCAATCGCCTTCTTTCCAGTTAAAACAAGTTTATATTAGCTTATAATAACTTTTATAAGCTTGTATTTAAGTTTTAAACAATATTGAAACTGGTCAACAAAAGTCAACATGGAGCACCGTCGATGCGAGAATGGAATGGGTTGATTCGAGACATGTTCTTGGGGTTGAATTAGAGGCAATGGGTTGGTTTATGTAGGTTAGTAGTTCTTGTGGTTACGGTTTGATTGCTAGCAAAGCCATTATGGCTAAGCGCACTTGTAAGTGTTTTCAACAATTAATAGCATAGTCTGTTTTGTGGTTACAAGTAGTTATAATCGTCCATTAAGGTGTATTTAGGTTGTCTCAACATAGTTTGATCATTGAAATTAGTTGGATTAATAGTTAGCTTATTTAAATTTGCTAATCGGTGTATAAAAGGGTGTTTGGATTTGTTGCTGGTCTATGTTTGAGGTTTGTTTTGGATTGGAAACACATTGGTTCATGTCTACTTAGCACTTTTGAGCTCATTCTTTGTCATCAATTTGAAACTGCACACTCTAAAAGTCAATTTGGACATTAATCTTATATACTTCTCCGTTGGAGTTTTAAAGAATCAAATCCTTGTTTTGTGTTAAGAATCAATAAACATATCTTTCAGTAACTTCATTTCATCATAATAAACCAATATCAGTCCTTAAATTGAGCTCGAAAACTCATAAAGTCAAATCTTCATAAGCTTGTTCTAAAAAGTCGAAAGTGAAAAATGCATTTTGAGCCATATGGAAGGAATTTTCATGGACTCATTCTTGGACCAAATTGGAGAATTGTTGTTTTAAAAACAAGTGGTCTCATTTCTTATAGTCATTTTTAGAATTTTACAATTTTTATAAAGCTTCAAACAAGCTTGTCTTTTGGGTCTTAGTTGCCTGTTCAAGTACTTAGCATATCTTGAGTTTTCTCGATTATTTGCGAGATATTACTGCAGATCTCAACCAGCTCATCATGGTCGATATTTGGTTTATAGTTGGTCACGGGTCTAGTTTAAGTCTCCACATTTAGTTTTTGATTTCTAGCTTATTCAAGTGCTTAATTTCTGCTAAACTTTGTACCCTCTCGGCTGTTTTAGTGCTTAAACTCAAATAAGCCAAATCCTTGCAAGTTGCAATCCAGAGGTTATAGATAGTTGTTTTCTGTTGCATTTTGGTTCTTTTAGCTTATTTAAGCTTCTTGTTTTGGTTTGGTGCTTATTGGTCTCCATTTGCTTTTCAAGTGCTTGTTTATAAGCCCTTGGTTTATGGTTTCATATTCCTCCACACAAGCCCTTGTTTTTCCATTTTTCTTAGCTTCCTAATATAATTTTAGAGTTTTCTTGAATTTTTCAGATTTTTCCAAGTTGGTTTGCTATTTTTCTGCATTTAAATTAATTTTTAGCACTTTTTAATTAGCATTTAATACAAAAAATTAAGAAAAGGTTCAAAAAAATAATTTTTCAATTTTCTTAAGTTTAGATAAATATAAAAAGACAAAAAAATATTTTTCTAGATTTTTCTTAGTTAAATTTGTATTTTTAAGCCATTTAATTAGTTTTAATAGTTTTAATTCCTAGAAAATAGAAAATAATCGAGAAAATATAAAAATAGTTTTGAAAATTCTCTTTTGATATTTAGATTTTCTAAGTCTTAATTTTATTTTCTAGCTTTATTTCACATTTTCTTGTATTTTAGGTAATTATTTATTAGTTAAAATAGTTTTAATTAATGATAATTAGATAATTAGTTATAAAAATACTTTTCTTTTTTCTAAATATTTTCTTTTATCATTAGGTTTGTAAAATATCATTTTCATATTTTTAGGGTTTATATTGTGAAAGTTTTACATTTTTTATTTTGTGCTGACTACGTAGTTTTAATTGATTTCATAAAAACATAAAAACAAAAACATCATTTTGCAAATAGTGATAGCGTTTATTTAATATTTTTATCTTTTTAATTTCCTTTAATTTGCATTTAAGCCGTTGTAATTTGTTGGCTTTTACGTAGTTATAATCATTCGATCCGCTTTTGGATTCAAATTTCTCGATCATTTATCGTTTGGTGATCCATTGCATAACTTCATTGAGACATACCGACCCGGGAAACACTATACTCCCAGATCTTCATTGAGTTCTTTCTGAACCGTTTTAAGTTTCTTCTGATCGACCCGTTCGCAAGTGGCGGGCTTATTGGGTGAAAAAACTGTGACTTTTGGATCGAATCAAATTTTTTGGCGCCTTATGGTGGAGTCTGTCAGCGATAATCTTCGTCTAGCAGATTAGTAGTTTGAATACTCACTCTTTGTTCATATCATCCATATCTATCTATATATATATATATCCATATTTTCTTATAAAAATCCAAAACCAACAATTTAAAAGCGTATAAAACACAAAAATATTTTCCTTTTGTTTCTATATATGTATCAAATATAAAAAAAATATACAAAAAGATTTGTCGTTTTCTTTAATAAATAACAACTTAAAAGATTACCACCAAAACCAAGGCGATCACTACCTAACTGGGGTGCGACCATAATAAGTTCGAACTAAAGATTTAAAACTTGCCTTTGTGTCCTGTGATTGGTGTACCTTTTCAAAGCCATTCATATTGTGATTATTGGTTAAGTTCAATCATTGTTTTTTGCCTCGATTTTGTGTTAATTGATTTTGTTGTGATATCTCTTTGTCGAACTAGAAAACCCATAAAGATTCTTCTCACCCCATTTTATAAAACATCTTCATAATTCCATTTCTCTCCCTTTCTGAGATTCCTTGAGTTAACTCTAGTGTATCTTGCTCACTCTTCTAGATCTGTGAGCCCATTTCGTGAGCTTGTCAAGATTCCAGAAGGCGTGTCAGTGAGACTTCTCGCTCCATCGGTCGAATCGAGATCCGGATTGCTCACTACTCCGTTATCATGGCGGAAGAACACCCCATGTGAGCTTCTCCGGGCACCCATCGACGGTATGGAGATGCTATCGTTATACCCGCCCATTGTGGTGAAAACTTTGAACTCAAGACCGGGTTCTTGAATCTTGTAACCTCAAATCGAGTTCTACGGTTTGGCGGGATGATCTCTCATGCTCATATTCGATGGTTTAACAAGATGCATCTACCGTCAAGTATAAGAATGTCCTAACGTCTTTGTTAAGTTTCTTACGTTCCCATTTTCTCTTGAGGGCAAGCCCGATTTGGCTTGAAAACAACCCCTCGGTCTATTGAGACATGGGAAGATCGGTGAAGAAATTTGTGAATGAATTCTATCCACCTTCCAAAACCACGAGTCTAAAAATGAAATCATCAAATTCACTCAAAAGTTTGATGAATCCTTGATGTGAATCTTGGGATCGTTTCAAGAATTGCCCATAAATGTCCTCACCATGGTTTCTCCAGAGTTGATGCAACTCGATACTTTCTACAATGGGTGAGTCAATCGATCAATATTCTCTCAATTCTCTCGCGGGAGAATTTCCTAAGCAAAAGCTGTCTAAAAAGCTTTAGCGATAATTGAAAACAAGTCTAAAGTCCGCCTGTCCTCAAGCAAGCCGGTTGTTTCCAAGTCGGTGTTGGTCCTTCTTCTTCTTCATCGCCGTGAGTCAATCTAGCACTGATGCTAAGATTGACAAACTATGAAGCCATTCAAAGCGGTTCTCGACCAAAAGAAGTCTCTTTTCGACAAACTTCGCCTCCTGCTGAAGTTAAGAAAGTGGAAGTGCAGTGTTACACTGTGGTGGCCCCATGCTTACTATAGCTGTATGGCCGCGGATGGTAACCCTTTTTGAAGCAATCGCGTGGCGGGATCTCTAATCAAGGAAGCGATCAATATCGTGCTCCTATGGGCCGAACCACCGGCTCTAACCACTACCACGGACCTCCGGTTTCAATCAAAACCGTAATTAGAATCAAGCAGAGACCAAACCAGGTTTTCAAAACCAAGGTAATTTCGGTCAAATAACGGTTTCGAATCGAAATCAAATTTCCAACACCAAGGAAATTTCAATAGAAACCAGTCAGGGGAAATTTCAACCAAGGGTATTTTCATGCCAATACACTAGAACAAAAAGTGGATTTGGCCACACGAATATGTGTGACGATATACATATAGTCACACATGTTTTTTCGGCGTGTGTGACTAAGGTCGGCGCGACCATGGGTACCCTATGGTCGCGTGTTTGACTTTTTTTAGTCTCTATTGCAAAAGAGTAACAAAAACCGTAACATGTGTGACTAATTAGGTACAAATTTTGTTGGATTAATCCATTATTAGTGACCATAAACTGTATAGTCACAAAGCATGTTT
This sequence comes from Chrysanthemum lavandulifolium, assembly GCA_022545495.1. NCBI lineage: Eukaryota > Viridiplantae > Streptophyta > Magnoliopsida > Asterales > Asteraceae > Chrysanthemum > Chrysanthemum lavandulifolium. The sequence continues at coordinate 32,531,024 of CM040244.1, read as the reverse complement.
GTTTTGGGTATTTAGTCACATACAATTAAGCATAAAGTGGCAAAAGTGTTAATAAGTGTGACCATATGTTGTTTAAGGTGAAGAAATATGTCTTTTGTGTGACTATTGATCATCAATAGCCACAATTTTATGTTTGTGTGGCCTTTTCTAACATTTAGTCACACAAAACATGTTTGTTTTGGGTATTTAGTCATACAATTAATCATAAAGTGGCTAAAAGTGTTAATAAGTGTGACCATATGGTGTTTCAAGTGAAGAAAGGTGTCTTTGTGTGACTATTGATCATCAAGTGGCCACATGAATTTTATGTTGTGTGGCCTTTTCTAACATTTAGTCACACAAATCATGTTTGTTTTGGGTATTTAGTCACATACAATTAACCATAAAGTGGCTAAAAGTGTTAATAGTGTGACCATATGGTGTTTAAGTGAAGAAATGTGTGTTTTTGTGTGACTATTGATCATCCAATGGCCACTTGATTTTATGTTTGTGTGGCCTTTTCTAACATTTAGTCACACAAAGTACGTTTCTTTTGGGTATTTAGTCACATCAATTAATCATAAAGTGGCCAAAAGTGTTAATAAGTGTGACCATATGGTGTTTTAAGTGAAGAAATGTGTGTTTTGTGTGACTATTGCTCATCCAGTGGCATGAAATTTATGTTTGTGGCCTTTTCTAACATTTAGTCACACAAAGCATGTTTCTTTGGGTATTTAGTCACATACAATTAACCATAAAGTGGCTAAAAGTGTTAATAAGTGTGACCATATGGTGTTTTAAGTGAAGAAATGTGTGTTTGTGACTATTGATCATCCAATGGCCACTTGAATTTTATGTTTGTGTGGCCTTTCTAACATTTAGTCACACAAAGCATGTTTCTTTTGGGTATTTAGTCACATTCAATTAATCATAAAGTGGCCAAAAGTGTTAATAAGTGTGACCATATGGTATTTCAAGTGAAGAAATGTGTGTTTTGTGTGACTATTGATCATCCGATGGCGGCATGAATTTTATGTTTGTGTGGCCTTTTCTAACATTTAGTCACACAAAGCGCGCGTTCTTTGGGTATTAGTCACATCAATTAATCATAAAGTGGCCAAAAGTGTTAATAAGTGTGACCATATGGTGTTTAAGTGAAGAAATATGTGTTTTGTGTGACTATTGCTCATCCAATGGCCACATGAATTTTATGTTTGTGTGGCCTTTTCTAACATTTAGTCACATAAAGCATGTTTCTTTTGGTATTTAGTCACATGCAATTAACCATAAAGTGGCTAAAAGTGTTAATAAGTGTGACCATATGGTGTTTTAAGTGAAGAAATGTGTGTTTTGTGTGACTATTGATCATCCAGTGGCACATGAATTTTATGTTTGTGTGGCCTTTTCTAACATTTAGTCACACAAAGCATGTTTCTTTAATTATTTAGTCACATACAAATTAAGCATAAAGTGGCCAAAAGTGTTAATAAGTGTGACCATATGGTGTTTTAAGTGAAGAAATGTGTGTTTTGTGACTATTGCTCATCCAATGGCCACATTAATTTTATGTTTGTGTGGCGCTTTCTAACATTTAGTCACGCATCAATTAACAAGCGTGACCAAAAGTGTTAATAATTGTGACTATATGAATCTTTTAGTCACATATAAGAAATCAATATATATCAAAACAAATTCTAATATATAAAAATATATTCAAAATATATTCAAATACAATAAAATTGGAATGTATATAAAATTGTAATGTCGTATATAATAATATTCTCAATAATTTAACGACTTCGACTCTTGATCTTCTTAGCTTCCTTTTGCATGGTATGACTAGAGACGTGGCGCTTCAGTATTTAATTTAGGTGCGGTTCTATTCTCCTGATCGGTTTTATGGTACTTGGTGGTGTTACATAGGAAACAAAAGCGGGTATCAAACACGAATTAAATATGAAGAATGATATATGTAGGTTTATAAAACACATGCATCTATGTACCTTTTCATGAAAACCACTTGATCCTTTGGCCATGCATAAAACCACTACGCATCCTTAACTATTTTGAGACCGTTACTTCCTACATCCAGGGTATGCATGTTGCATCACTAAAGATTTTTCAATAGATACTACTGTAGCAATCCTTTGGGAGTGGTTTGTTATGAAACATTGTTTTCCATCAGGTTTTGTACACGGTACCCTCCGATAATAGTTGATTTCTTTAAGTGCCACGATGCGCACTTAATTACCTAAAAAGATAATTTGTTGCATGTATATATGTATCGTGATTAATTTTAATTAAACTAAAGAACATATGAAAATGTTTAAATACATACTTGTGGTAGTCTTGGTAATGGAGACTCTGTTTCTTGTGATCCGAGAAGTTGGCGTGAAGAATCCTTTCCTTTTGATCTAATCGATTTCTTAGGTGCGGCCAGTTTATGAGGTTTCCTATATGTATAATACGGTAAATAAATAATGTATGTAGAATTCAAAAATCCGGGGGTGATTACTTACACTTATTTGAATTTCCTTTTCAAAGTTGCAAGTCCATTAGACTTCTTAATGCTCATAACTTTCTCACGTCCAAACAACACGTGTTCGGCATCCTCTATCAACCTTTGCTATTTAAAAGATTAATGTTCACCGGAGACACACGAAATATAAATTGTTTAAGAAGATCAAGCAAGATAAAGGGTAAAAAAAAGATGGAATGTTACTTTCTTATGTCTTACTTCCGTTTACATCAATGGAGTTGAAGTTGGTCGCAGCCCCACTGCGCGACCAATTGTTTCATCAAATCGAATTACCGCCTCTTTTTCTTGGCGTTGGCGCCTCCATCACAAGTTCACTTTGAAGTAACACCGGCTCTTTCATCGATGCTTGTATCGATTCGAAGCGATCAAAATACCTCTTGTAGGTTACTCCACCTCCCTCCTCTCGCATATCCTCCTTTTCCTTACCTAATACAAGCGTCGCATCGATTGCCATGATCAAACTTCAAGATTCCTTGTTTGATCTTGTCGTCCGTTTCTTCTGCGCCCACCATGTAATATGGGAAATAGGTTATTTAATTCTACCGGTATTAACTTGTAACTAAAAGTATTAACTAAAACACACCGTATTAACTTATAAATAACGGTTTAAAATGTCTGAGCGATCATTAACTAAAAGTATTAACTAAAACACTACCAGATTAACTTATAACTGGGTTTTAAGTAATCAAGATGTGATATAACTTATAACTAAACAAACATAATAATAAAATTTGCGGTCAAACTTACAAATTTTTCTCCCAACGATCCGATATCTTCATCGTGATATTCTCCGTCTTTTTCACCCTTCCTTTCAACCACAGTGCATCACGCGGTGGTTCTTCATCTGGTTCAATTTCTTTACTCTCGATATTATACACATCAAATACATACAAATGTAAGATAAGCGAATATAAGCGAAACTATGATGCTATTAAATGCAAATGTAAATGTGCAAATGTTTCTTGTTACCATTTTTTCTATCACGGTATCCGCCTCGTCCCATTGTATGATCATAAGCAGACTTGGAGCGCGACACTTTAGCTTTTCTTGATCTCACCTTGCAACACAAAATCATCGGTTTAGATGTAGTAATGTTGATAGTATACAACTAATACATATGGAAACATATGAAAGGTGAAAGATATTTGAACTTGAATAAAAATGAATAATTAACACCTTGTATTCCTCATTGGGTTGTGTAGTTTACAAATTAACCCAATCTTAGGCTTTTATAATTGCGCACTATACTTTGCTGGGACTTCATTTAGTTTTGAAAGGGTATTTTGGTTGGGCATATGTAGTTTTGTATCAATTTCATTACGAAATTCCTGGAAGTTGACCAAGGCGATTCATTATCGACTTTCGACCGTCAGTCAACATCAAAATATCGCCGCAAAGATTAACAAATTGTTGTTAATTAGTTGCACATCTGTGTAATCTGAGATAAACTTTTAACACCTTGTATCTCTGACGACCCAAGCCGCTACTAGTTAAAAAAAGTATATGTGCAAGTGATTTCATCCGCATTTTATCTCTTGTACGAATCAACCTTCCTCCGAGTTAGAATCCACGACACCTATGCTCACGAACCAAATCACCCAAAAAACTTGAAAACAATGCTGTTTTTTCGATAACTATCGATTACATCGAAGGTTACCGCGACCTTTATTCCGTCTGTTTTCCATATTCTCGCGAAACTTAGCTAACCTAGTTATGCCCTCTTTAACAACATTCGCATTTGAATGGTTGTTTCCGACATCCTCACCCTCATACGAATACGTCTACGATTCATATTCTAAAGTGTTTTCAATTTCACGATCGAGAATAAACAAATCATCAGGATAAGTGATTTGCATTTACATGATTCGTTAGAAGTAATGTGTTAAAGAGAATTAGTAAACTTAATTGGTAAATAATGGTGTAAAATTGAAGTTACGTTGTTTTGCTTGAAGGTGATTTATTGGAGTAAAAATAGGGCTAATGATGGGCAGTTTTCATTATGAAACCATAATTTCAAAGTAATTTTAAAAATTTTGGCTAAAATTTGGGTCCAAATTGATAATTTTAAAATGTGGCTCCAAATCAAACAATTTTTAAACCAAAAACACCCAGACGAAATGGTGCTTACCAGGTCCCAAACACTCATATTACTTCAAACCGGTGTATCAAAACACATATATAGCTGAGATACACTAAAATCACCACATGGCGCATACAAATGAACAATCAAAAGCTAAAATGGACTTAAAGCAACTAATTAAGCAACTATAACTAATAAGGTTCGAGATAAACAATTAAGCACAAAAATAGGCAAATCAAACCAAGAGCTGGCGATACATCAAGCAGACCCTAAGACCTTACTTTAAGGCTATAAATAAGCTATTTATAAGCAATTAGATAAGCTCTAACATCCTCAGTAGTCAAAAAAAATCAAGAAAACATGTAAATGCAATTAACGTAAGCGAGAAACAACAACAAAACACCCAATATAGTGGTTCAATCAAAATAATTGTCATGAACAAACGCCTCCAGTTAAACTTCATAATCGGTCATAAAAAATTGACAACAATCTAAAATTGAACATCCTAATCCTACAATAATACATTATACTAGTGCGAATATGAACTTTAACACCACAACCAATTCCTAAATTCAAAACAACATGAAAAAAATATGAAACAAACTAGCAAACACATTACATATTTTAACAAACATAATATTAACATTAGGTATGGATAAACCATCGAAAGATCCATACATATTCCATTGTTAATATATCTACATACCATCCCTTTAAACCAAGACATTAGACATTAGACATTAGACATAAGCGAGATGACACTAAAGCAAAGAAAACATCCCATTCCATAGCGAGAAACCCTTCAACCATTCATCGCTGGTTTGTTCTTCCGGTATCGATTTCCTCCTAAGATTGAGTAATGAGATCATTCAACCCTGCGACTTAGACCTCATGACCTCCCTGTCATCCCTAAGATCCACCAATCTAAGGACCTAATGTTTAAAAGCGACAAACTAAGTCCTCCTTAACTTAAACTATGACTATAAATTAGGGGTGTTGATCCGATTCGGTTATCGGGTTTTGTTTCGTTAATCTGTTATATTTTTTATTTTGTCAACACGAAACCGAAGCGAACGAACTATAATTAAACCAGCGAACCGAAAACCGATTATGAATTAAGTTCGCTTCTTGGGTTGACCAAATTAAACTTGATTATTGGGTTGACACATATGGTTTTAAACCGAAAATGGATAATTAAGTTCGCTTTTGAGTTGACACAAAATTCTTAAAATCATCTGAAAAATGGGTAAAACGGATGAGAGCGATGTAAACACGCGGAAAGGCGTAAACAAAACCGGGGCGATAAAAGCGATTAAAGGGAAAAAGGCGTGAAAATGGACCAAAGCATTATTAAAACGGACAAAAACTTGTATAAGCGTCACGAATACGTGTAAAAGTGTAAGAAAACCTTTAAGCAGGTTGAAAAATTCTTATAAACATCTCTAAAATGGGTAAAAGCGGATGAGCAGGGGGTAAATCGGACGAAAAGCAGGCGAAAACATATGTAAAACATATGAAAATGTATGAAACGTTTGAAAATGTCGTTAGTATGTAAAAAAGACTAAAACTTATTCAAGCGGACGGAAACATGAAAAAACTAGCGACAACATGTAAACACGGACGAAAAAGCGTAAACAAACCCGAAGCGTATAAAAAGCAGTTAAAGGGGACAAGGCGTATGAAAAGCGTGAAAAGCGGACCATAACGTGTTAAAACGCGGAAAGCGTGTTTAAGCGTGCGAATCGTGTAAAAGTGTAAAAAACCTTTGAAAGCGGTTGAAAAATTCTTAAAACATCGAAAATGGGTAAAGCGAATGAAAACGGGGTAAATGGGCCATACGTGCAAAAACAACCAATCGGCGAATGTGTGTAAAGTTATACAAACGGACTAAAAAGATTAAAAACCGGCTAAAGCGTGCAAACACGGACGAAAACACAGTAAACAAAAGCGGGCGATATAAAACCGATTAAAAGGGACAAAGGCGTAAGAAAGCGGACCAAAGCGTATTAAAGCATTTAAAACTTGTATAAGCGTGCGAATACGTAAAAGTGTAAGAAAACCTTTGAAAGCGGTTGAAAATTCTTATAAACATACGAAAATGGGTAAAAGCGGATGAGAGCCGAGGTAATCGGACGAAAACGGACGAAAACATATAAAACATATGAAAATGTATGAAGCGTTTGAAAATATGCGTTAGTATGTAAAAAGACTAAAACTTATTCAAGCGGATCGAAACATGAAAAAACCCGACAACATGTAAACACGGACGGCGTCGTAAACAAAAGCGGAAGCGTGTAAAAGCAGTTAAAGGGGACAAGAGCGCGTGCAAAACGTGAAAAGCAGACAAAAACGTGTATAAACATGAAAGCGGACCATAACGTGTTAAATGTAAGAAAGCGTGTTTAAGCGTATCGAATCAGGTAAAAGTGTAAGAAAACCTTTGAAAGCGGTTGAAAAATTCTTATAAACATACGAAAATGGGTAAAAGCGGATGAGAGCGAGAGTAATCGGACGGCGTACATATGTAAAACATATGAAAATGTATGAAAGCGTTTGAAAATGTACGTTAGTATGTAAAGCAGACTAAAACTTATTCAAACGGACGGAAACATGAAAAACTAGCGGCGATGTAAACACGGACGAAAAGCGTAAACAAAACCGAAGCGTATAAAAGCAGTTTAAGGGGACAAAGACGCATTTGCAGCGTATTAGAGATAAACAACGTGTATAAGCGTATGAATGTGTATAAACGTGTATACACGGGCGAAAAAGTTTTCAAAAAGTAAACAACCCCAACTCATATAGTATGGCTAAACATATGTGTGCATCCTATTGTGTCAGACAATTTACGTAATATTGTATGCAAGTAGTTACATGTAAGGTATTGCAATTGATGTTATCATGTGTCGAGCATCCTATTGTGTCAACAATTCTTGTTACGAATGTTATTTGTAACGCTAGTCCGGTAATGTTTATGTGGGTTTGTTATGCAAATTTGCATGGTTCGCAAATTAATAACCACCAAATTCATTGTTTGCCAAAGTTGTAGTGATGACTAACTTTGATTTTTGTCAATGTGCTACATTGTAAAGATGACTAACTTTGATTTTGGTCGATGTATTGCGGGTTGACATAAATTTTAAGAATTCGAGCAAATCCGATAACTTGGCAAAACCGAGCATCAAGAAAGCGAAATCGAGAAAACCCGAAACGAAAAACCCGCTTATCACGGTTCATAATGCATTTTACTTATCTAATTTGATCATTTACTAACGTCCATGGATTACATATCATTAATGTGATCAGTAATCTATAAACGCTCAAATAAGTAGTATTACTTATTTTGTTAGATATGGTAATTTGAATGTTGCTATTACGACACAACAACATTACTATTATTAATATCTTTAGTGTTATTTAATTTTACTAAAATGACATATTACGTTATAATTTATGTTATTGTTCGCTCGATTCGATTTGATTAATTTTTTGAATGGTTAACCGTGACCGGAACCGCGGGTAACATTTCATTCGGATACCGCATGTCCGGTTACTCCGCCTAGTGCAGTTCGGTTTTGGATAGTAGAATGAACCACCCGCCTGTGATCGATAGTTAAAATCTCTAAGCTAATCGAGGCGAACCCCCGTGAACACCCCTACTATATAGGGAATGGTTTAGATCCAATGAAAAATGAAGGGTTTAAATTGCAATATTAGATATCTTCCTAAATATTCCTCTGCGTATCACTTTTTTCTTTTCTTTTTCTTGAACTATTGCATATCACATTTATGCATGGAAGAATATGAAGGGGCTCTGATAACACCCAAAATAAATTTTCCGATGCCTCTTAAGTTGTTTTTGTGATTATTTGTGCAAATTGTGAGGTACATTGTAATTATGTATACTTACCTAACCATAAAATCAACACACTAAGTATCAATCATTTACTCTTAAAACACAACTATCAATAATTTTACCCCTAAACACACAAAATGTCTTCCACACCTAATATCGATGAAATGAAAGCCACGACCGAATCCGCAAGCTCGTGATGCTTTCGTGTTGTTGATATTGCAAGACATAGAGAGGAGAAAAAGTTGATCGAGCGGATGGGGAAGAGAGCAAACGTTACGGAAGCTGTACAAAAAAAAGAAACGAACAATCGATGAAATTTGGTTTGTTTACTCGTTTCAATCTTTGTGCGACAAGAATCGGTGAGTATGCCGCCCGTGAGATACAGTTGAAGGATCGAAGGAAGATTGATTTCTTGGCCCGCCTTTTGGTGCTATGTCGTCGAGATGCCGTCGGAGAAGGAGGAGTTCTTGGAAGATTTGGAAGGTGATGAGTCGAAGATGGAGCATAGGAAGCTTTGGAAGTTTTTTTTGTGTTTTGATGATGTATAGTTGATGGTTGTATGGATGTTTACTATTACCGCTACTTTGTTTATATAAGTAATTATATGTAAATGATCAATGATCAATGATCGTTACAATGGTTAATTTTAGGTTTTAATGCTTTATTAACTTGAAGAAATAAGTTAGTTTTATTTATTTATTTACTTTTATTAGAAAATGGTCAAGTAGTGTGTGTTTGACTTTCGTTATTTCACACATTTATCTCTTTACACCGGTTCAAACACACGTTAGATTATAATTAATAGCGATTTAGGGTTTTCACTCGAACGCAAAAATCAATGAAAATAAATGTTAGTCAATGAAATACTCTTGAGGGCTATTATAAAGGGCTTGATTCTCTTCCTATCGAGAGCCTAATATCTCGGTATAAATGTTATAATTTAATGCTAGTTTGTTAGTTTAGGATGTTTATTGATTTATAGATGATATTGTGTTATGTTAGTTTAGGATGTTAGTCGGTGTATTAGTCATTGCATAGGAAAAGTAGTTGTTTGATGATTTATGGATCATTAGTTGAGGTAATAACGATTCGTGTTATACATGAAGTATGGGTGCGTGAAGAATGAGACACGAAGAATGAGATTAGTAGATCGCCGAAGAATGAGATTTGCGGTGGGTGTCCCCTCGCCTCCTTTGCGTGTTTTGTTTTCTTAGTAGTCTTAGGCCCGTCGTGGTTTGCGTTGTTCTGTTGTTGCTCCATAGGTTGGCCCACTTTTGGTGTGCACGGGCTTTTGGTTTATATGTGCTGCGCTTTGCTATTAATATGATGATTACTTGTGCGTGTTTTTTCTGTATGCCCTGTTTGCTTGTTTGCTTGCTTTCTTTTTACCACGCTGTTGCCTTTTGGTTTTGTCGTATTCTTTCTCTATCCTTTCGCACTTCGCTTATTGCCTTTTGTTTGTTGTTGTTGTTGTTGTTGTGATCGCATAATAGTCAATAAGGTATGCGGTTTAGTAAATATAAAAAGCATAGTTAAATGTTAATGTATGGGGACTCGAAGGGTTAACTATGCTTCTTTTTAGGAAAACACTTTTTATGATTTAATACATTCAAACCCTTACGAGTTTCATCACGTTTGTTCCTTTTTTCAACATTCTAGCGATTTGCTCGGTGCGACGATTGCACAAAGGAGTTGAAACGACAAAAGGACCGATGAGGATCTCGAAAGGGTTTGATTCTCATTTCTTTATGAGGTGTTGATGATTTATAATGATATGGTGTGTATTGTTCATGGCGGGCCACACTCATTCATTATCCCATTCAACATATACTTTCGTGAGAATCGATAATTATTTACACTTGGTACTTTGAGGCTTCCCTCGAAAACCCATTCCTATGTCACCGTCATAGCGAGGTTTGGTGCAAATCTTTGCGGCCATTTCGTAGACATGGCAATGGGATTTCAAGTGGGCGTTCAAAGTACTAAAACTATCTCCACTTGCTTGCTTATAACATATTGACATTTAACTTTTTGACCATTTCCTTTGCATGTATAAACTCTATTTTGTTCATAAGTGTCTTACTTTGATAAAGGCTGTGATGATATATCTTAATAAATCAATCGAGATGATGTGATAGAGGTATGTTCAACTTCCTTTGAATCCATGACTATATCATATTGTTCATAACTATAATTATGAGGTGTCGGTGTGTATGAAATTTTGTGATGACAAGTATCTTATTAAATCATGAAAATGATGTGATGCGATGTTTTTGAAACTATTGATTTATCTGCATCTCGAGCCTCACTATTATGTGCAAAAATGAGTCAATTTTTTTGACCATATGGTAGATGGTACACTGTATACAAGATCTTATTCCCTAGTTTCAACATTAAAATTTTAACCATTGCACTTAAAAGTCTTTTCATATTGGATAGGCTTTTGTCTTTTCATCTCTGTAAATTAACTTTTGTAGAATCGATAATTATTTATTCGTACACTTTCGTGCTTTGAGCTTCCCTCGAAAACCCATTCCTATGTCCTTTGTCATAGCAATAGGTTTGGTGCAAATCTTCGCGTACCATTTCATAGACATGGCAATGGGATTTCAGTGGACGCAAAGTACTAAGTCTGTCTCCTGCTTGCTTATAACATAGGTGTCTTACTTTGATAGAGGCGTGTAAGCTTACCATGACCATCAACGCTTTGATCAATTATGACGGGTAGTTTTAAACTTGAGATTGCCCATATCTTGACCTCGGTTTATAGCAATGTATGAGACGATTATGTCGCATGTTTGTGACCGTTTTATTTTATATGCATAATATTATCACAACCTTGTACTTTAATGAAGTTGGTAAATTTCTTGGTCAATCATGTTTCATTGTGGTCAAGGCCCGTTATGCGTCAGTGTATATATAGTTTCGATAGGCTATATATAATCATTGTCCCTATCATACACCCGTCCCAATGAATCATGATTGGCTCGAAGATGTTAAGCATCCGTGTACAACCCACCGCTTAAACAACTTTGGCGCTAAAACCTTTTAAATGGCCAAGATCAATTTTTCACAATCAATGGTTGAGATTTATGCCGGGAACTATTCGTAGCGCGAGTAGAAACTGCTGGAGTATAAAAAGGAAGAGGAAGGCAATTAGGTAGTACTTAGTTTAATTTTTCACCATGAATGTTTTTTAGCTTGTAATGTCTTAAATAGTTTTTCAAAGGTATTTTTAAGGTTCTATGTATCAAAAGTAACTTTAAAGTGTATTGCAACTCTTTAAGTCTAAATTCAGCTTTATGTTCATGTTTCAAATTTCATGTTAATCGTTGAATTTTCAATTTCAAACTCGAATCAAGCTTCAATCGCTTTCTTCCAAGTTAAACAAGTTTATATTAGCTAATAACTTTTATAAGCTTGTATTTAAGTTTTAAACAATATTGAAACCCGGTCAACAAAAGTCAACATGGAGCACAAATCGATGCGTGAATGGAATGGGTTGATTCGACATGTTCTTGGGGTTGAATTAGAGGCAATGGGTTGGTTTATGTAGGTTAGCGTCATCGTCTCGGTTGATTGCTAGCAAGCCACGTGGCTAGGCACACTTGTAAGTGTTTTCAACAATTAATAGCATAGTCCGTTGTGGTTACAAGTAGTTATAATCGTCCATTAAGGTGTATTTAGGTTGTCTCAACATAGTTTGATCATTGAAATTAGTTGGATTAATAGTTAGCTTATTTAAATTTGCTAATCAAACAGATAAAAGTGGTGTTTGGATTTGTTGCTTGGTCTATGTTTGAGGTTTGTTTTGGATTGGAAACCTGTTGGTTCATGTCTACTTTAGCACTTTTGAGCTCATTGTCGCCATCAATTTGAGCCCGCACACTTAAAAGTCATTTGACATTAACTGCCTTATATACTTCATCGTTGGAGTTTTAAGAATCAAACTTGTTTTGTGTTAAGAATCAATAAACATATCTTTCAAGAATTCATTTCATCATAATAAACCAATATCGCCTTAAATTGAGCTCAAACTCATAAAAGTCAAATTTCAAACGCTCTAAAAAGTCAAAGAAAACTGCTTGAGCCCATATGGAAGGAATTTTCATGGACTCATTCTGGACCAAATTCAGTGAGAATTGTTGTTTTAAAAACTTAAGTCGGGTCTCATTTCTTATAGTCATTTTTAGAATTTTACAATTTTTATAAAGCTTCAAACAAGCTTGTCTTTTGGGTCTTAGTTGCCTGTTCAAGTACTTAGCATATCCTAGTTTTCTCGCTATTTGCAGATATTGCATGATCTCAACCCACTCATCATGGTCTCGATATTTGGTTTAGTTGGTCACCTGTGTCTAGTTTAAGTCTCCACATTTAGTTTTTGATTTCTAGCTTATTCAAGTGCTTAATTTCGCCTAAACCCGGTACCCTCTCATCGGTTAAGGCTTAAACTCAAATAAGCCAAATCCTTGCAAGTTGCAATCCAGAGGTTATAGATAGTTGTTTTCTGTTGCATTTGGTTCTTTTAGCTTATTTAAGCTTCTTGCTTTGGTTTGGTGCTTATTGGTCTCCATTTGCTACTCAAGTGCTTATTTATAAGCCCTTGGTTTAGCAGCTTCATATTCTCCACACAAGCCCTTGTTTTTCCATTTTCTTAGCTTCCTAATATAATTTTAGAGTTTTCTTGAATTTTCTGATTTTCCAAGTTGGTTTGCTATTTTTCCGTGATTTAAATTAATTTTTAGCACTTTTAATTAGCATTTAATACAAAAAATTAAGAAAAGGTTCAAAAAATAATTTTTCAATTTTCTAAGTTTAGATAAATATAAAAAGAAAAATATTTTTCAGATTTTCTTAGTTAAATTTGTATTTTTAAGCCATTTAATTAGTTTTAATAGTTTTTAATTCCTAGAAAATAGAAAATAATCGTAAAAAATAAAAATAGTTTTGAAAATTCTCTTTGATATTTTAGATTTTTCTAAGTCTTAATTTTTTATTTTCTAGCTTTATTTCACATTTTTGTATTTTAGGTAATTATTTATTAGTTAAAAATAGTTTTAATTAATGATAATTAGATAATTAGTTATAAAAATACTTTTCTTTTCTAAATATTTTCTTTTATCATTAGGTTTGTAAAATATCATTTTCATATTTTTAGGGTTTATATTGTGAAAGTTTTACATTTTATTTTGTACGCCACGTAGTTTTAATTGAGCCATAAAAACATAAAACAAAACATCATTTTGCAAATAGTGATAGCGTTTATTTAATATTTTTATCTTTTAATTTCCTTTAATTTGCATTTAAGCCGTTGTAATTTGTTGGCTTTTTCGTAGTTATAATCATTCTCAACCTTTTTCGCTCAAATTTCTCGATCACTATACGCTTGGTGATCCATTGCATACCGAGACATAACCCACCCGGGAAACACTATACTCCCAGATCTTCAGTTCTTCTCGAACTGCTTAAGTTTCACGGTCGGCCCATTCAAGTGGCCGAGTGAGAAAACTGATCAGCTTGGATCGAATCAAATTTTTACGGGGAGTCATATTGATAATCTTATCGCCTAGCGTATTAGTAGTTTGAATACTACTCTTGTTCATATCATCCATCTATCTATATATATATATATCCATATTTTCTTATAAAAATCCAAAACCCAAAAATGCCTAAAAATAAAAACACAAAAATATTTTCCTTTTGTTTCTATATATGTATCAAATATAAAAAAATATACAAAAGATTTGTCGCTTTAATAAATAACAACTTAAAAGATTACCATCAGAAACCAAGGCAAAGGTACTACCTAACCTGGTGCGACTATAATAAGTTCCCCAACTGTAAAAGATTTAAAACTTTGTTCATTGGCCTCAAAGGACAAGTGTGAGATCTTTGTCGGTAGCAAGCCCATTCATTCGATTGATTTGAGTTAACGAACACCCATCTTCAGATCCTGAGCCCATTTCGTGAGCTTGTCAAGATTCCAAGGCGTGTCCAGAGATTCTTCGCTCCATCACGATTCGAGGATCCGGATCGCTCACACTACTTCCGTTATCATGGCGGAAGAACACTTACGCGCGAAGCTTCTCCGTGCAACCATCGACGGGTATGGAGATGCTATCGCTGCCACCCATTGTGGTGAAACTTTGAACTCAAGACCGGTTATCGAATCTTGTAACCTCAAATCACTTCTTGCTTTTGAGGGATGATCCTCATGCTCATATTCGATGGTTTAACAAGATTGCATCTACCATCAAGTATAAGAATGTCCCTACCGATGTCAAGCTTCTTCCTCCTCCATTTTCTCGAGGGCAAGCCCGATTTGGCTTGAAAACAACCCCCGCCTATTGAGACATGGGAAGATCTGTGAAGAAATTGTGAATGAATTCATCCACCTTCCAAAACCACGAGTCTAAAAATGAAATCATCAAATTCACTCAAAAGTTTGATGAATCCTTCACGAATCTTGGGATCGCTTTCAGGAATTGTTTCGTAAATGTCCTCACCATGGTTTCTCCGAGTTGATGCAACTCGATACTTTCTACAATGGAGTGAGTCAATCGATCAATATTCTCTCAATTCCTCACGGAGGAAATTTCCTAAGCAAAACCGTCAAAAAGCTTTAGCGATAATTGAAAACAAGTCTAAAGTCCGACCGCATCTAAGCAAGCCGTTTGTTTCAAGTCGTTGGTCCTTCTTCTTCATCGCTCGTGAGTCAATCTAGCACCGATGCTAAGATTGACAAACTACTGAAGCTATCTGCTTTCGGTTCTTCCAACCAAAAGAAAGTCTCTTTTCAACAAACTTCACCTCCTCAAGTTAAGAAAAGTGAAGCGGTTACCCGTAGTCACACAAAGCATGTTTCTTTGGTTATTTAGTCACATACAATTAAGCATAAAGTGGCTAAAAGTGTTAATAAGTGTGACCATATGGTGTTTGAGGTGAAGAAATATGTCTTTTGTGTGACTATTGATCATCCAATGGCCACTTGTATTTTATGTTTGTGTGGCCTTTTGTAACATTTAGTCACACAAAGCCTGTTTGTTTTAGGTATTTAGTCACATACAATTAATCATAAAGTGGCTAAAAGTGTTAATAAGTGTGACCATATGGTGTTTCAAGTGAAGAAAGGTGTCTTTTGTGTGACTATTGATCATCCAATGGCCACATGAATTTTATGTTTGTGTGGCCTTTTCTAACATTTAGTCACACAAAGCATGTTTGTTTTGGGTATTTAGTCACATACAATTAACCATAAAGTGGCTAAACGTGTTAATAAGTGTGACCATATGGTGTTTCAAGTGAGGAAGCGTGTATTTTGAGTGACTATTCATCATCCAATGGCCACATATTAAGTTACGTGACCATATGTCTTTGGATTTTGGCTACACTTGAATAATATGTGTGACAAAACGTTTAGTGTGACCATATATGGCATTTGGTCACGGTGTTAGTAGCAAATGTGACTTTATAGATTAGCTTTACAAGCTAACACAAACTAAACTTTAAACACACATATTAACTTACGTGAACATATGTATTGGATTTTGGCTACACTTAATGTGTGACAAAACATTTAGTGTGACCATATATGGCTTTTGGTCACGGTGTTCAAGTGTGTGACATATATTTGTCAATGTTTATATGTATATCGTGACTAATGCTTCAACCTTACTTTTCATTTGTCACTTGTTCCAATTTCGGATGTGGCTAAAGAGTTGGCAAAACATATCACCACCCTTACATAATGTGACAAAACTTGACTCTATGATTTAGACACACAAAAATTACTTCATGTGACTAACGCTCAAGGTTACTTGTATTTGTCACGCTTCCAAATTCATATGTGGCTAAATGATCCGAAACAAAATCACAGATACCTTTAGCCACACAACGCTCAATTGTGTGGCGATCACGGTTCTAATGGTCACACAATTAAAATTTTCATGTGTGACTAATTAGTACATGTTGTCAATTTTCGTACCTTCACCACACAAATATGCGAATGTGCGGTCGTTCCATTTCGACCATGCGTGACCAAATCCGCTTTTGTACTAGTGATAATCAAGGAAATTTTCATAATCAAGGCCCTAATCCTAACAATAGAGGCGTAATTTTCTGTGCAAACTCAAGCCATTGTTCCAACGGACCATCATCGATGAGTTGTTGAAACAATTCATGAAATCCCAAGAGGAAATGAATCGGTTGTTGGTCGCCCAAATTTCGACATCAAGAAGTCTTTAAATGATCGACCCTGCTCTCGGTACTCTACCTAGCAACACGATCGCTAATCCGGGAAGAAGGCGATGCAAAGGCGATCACAACCAAGTGGTGCTCATATTGGACCCGCTATTCCTACTACCTCTTCTTCTTCTCTCCGAAGGTAGTGGAAAGTGAACCCGAGGCGATTAAAGGACAAGGAACTTCCTACTAATAGCGGAAGTACTAGCACCGTCCATCCTCGGGTTGTCCCCAAACCCAATACCAAACACGAGTTGTTTTGAACCTCCAGGTTGGTAACCCTAAATCCAAAACTTCTATTCCTTATCCTCACGTTTACATGAGCAAAAGCTCCATGAGAAAGCTAGTCATCAAATGGAAAAATTCTTTCAAATTTCCAAGAACTACATTTTGACATAAGTCATGGATGCCATCATGTTGATGCCCAAGTTTGCATCGACTCAAGCACATGTCGAGCAACAAGGAAAAGTCGTTTGAAATGGCTAAGACTC
Source organism: Chrysanthemum lavandulifolium (assembly GCA_022545495.1). NCBI lineage: Eukaryota > Viridiplantae > Streptophyta > Magnoliopsida > Asterales > Asteraceae > Chrysanthemum > Chrysanthemum lavandulifolium. The sequence goes on along the minus strand of CM040244.1, from coordinate 32,513,838 downwards.
CTTTGAACGAGAATTGCTCGCCAGCCTTGTTAAAGAAGCTTCCCGAGAAGCTAGGAGATCCCGGAAAATTTCTTCTTCCTTGTGTTTTTCCTGGGATGATTGAATGCTTTGCCCTTGCCGATCTTGGTGCAAGCATCAATCGATGCCTTATTCGGTGTGGAAGAAACTTTCTCTTTAGGAACTTATTCCTACCGCATGACTCTTGAGCTTGCAGATCGTTTCTATATCACGTCCTCTTGGCATTGCCGAGGATGTATTCGTGAAAGTAGGAAAGTTCCATTTTCCAACCGACTTTGTGGTCGTTGATTTCGATCTCGATCCTCGGGTTCCTCTCATTGTTGGAAGAGGATTCACGAGGACGGGCCGTGCTCTATCGATGTATTCGAGCAAGAAATCACTTTACGTGTGGGTAATGAAGTCATACCTTTAACCTTGATCAAACCGAGGTACTCCTCAAATTATGACATCGAATCGCTAACCGAGTCGATTTAATTGATATTGCTTGAGGAGTACTCTCAAGAGTTTCTTGGTTATCTTCATAATTCGCGGAGCGGATTCCACCACATCTTCTCAACCTATCATTGCCTACTCTTCCCCTCTCTCCCGTTTGAGGAGGTGACTTCACTCCGAAGAGATCGATGAATTTCGGGTTATTGATGAATCAATTCCGCTGGAATTGATGGTGTTTATGATTCGGAGGGGATATTCTCTATCTTGAGCAATTGCTTAATGAAGATCCATTACCTTCACTCCTCCAAAGAAATCACAATTGAGGAAATCAAATCGGTACAAACTTCTACCGATGAGTTTCCGAGGTTGAACTAAGGACCTACCTCCTCATCTCGAGTATGCATTTTTGGAGGGTGATGATAAATTACCGTCATAATTGCTAAAGACTTGATCGAGGAGGAGAAAACTACTCTCATAAAGGTCTTGAAGTCACACAAGCAAGCAATTGCTTGGAAACTCCGATATTAAGGGTATCAACCACGAATTTTGTACGCACAAAATCTTGATGGAGGATGACTTCAAACCGGCAATCCAACATCGTAGAAGGGTGAATCCTAAGATTCATGAGGTTATCAAACAAGAGGTTCTCAAACTTCTTGATGCGGTTTAATTTACCCGATCTCCGATAGTCCTTGGTTAGCCCAATCCATTGCGTTCAAAAAGGGTGGCATTCTTGTTGTCACGAATGAAGAAAACGAGTTAATTCCATTTCGATTGGTTACGGATGGCGTGTGCATTGACTATCGCAAGTTAAACGAAGCCACCCGTAAAGACCATTTTCCTCACCCTTCATGGACCGGATGCTTGAGAGATTAGCGGGAACGAGTACTATTGTTTCCTTGATGGTTTCTCGGGTTACTTTCAGATCCCATTGATCCATTTGGATCAAGAAAGACACATTCACCGCCCATACGGGACATTTGCCTATAGACGATGCCTTTTGGCTTATGTAATGCTCCCGCACGCTCCAAAGATGTATGATGGCAATTTTCCATGACATGATCGGGGAAACAATGGAGGTGTTTATGGATGACTTCTCGGTCATTGGGGACTCGTTTCATACATGTCTCCCATTTAGACAAAATGCTAAACGGTGTGAAGACACCAATCTGTCTAAATTGGGAGAAGAGCCACTTTTATGGTCAAAGAAGGCATAGTCCTTGGCCATAAAATTTCAAAAACGGATTGAGGTGGATAGAGCAAAGTTGATGTTATTGCTAAACTACCTCATCCTACTACCGTCAAAGGTATTAGGAGTTTTCTAGGTCATGCCGGGTTTTATCGTAGATTCATTCAAGATTTCTCTAAAATCGCTCGACCTATGACCCATCTTCTCGAAAAGATGCTCCTTTTATCTTTTCTCCCGAGTGCATCGAAGCTTTTGAAACATTAAAGAAAAGCTACGGAAGCACCCATTCTAGTTGCCCCGATTGGGATTTACCTTTGAGCTCATGTGCGATGCAAGTGATTTTGCTATCGGTGCGGTCTTGGGGCAACGCAAAACTAAGCATTTTCACCAATCCACTACGCAGCAAAACTATGATCAAGCTCAAACCCATTACACCACTACGGAAAAATAATTATTAGGCGTGGTGTATGCGTTGAGAAATTTCGCCATACCTTATCTTGACCAATCGTGGTGTATACGGATCACTCGGCTCTCAAATATCTCTTTGCAAAACAAGATGCAAAGCCGAGATTGCTCCGTTGGGTTCTCCTCTACAAGAATTTGATATCATTATTCGTGATAAAAAGGAGCCGAGAACCCGTCACGATCATCTGTCGATTAGAGAACCTCACCAAGATGTGTTCGAGAAAAGGAAATTAATGAAACATTTCCTCTCGAAACACTCAATGTGGTTTCTTTTCGTGGAGACTCTTCTACCCCATGGTTTGTCGACTTTGCAAATTACCATGCGGGTAACTTTGTGGTGAAAGGATGTCGTCCCAATGAAGAATAAATTCTTTAAAGATGTGAAACATTATTTCGGGACGACCCCTACTTGTTTAAAATTTGTGCGGATCAAGTCATCCGGCGATGTGTGTATGGTCGGGAAGCTATTGACATTCTCAAAGCTTGCCATTCGGACCCACTGGGGACATCATAGCCCCAACTACACCGCCAAGAAGGTGTTTGATTCGGATTCTATTGGCCCACGATTTATAAGGATGCCCATGAATTTGTCAAAACCGCGACGCTTGTCAACGTCAGGAATATCTCATTAAAGAAATGAAATGCCATAAACGCCATTCAAGTGTGTGAGATTTTGACATCCGGGCATTGACTTTACGGGCCATTTCCTTCTTCCGTGGTAACAAATACATACTCGTGGCGTTGACTACTTGTCAAAATGGGTTGAAGCTAAGGCTTTACCCACCAACGATGCCCGAGTTGTTGTGAAATTCTTAAAATCCTTATTTGCCGGTTTGGAACTCCACGAGCCATAATAAGTGATCGTGGTACGCATTTGCAATGACCAATTTGAAAGAGTAATGCAAAAGTATGGTGTAACTCACCGTCTCTCTATCGCTGCACCACCCACAAACAAGTGGGCGGTGGAAGTTTCTAACAGGGGATAAAGAATTCTTGAGAGGACGGTTGGTGAAAACCGTGCCTCTTGGTCGGATAAGCTAGATGACGACTGGGCCTTCCGTGCGACTTACAAAACACCCATCGGTGCACTCCATACAAGCTTGTATACGGAAAGCATGTCATCTACCGGTTGAGCTCGAGCACAAGGCATCTTGGGCCTTGAAGCATGCCAACTTTGATATTCGACGGTGGTGATCACGGAAAGTTCAAATGAATGAATTAAATGAACTCCGTGACAAAGCTTACGAGAACTCTTTGATCTACAAACAAAAGACAAAGAAGATTCATGACTCAAAATCAAAAACCGCTTTTCAACGTCGGTGATCGAGTCCTTCTTTTCAACTCAAGATTGAAGATTTTCTGGAAAATTAAAATCCACCGGTACGGACCATTTACCATTGCTAAGGTTTATCCATATGGAACCATTGAGTTATCTCAACCCGATGGTCCAAACTTTAAAGTGAATGGTCATCGAGTGAAGCATTACTTTGGAGAGGACATACCCCCTGTGGTTGTCCCGGATCTTCAAAATTTCCCCATGAACCAATAAATGCAGGGATCGAGTCAAGCTAGCGACTCGGTAATCAAAAACAGTAGCATGCCATATGGGTTTTCACCCATATTTCTGAGTTGTCTGAAGTTTGTTACGGTTAGCCATTCACAAGTGGCTAGCTTGTGTGACAAAACTTGACAGTTTAGCTTCTTCTTTCTACTTTCTACCACCCTAGTGTGGGGGGTTGCCCCACATGTTGTGTATATAAGTCCTTTAAAAAAAAAAAAAAAAAAATCATCTTTCTAAATAATGGTAGTAGTATTTCCCTTTTACGTTTTTGTTTCGCATAACCGCGGTACTTTGAATATTGAGGCAATATTCATTTCTAGTGTGGGGAATTCTCACGAATTTTATCATGTAATTATACCGCCTAATTCCCGTTTTTGGCCAATTTTTTTTGGAGTAAGTGTTTTGCACTTACTCAATTGGTTATCATCGCCTTGTCTAATAAACAAAAGGATTGGCTAATCCAGAGCAAAGCGGCTCTTGGTAAAGATATCTCAAATCCGTTGACGGCTTGCAATTTGCCCAAAATTGTATGGTATTCACTCACCATATCCTTAAAAGTGAAGAGTTGGCTAGCCCGCAAGTTTATGGCTTGTGGTAAAGGCGGTGGAAAAACCATAATTGGTAATCAGCTCACCAAAGATAATATTGATAATTTATCTAAGAGTTGGCTAGTCCGAAGCAAACGGCTTCGGTAAAGATAAATCAAACTGGTTGAAGCTTCGGGTTTGCTCAAAATCACATGGTTATCGATTGTACCATGGTTCTTACTTGAACTCGAAACATTTGGCTACTCGAAGTAATGGCTTTTGGTAAAGAGATTCAAATCCATTAAGTTTTTCTCAAAAGATTGCTAGGGACTAGCAATAGTTTAGTGTGGGGGATTGATGAGTGTGTAAATACTCATCATTTTGGTCAATCTGAACTAAAACGTTAAAAATGCTCGAAATGCATCAAAATATCAAAATATTCCAAATTGCATTTTATATGTTTCGGATGCAAAATGTTCAAAATCGATGAAAAATGAGCTAAGTTTGCATAATTGGCGCTTCAATCCCCAAGTTTCAAAAATTGTCGAAATAGTCCTCGAGCACATAAATTCAAAAGTAAAATCACCAAAGGTCCTTTTAAAATCATAAGTTGTCATAATTAGTCCTTTGGTGAAAAATGTCAAAAGTTTTGAGAAATTACAAGTTTGGTCCTCTAAGTTTAAAAATTGGCAAAAATGGTCCCTGGAAAATTTGAAAATGGCAACTTTGGTCCTTGTACTATTAACACTTGTCAATTTCAGCCCCTGAAACATCTTTGCAGATTTGACAGTTATGGTCCCTCAATTTTCAGAATTGACAAAAGAGGCCCTTGATAATTATTAAACCCTTTTGCACCTTAGACCCTTGTCACAAATACTTTGTCCCCTGCCATGTTATCCATTTGCCCTGCCATTTGGACCCCTTCCAATATAATAAACCCAGTCAAACCATTTGACTTCTGCTTTCCCTCCCACCTCACGGGTTACCACTTCACCATCATCACTTTCCTGCAACTCCTCTGCAAACACTCCACCATCATCATCCCTACCCTCCTCCAAACACAACACTCCAAGGGATGCATTTAATGCACCTTTATACCTAACACTCAACCCAGCTGGCTTAAACAACTTTTGGCGCCAAAAACCTTTTAAATGGCCAAGATCAATTTTTCACAATCAATGGTTGAGATTTATGCTGGGAACTATTCGTAGAAGGTGAGAAACCGCGGAGTATAAAAGAAGGAAGAGGAAGGCAATTAGGGTAGTACTTAGTTTAATTTTTCACCATGAATGTCGTTTTTAGCTTGTAATGTCTTAAATAGTTTTTCAAAGGTATTTTAAGGTTCTATGTATCAAAAGTAACTTGTTTAAAGTGTATTGCAACTCTTTTAAGTCTAAATTCCAGTTTATGTTCATGTTTCAAATTTCATGTTAATCGTTGAATTTTTCAATTTCAAACTCGAATCTCAAGCTTCAATCAACTTCTTTCCAAGTTAAAACAAGTTTATATTAGCTTATAATAACTTTTATAAGCTTGTATTTAAGTTTTAAACAATATTGAAACACAGTCAACAAAGTCAACATGGAGCACAAATCGATGCGTGAATGGAATGGGTTGATTCGGACATGTTCTTGGGGTTGAATTAGAGGCAATGGGTTGGTTTATGTAGGTTAGTAGTTCTTGTGGTTCGGTTTGATTGCTAGCAAGCCATTGTGGCTAAGCACACTTGTAAGTGTTTTTCAACAATTAATAGCATAGTCTGTTTTTGTGGTTACAAGTAGTTATAATCTGTCCATTAAGGTGTATTTAGGTTGTCTCAACATAGTTTGATCATTGAAATTAGTTGGATTAATAGTTAGCTTATTTAAATTTGCTAATCAGTGTATAAAAGGGTGTTTGGATTTGTTGCTTGGTCTATGTTTGAGGTTTGTTTTGGATTGGAAACCTGTTGGTTCATGTCTACTTAGCACTTTTGAGCTCATTGCTGTCATCAATTTGAGCCTGCACACTCTAAAAGTCAATTTGGACATTAATCTGTCTTATATACTTCACTGTTGGAGTTTTTAAGAATCAAATCCTTGTTTTGTGTTAAGAATCAATAAACATATCTTTCAGTAACTTCATTTCATCATAATAAACCAATATCAGTCCTTAAATTGAGCTCAAAACTCATAAAAGTCAAATCTTCATAACTGTTCTAAAAAGTTAAAAGTGAAAAATCTGTTTTGAGCCCATATGGAAGGAATTTTCATGGACTCATTCTTGGACCAAATTCGGTGAGAATTGTTGTTTTAAAACTTGTGGTCTCATTTCTTATAGTCATTTTGTAGAATTTTACAATTTTTATAAAAGCTTCAAACAAGCTTGTCTTTTGGGTCTTAGTTGCCCTGTTCAAGTACTTAGCATATGCTGAGTTTTCTCAGTTATTTGCAGATATTGCACAGATCTCAACCCAGCTCATCATGGTCTGATATTTGGTTTATAGTTGGTCACCCAGGTCTAGTTTAAGTCTCCACATTTAGTTTTGATTTCTAGCTTATTCAAGTGCTTAATTTCCGCCTAAACTCGTACCCTCTCATTTGTTTTGTGCTTAAACTCAAATAAGCCAAATCCTTGCAAGTTGCAATCCGAGGTTATAGATAGTTGTTTTCTGTTGCATTTGGTTCTTTAGCTTATTTAAGCTTCGCTTTTGGTTTGGTGCTTATTGGTCTCCATTTGCTTACTCAAAGTGCTTATTTATAAGCCCTTGGTTTAGCAGTTTCATATTCCTCCACACAAGCCCTTGTTTTTCCATTTTTCTTAGCTTCCTAATATAATTTTAGAGTTTTCTTGAATTTTTCAGATTTTTCCAAGTTGGTTTGCTATTTTTCTGCATTTAAATTAATTTTTAGCACTTTTTAATTAGCATTTAATACAAAAAATTAAGAAAAGGTTCAAAAAATAATTTTCAATTTTCTTAAGTTTAGATAAATATAAAAAGACAAAAATATTTTTCTAGATTTTTCTTAGTTAAATTTGTATTTTTAAGCCATTTAATTAGTTTTAATAGTTTTAATTCCTAGAAAATAGAAAAATAATCGAGAAAAATATAAAATAGTTTTGAAAATTCTCTTTGATATTTTATTATTTTCTAAGTCTTAATTTTATTTTTCTAGCTTTATTTCACATTTTCTTGTATTTTAGGTAATTATTTATTAGTTAAAAATAGTTTTTAATTAATAATAATTAGATAATTAGTTATAAAAATACTTTTCTTTTTCTAAATATTTTCTTTTATCATTAGGTTTGTAAAAATATCATTTTCATATTTTTAAGGTTTATATTGTGCAAGTTTTACATTTTTATTTTGTACGCTACGTAGTTTTTAATTCAGTTTCATAAAAACATAAAAACAAAAACATCATTTTGCAAATAGTGATAGCGTTTATTTAATATTTTTTATCTTTTTAATTTCCTTTAATTTGCATTTAAGCCGTTGTAATTTGTTGGCTTTTTACGTAGTTATAATCATTCTCAATCCTTTTCGTTCAATTTCTCGATCACTATCGTTTGGTGATCCATTGCATAGCTCATTGGGACATAACGACCGGGAAACACTATACTCCCGGATCTTCATTGAGTTCTTTCCGAACCGCTTTAAGTTTTTACGGTCGGCCATTCACAAGTGGCGGCTCGAGGAGAAAACTTGACTGTTTTGGATCGAATCAAATAACTCTTTGAACTTACCAAAGGGTCTCGTCTACAAAACCCACTAGGGATTATAAACTCTAACTCTAAGGCACTCTTTGGATGGTTTAGCTTACAACTACTCTAAGTGCTATAGTCTAAGGTTCACAAAGATTTAATCAAGCATTAATTACACAACGAATGACCTATCGCATTACTAGATCATTAATAATTAAGATAAGAGACAACCAATCAATATTCAATAATTAAGTTTCATATTCCCTAAGCAAACACACAAGTAAATTAGTCGGACATGAAGAACATGCAAGCATACACACAAATAATCAAAGACATAACTGAATTAATGAAGTAAAACACTTATCTTGATGTAAGATAGGGTTGGAACCCTAAAATCTGACAAGACAACCTTGGTTCGGTTTAGGTTTTTACCCCAAAGACTACACACAAATCTTGAAAAATTCGGATTCTATATATAAGATTACATATGCGACGACGTCACCTTATGATTTGTGACGCCGGGTCGCCGTCATTGGGGTTTCGTCTTGGCACGTTAGTCTTGCGACGGCGTCACATTTCGCAGCGACGCCATCCTCTTCCGCTCGACGCCATCTCGGATCGAATCTAGGCCGTCCGAGTTGCGACGGCCTACTCTTTTAAAGCGACACCGCCACTTGAAAATAAGAAATTTGCTACCGTCCCATCACAAAATGCTCCGACGGCGTCACGGTTAAGGACGACGCCACCTTGTATTTCAAAGAGCTTGAGTGTCTTGATTCTTGACTTTGGCCATTTTCTTCAGATATCCGCGCCTTTTCGTCCAAATAAGTGCCATTATAGCAATTTGCCTTCAAGAGACCTAAAAAGTGAAAAGAAACGATATTAAGTAATAACGGATACAAAAGTAATCAAATAAGGGCTTAAACGACCCCTCAAAAAGGTACATTTTAAAACCTTATCACATACGCAAGAAGTATTCTTATAGACTCTAATCTAGCTACGGGGGCATAGGTCTCATCAATGTCTATTCCTTCTTGTTGGTTATACCCTTGGGCAACGAGTCTAGCCTTGTTTCTAGACACTACTCCGTTTGCATCTAACTTGTTTTTATAAACCCATTTGGTTCCTATTATGGTTTGATTACTAGGTGGAGGGACAAGTGTCCAAACATCATTAGAAACAAATTGAATTAATTCTTCTTGCTTAGCCATTACCCAACTTTCATCTTTAATGGCTTCTTGTGTATTCTTAGGTTCTATGGTTGAAACAAAACAAAATAAGCTACTTTGGTTTTGAACTTGAGACCTTAATGTTCTTTCGTTTAACTTTCCTATGACCTTATCTACGAGGTGATCTTTGGACTCTTTAATATTTATGATTTCGTCATTTAAAGGTTCTTCTTCTTCATTTATCTTTTTCTTTATTACTATAGCTTCACTTTTGTGACAACTCGTACTTTCAGGTCATTTTACAAACTTTGGAAATTTTACCATTCATCTCGAGAATTTACTATTCATCGGTTACTATTCATCATTTTACTATTCATCATTTTCGAAGTCGATTTGATATTCTGAGAACGTATTTCAAAATTTTACTATTCAGGAAACACTATTCATTCCCGGAGAAAATCACTATTCATCACTTATCGTAAACTAGGTTTATGAGTATCAAATTCGCGTAACTGTAATGGTTTAGCTGCGAATTCATGAACATATTATCGAGGACATTTCATATAGACTAGATTTAGTCTACATATTATTAGTAACATCATCATCATATTTGTTCATGCATGGTTTTGCATTTTACATTAAACGTATAAATTTCCTATTAAATAAACGCTATCGCATAATCATTTATTTTGAACCTTTGATCCGATACTTCTAAAAATTATCCCGATATATTTTTATATTCACATTAAGATTATAAAAATAATATTATGAGTTTACCCGGTATTTTAAATTTATTTTGTATATAAATTGTTATATTTATATAATTACGACGGTTTTCGTAAATACTACTCGATAATTATTATTTCACTAAATTTTTGTAAGAAATGTATTTTTATAATTTTTATGACTTTGATATATTTTATTTTGTTCCGTTAAAATTTATTTTTAGCCAACGCTACCCTAAATACTTAAAAATATATACACATTACCAACTATACTTATACAAATACACATTTACTCTACACTTACATACTTAACTAAAAAAAAAATATACTAACTATGCTTCTACTCACCCTTGTCGACACAAGGGTGACTCACACCACATTTAGTATCAAATATCTAATGTACACCTATTTTTGCACACATATTATAATATCTACAAACTACACATACTTGACATAATATCAAAGTGAAAAAAATATATATATATATACTCTCCGACCCTTTCATACAAGAACCGGCCATAAGGAAGAAGAGGCAAGGAAGCCAAATTTTTTTCAAGTCAAGTTATTTACACAACCTTAGTATACTCTTAATCAAGGTTTTGAGATAAAAACCTAGGGTATTAGGATAAACACTTGTTCTTTAAACCTCACCAATTAACTAGTAAGCATTTCATGATCATTTTTATTTTTCATATTCATACTTTGGTCATTTTATCATGCTTGAGGAAAAACATGCAAGTTATATGATTATCTATACCACTTTATTTGTTTTTAAGTACTATAAATGAATAAATATCATCCTATAATTATCCCTTGAAACATATCATTTTTGATGATGTCTAGGAACCCATGACACCCTAAGAAGGTGTATGGTAGGTTTAGAATAGCTTTGGCGTTGGTTTGAAGTGGTTAGAATAAGTTTTACGCGAGAAAAACCCATTTCGACAACTATATATAAGGGTCTGATCATAATTGTTAATTCTGGAAATTTCGACAGTTTCTAAAAATATTTGGGCTAGATATTCAGAAAATAGACTTTAAAACGAAAACGTGACCGCTTGAATGGGTTAAAACGGAGTTATAACGAAGAAGTTATGCTATTTTCAAGTTTAACGACGAAAACTATATTTTCAGAAAATTCAGCATGTTGTCCCAAACTTTTACGAGTCAAAAATGAGTCTTAAGCGTTATTAAATGTGTCGATATGTCAAAAATATATTAGTATACTTTAACACGAAGCTAAGGACATATAAAACGTAGAAAACGGACTTGTAACGATTAAATTACACGCGTTTAAACAAGGTTGTCGAAACTATTTCATATAAGTATAACTATATATTTTCTAATAGACAAGAAATTACGGCCGCGAATGACCATGTTGAGGGTCGTTTTTAACATTGATGGTACTTTTTATAAAATGATTTCTTCTAGTAAAAGTAAGTTCGCCTAGCCTATTTTCTAAAATGTCCAACCGTTCGTCAAACGGAGATGTAACGAATAAAATATGGTCACTCAAACTTTGCCGAAAGTTACCTTAAACAATATTTTTGGTACAAGTACCATACTTTACCTATGTTTTTCTCCATGATCGAGACCTCTATGATAAAAACTTAAATGCTAAAACTTTGAGATAATGATACAAGCTTTCCAAAACCGTTGAGTTTGTTTCCTAACACTCGATATGCACTATTTTACGATTAGCTTTTCGAGGCCATTTAGTCACTTTCATGAATTATCAAATTATACTGTTTTATGACGAAAAGTTATAATTTCATAATAAATCACTAAATGACTATCGTAGGATATCATTTCAACGTATATACTTATAAAGTAATTTACAAATTGTCAAGACGCTATAAGATTGTTTTTCGACGACAATCGTTATTTTCAAAAATTCACAAGTGGTATAGATATCATACGAATTTCATGCATAACATTACATCATGACTTATTATATATCATATCATTCATAATAGGTCGCAGTTAGAGATTGCGCATCATTTCGATGTACTCACTTTTGTCATCGCATCATTGTACCAAGTGAGTTTCGTATCCCCTACTTTTATATGTTTCGAACTATTTTGGGGGAGATACATGCTTAACTATTTTTCACAAGTACTTTAGATTTTTAAGTATAACTTCTATATCAATTGTTCTTGTTTGCGTGCTATAGTTCTACGTCGAATAATGTGCTAAATCAGTTGACTACTGATACATCGAGTCATGTACTATTGATTATGTGCTATGGTTCTACTTCGAGTTAGGTACTATTATGAATTCATTTGACATCATGTGCTTGAACATAAACTATAAACATTTTGGCAGTGGGTTGTAAACACACAAGTTGCAAGTTTTGTATGGGCGGAACTTGGAACTGAGTGGATTTGCAATGCCTTTGCTACATGAACATTCTTTAAAGGTTTTCTTCATGACAACACAAACTCTATGAACTCACTCAACCTTTGTGTTGACACTTTTAGCATGTTTTATCTCAGGTATCTAAGACATACACTTCATGGCATGCATGTGGACATATCATAGAGTCGCGGTGACGACGCGTCTCACAGGGATTTTATGCAATTTAAAATATCGTTTAACTTGTATCAAACTTATTTCCATACATGATGATTTTCATTTGGGACCTATACTTTGTAAACTCTGATTGTTTTATTAAATCAAACGATGTGTTTTTCAAATGACACTTTAGGTCGCTCAATATAACTGTGATTGTGATGCTATGACGGTCAACCCGTGAATTCCATTCACGCAAAGCAGTAATTTGGGGTGTGGCGATTGGCATCGAGCTTGATTATAGAGAACTAGGTTGCATCATTGACCTAGACTATAACTACATCATCATAGCATCTCATCATTTCATCATAAGTGCATATTCACTTTACATGCGGTTTATACGTACATTTTTCGAGTTATTTACTTTCATTTCACATCGGTTGTCACATGGATGCCTTTAAATACCCATCCCATTATCCTTTCTTCATACCCCAATGTGGAGAATGCCTTGTCATTTCCTATCACAGTTTTAACATCAGTTGAATCATCACCGATAATATCGAATGCCGAGACGAAACCTTCAGGGAGGGTGAAGTCGCTCTCACTCCTCTGTTTCACTATCAGCATGTCGAGTTACACGTTATTCACACATTAAGTCACTAAACCATCATACATTTGAAGTACTTACGACATCTCATAACCCATCTTCTAGGAATTCGTCAATTATTTTGAAAAATAACCTCAAATTTATTATCTCATACCACATCTCTTTAGAGCGCTTATTTTTAACATAGGACTTTGCTGCGTCTCACCTTTCCTCTTATTTTGAAGAGTTATGGAGCCGAAGAAAGCTCCACAAGCTATGACACAAGCGGCTATGCAAAAGTATGTGAGGATAGTATAGCCAAGGCATTAGGACCGAAGAGCAACAGTGGCGGTGGCTGCTGAGGTCTGACACGCCGAAGTCGCTAGACTTGCTCTGCACTGCTGAGGCTGCGACTCATCGCTAAAGCCGCTAGACTTGCCTTCGCCGAGGCTATCACATCTTCTTTGAAGTCGCTAGGCTTGCTAATCTTTGCCGAGGTCATGACAATCTTGAAGCTACTAGAATTGCGGTTGCAATGAATGTAATATATTGGTTTCACATACACATCAAACCATAACACAAAGTAGGCGTACAAGAGGTTTTAGAGAGAAAGTTAGAGGTTTAGGGAACTTTAGTGAGAGAAAGAAAATTTTATTATGAGCTCCAACTCAGTACCTTGGAAGGTAGAGAGTATTTATAGTCTTACAATAAACGCCACACAACGGGTCATGGATCAGGCATACAGTGGGTAAAGACCGTCCAGTCATCCACGGTGTTACTTAACTAAATACTACTTAGCTTAAAATAACTACGACTACGAGCTTTCTAATGATTACATATACTTGAGGTGACCGACTCTTTAATACCGGAATTTCTAATTCCTAACAATCTCCCCAAGGAGGTCACCTCAAATATATACTAAAATACATTGAATACAAACAGATATTACATTAACAATTTTTCTTCCATTCTTGATGTAGTACTTTGCTCAAGCTCGTAGTCATTGATTCCTCTCATTGCATGTTTGGTTAATCCAAGTGGAGGTCTTTGTCGATCCACGTGATAATAATTTTGAGCCGACTTTTGAGATCATCACTAACAAAAATCTACGACACATCCATTGTGGTGTTGGTATTATGTGATGTTGTGACCTTCGGACCAACATGCTCACATTCTAGATCATGATATCTTCTCGCCAGTAGCGGAAGCTTTCGTTGATTCATGATATTGGCGCAGTAGCGAAGCATGGAGTGAAAATATCGAGTCATTGATGCACTAATCATGATTTCTTTTGAGATGAATGTGTTAAGTGAGCATGCGGCTATGGATTGACCGCTTCATTTTATCACCGCAAACGTGGGACGACCGCATACAACGATTAGCAATAAATCGCACGAAAGTGTCTTTGATCACTTCGTTGAATTGAGGTTCACGACCCACGGTTCCCGTTGATCAAGACAAATCACCGCTGTGATCGGTATAATTTGAAGAATTTCCTTGACGAGGTTTTGCAATGCTCTAGTCGTTCTCAAACCGAACGTCTCAAAGAAGACAACACGGAGTGAGTGAACCAATGAATAGAAATTCACCGATTGATGAAAAGATATTTGAAAAACAATCGTGTATTGCTCAATAGAAGTTGTTTTGCAATACAACGAAGGTTTTATTGAACATCAATTATCAATCATAAAACACCTATTGATTTGAAATATTCGTACATGGTCGATGTGCTAAAGAAAAGAGTTTTAAGCACAATGACCGGTTTTCAAAGGTATCCGTCAATCCATAACTCGAACGAGATTGATTCAAAAGATTGAATCTTCCCATTGTTTACATTCGGTTGTCACATGGTTGATCTATTGATTAGATCTCACATGCCACCCACCGGAGCTTATTTGATGTTGGCTCGAAGGCTTTCCATCTTCATTGTGAATATGTTTGTATATCACTCAAATGTTACGCAATACCACAAGGATAATGCGTAGGACTCAAGATATAATCTCTCTTTCCACATTGTGTGAAACAGAGAGTCTTCATTGAAAGTGTCATAATGAGATTTATTGATGATCTCATGGCTCTAGACTCAATTTGTGCATATTTGGTTCTGTGCGGAGACTGGGAGAGGTCTCTTCTTCAATATCAACAATCTCTAAGAGAAAGTCGATAGATTATGTAGGTTCCCGTGAGAATGAAACAAGCCCTTATAAGAGGAACTTGAGTGGTTTGGGAAGTTGTAGTGCAGGCGCCTTTGGGTCCATGATGTCTTGTTTTCAATACCAATGTTACCATCGTAGCATATGAATTGTATCGGTTTACGCCCTATGGTTGAATAAATGGAGGGCTATTTCTTTTCACCCTTTTCTCATTCAATTCTTTTTCATTCTTCAACCCTTGATTGCTTACCGAGACTTCATAGCTAGAACCTTGTTGGGTTTGTTCCGATACTAGCTCTGTCTCGATCCGCACTCTTCCCATATCTCATTTTTCTCCTTTTATCATCATACCTAAGGACTTCTACACTAACTAGTGGATTGTCCTCGGTAGATCCCTCCGGTTCGGCGGATCATGGAACAAATACCTAACCTTATCATCCTTATATCACCATACATAAAGTAAAGTTGGTCGGTCTATTTGGTATTGTTCATCCGCCATCGGAACCAATTGAAAACCATTTGAAAATCAATCCAGATACTTGTGATATATAATCAAAGCATTTTGTACCTGAATTGTTTTTTATATTTTTAGAAGAAGAGCTCCCCCTCAACATGTGCATCAAGTATTTGAAATCAT
This sequence comes from Chrysanthemum lavandulifolium, assembly GCA_022545495.1. Classification (NCBI taxonomy): domain Eukaryota; kingdom Viridiplantae; phylum Streptophyta; class Magnoliopsida; order Asterales; family Asteraceae; genus Chrysanthemum; species Chrysanthemum lavandulifolium. The sequence goes on along the minus strand of CM040244.1, from coordinate 32,498,181 downwards.
TTTGCACACGGAGGCAAGAGAAAGAATTAACTTCTTTGATTACTATTTTCTAAAAGATATCACCATCACTTTCCTAATCAAATCAAGTAGATAAAGCATTTTGGGGAAGGATGAGGTTTTCAAAGTTTTGCTCCCCCTCAATATGTGCCTCGAGGTTTGAAAAGAGTTTTGCACATACTAGAGGGAACCTGCACATTGAGATAAATGATCACGTTTCAAATCATAGTGATTTAAGATAGATGCTCCCCTCAACATGTGCATGGAAAATTTGAAATCGTTTGGCACATGTGGGAAGGAGAGCTTGTACATTCTTAAAAAACCATTTACCGAATTATTAGTTTAAATCCAATTTAAATCACAAATTCTCCCCCGATCACAATTATCAAATCCTTTGAGATTTGTGATCTCCTGTAGATTTAAATTGATTTTAAAAGCTCTTAAGGAGAATTGTGACTTGATTATGAAAGTGTTTTAACTCATAAGGATTGGATTTTAAGACTTTAAACACCATTGATTAAACATGCATGAATATCTTTTTGAAAACAATTGAATGACAAATAACTTTTTAATTTAATTGAAATCATTCTCCCCCTTAATCAATGACATAAGTTGTTGATTGAGAGATAGATATTTTGACAAATAAGTCCAGATGATTATCAAAAATAGAGTCCGAGTTATTTTGCAAACCAGTTAGTTTTCAGCAGAGGAATGTTAATAGAATCAGAGCATGGAATTTTGAAAACATGATAAAGTATGGCTCTGTTCTTTCTTTGAAAAGCGGGTTACTGCCTGAACTGACAATAAACCATTTTTCTCTTTCTCTCAAATTATTTTATTTTTTTATTTTTTATTTTTTTTTAAATTTGAACAATATCTAAAGACCCGTATCATTCTTTGAATGACAACATCAAGACCGTAGATATAATCGAATCGAGAAAAACATGACAAAATGACAATATATATATTTTTTTGAGGGTTTTTCGATTTTTTAAATTTTTTTATGGATTTTGAAAGTTTTATATTTTTCTATTTGATTTTTGAAGGTTTTATAATTTTGTATTATGTTTTTCGAATAGATATTTACAAGAGATAGATGAAGGAAACCTTTTACTCCTCATCTTTCTCCTGAAGACGTTTGAGTGTTTCTGGTTGAAGGCTTTTTAAGCCAAGTCGGGGAAGAATAAACTCAAAACGTTCTCTTGAAAGAGCTTTGGTGAAGATGTTTGCTAACTGGTATTCAGACCTCATAAAATAGAGTTCCACCACACCTTTTTCCACTTGTTCCCTGATGAAATGATGTCGAATGTCGATATGCTTAGCTCTTGAGTGTTGAGCGTTATTGCATGAAAGAGCAATAGCACTTTTATTATCACAAGTCTGGAGGATTTTGTTGAATACAAAGCCATAGTCGATTAATTGAGACCTCATCCAAAGGTTTGAGCACAACAAGATGACATGGCTATGTATTACGCCTCTGTAGAGGAAATAGAAGTACTCATTTGCTTCTTTAAAGACCACTCACAAGCTTATCACCCAAAAGCGAGCACCTCGGGCGTGCCGACGAGTATCTTGACATCCCGCATGATCGGCATCTGCATAGGTGTTAGTGACATACGGTGTCCTTGGTGCAAAGTCCCATATTGATGGTTCCTTGGAGATACCGAAGACCCGTTTAACCGCTTCAAGGTGCTTTTTAGTAGGCAGCCTAGTATCTAGCACACATGCAAACAATGAACAAGATGTACGGTCTACTAGTCGTGAGGTACATCGGGATCCAATCATACTACGATATTTTGTTTGGTCTACCATGATCCACGAGTGGTCCTTATCTATTTTAGTTCGTTCAATCATGGGGTGTCAACAGGTCACTTGAATCGAATCAAATTTCTTTAAAATCTCATTTGCATATTTAGATTGATTTATGAAAATGCCTCGGGACTTTGTGAAATTTGTAATCCCAAGAAAAATGACATTTGTCCCATCATCGACATTTGAAATTTTGAACCCATTTCATTTGAAAACGGTCACACTCATTGGGGTCGATCGAGGCAAAGATGATATCATCAACATAAATTTGAACATGAATTAAATGTTTGCGACTTTACGGTGAACAATGTAGGATCATTGCTCCACTTGCGATCGGTAGATAGAAGAAACTTTGATAGCGTATCATACCATGCCCTTGGAGCTTGCTTTAACCGTCTGAGCCTTCTTCAAGCGATAGGCGTGAGTAGGATGCTCTAGATTCACAAAACCTTTGGGTTGGGCGGCGGAGCAGCGTCTTTAAGATCTCCGATTCAAATGCCGTCTTTATATCCATCGATAGACTACCATGTTCTTCTTGGCAAGATTATCCAAAAGATTACGATTGCCTCGATTCAAGCGGAGCAAAGATTCTTCAAAGTCAATACCCTCCTCTTGACGGTATCCTTTAGCAACTAATCGAGCCTTGTTCTTCAACACATCACCATGCTCATCAAGTTTTACTTTGAAGATCCATTTAGAGCAATAATCATAGCACATCTGGAGCGGTACTAACTCCCATACATCAAGTCGATCAAACTCATGAATTTCTTCTTGCATGGCATTCAACCATTGTCTTCATTCATGGCGGTTTAACATCTTTTGGTTCAATCTTAGAAATCTTGAGTTGAAGAAGCACCATAAGGCATCGGTTGCAAGTTGTTTCCGTGTTGATCTGGACGAGAGGATTTCCAATGATGTTGTCTAATGGATGATCGTGAGTCAATTTTCTAAGGTGTTCATATGGCGGTTGTAGAGGGACCGAGGTAGCAGAGTCGATGTCTCAAGAAGATGGTTCGATGATGATTCGGGAGAAAATATGTTTTCAAATGGAGCATCTTGAGGTAGAAAAAGGATTAACTTCATCATTGATGCGAGCAGTTCCATGATGTACATTCAAGATTGATGATTTGTTGATGAGGCGAGTTATCGAATGCAGGCGCTTCTTGACTTAATGATATTGAGGCGAAGGATTGACTTCATTCTCGGGGATATGAGCGACCTCTGTTGTGGAATCGGCAGTTCATTAGCACTTGGCTCATAGAGTTCATCAAACATCGGATCAAACAATTTCTTCAAATCATCTTGATGGGAGGTACATATGGAATAACATGAGAGGAATTTGGTACAAGGGATGAACCAATGGGATCATTTGAAGTACGGGTCCAGGCTGGATTGTCCAGAGCCATTTGACCGGTCGACTCATCAAGCGTGGCGTGAATTGTTTCCATGATATTTCGGGTTCTCTTGTTGTAGATTCGGTATCCTTTTACATTTGGTGCATAACCTACAAATACTCTAACGTCTGCTTTAGCTCTAAGTTTGCCTAAATATTGGCCCTCATTAGTTGGATAACACAATGCACCGAACACACGAAGGAATGAAAGATTAGGTTTTCTGTTGTGGACAAGTTCATATGGAGTTTTTCCATGAGCAGTGTGAATTAGGGATCGATTTTTGGTGTAGCATGCAGTGGCGATGGCTTCACCCTAGAGAAACATTGGAACTTTTGAGTAAATCAGCATTGTCCTTGCGGCTTCCACAAGAGTTCAATTTTGTCTTTCAACTACACCGTTCATTGAGGAGTTCGAGAACACTTCTTTGATGGTGATTCTAATACTTTCATAAAATTCACTAAGTTTTTGTTAACAAACTCGGTTCCATTGTCATTCGGATGATTCGACCTTTTGTTAAGACGAACTGCAATTGTTTGATGAGTTTGATGATGATATCGGAGTTTCATCCTTTGTCTTTAAGAACTTTACCGGTGAATCTAGAGAAATCATCAACCACAACTAACGATATTTCTTCCCAAAGATATTTTGCACTCTCATGGGTCCCATAAGTCCATGTGAATTGTATGAAGAACACGTGACAAAGTTAGTAGGTTTGGGTTTATGGGCATACTTCTTGCTTTTTCCCAATTGGCATCTTGAACAAAGATGAACCTTTTCATACTTAAGTATAGGTAAACCTACAACTAAGTCCTTTCGGAGAGATCATTGATGGTGCCAAGTTTAAGTGATTGAGGCAGCGATGCCATAACCATGACTTTGTTTTAGAAGCCTTTGACAACAAGCAAATTGAGAAGACTTCATCATATCATCGATAGAGATGGTGTATAGATTTGAACCACGTGATCCTCTTAAAAGTTCCTTACCATCAAGTTCTCTAACGAAACAAGTATGTTTTTCGAAGGCTACTTCTAGGTCGAATCGAGAATTGACCAACAGAGAACGAGTTATGACCAAGACCTTCTACATAATATACTACGGAGATAACACTTTTACCAAAGAACATAATCTCCATAACCCATATTGCACCGAAATGATCATTCTCGAATCTAAGCGTCCCAATGAATTTGCTCACGAAGTTCATGAGCATAACCGGTCGCCGATATATGCTTGGAAGCGACTGAGTCCGGTACCACGAGCGATTTAAGCGATCTGCGGTTGAACACGAGATAAGAATGGATAAGCTGGATAAATGGGATCCCCATGCAAGAATGGGTTCCATTTGGTTAGTAACAATGGTTGGAACACCCACATCGTAAATAGAAGCATTCATATCGTAAATTAAGGCAATGGAATCATTATGAATAAATGCGGTACTAGTGTGCGTATTAGCCCTATTCAAAGTGTGCTCACTTCTTAAGGGAATAGTTCTACCGGAGGCATCCATTTTCTAGTGGGCATTGTCGATTAGTCTTATGACCAACATGTATCCAATGATAGCCTATCTTACTAAATGTTCTTCCTGTGGGTTTCCATTGTTTTCTAACTTTCTTCGCCTTTGCCTTTTGCCTTCTTAGCATGAAATTTTCATTGACAAGATTCTTTGAGGATTTGTGATGATTAGACAAAGTATTCATACCACATTCATGATTAGAAAGCGAATTCAAGCGGACATCATTACAAGGTTTGCAAATAGTATCGAATTCGAATAAATTACGAGACGCCTATGGCTAATACTAGAATCAACACGATTCGCTTTATTCGGCTCAAACTTAAAGTTCCTAGATTGGTCTTCTACTCTCTTCCAATGCACATTCTTAGCTTGCGAGGTCCTGTCATTTCTTGTATTGTCTTGAGACTTTGACCGCTCGCTTTAATGTCACCGATTACTCTGTAGATGGAATGGGAACATTAGTTGGTTTTACTACTCTTTGCTTCTCTGTTTAGATGTCTTGGGATATGAACTACATGCAGCACACTAAGGTTCACTTTCTTAACACTAGGCGTCTTGGGATTTGTACTTTGGAAGGCACACTAGAGTTCGCTTTCTTAGCATTAACGGATCGGAATCGAACTACTTGAAGGCACACTATGGATCACATTCAAAAAATCGGGCATCGATTGAATATCATACTTGGCACTAGGCATAGAACAAGGAATCAAAGGATTAACTCTCTCACCTAAGGACTTTGGGCATATTGTAATTAAGCATTCTAGAATTTCTTGAGATCGTTTGGCATATAAGCATGCATGCCCAATTGCATTGTCAAGTGGTTTCTCTAATTTATCCTCTTCAACAATCTCACGTAGACATTCTAGACAATCCTTAAGGGATGAGAAATATGTTTGAATAGCAAGTTTGTTATTCCTAAGATGAGGGGGAACATATTTCACAGATACACCATTCTCCCCATTGGTCATTGGCATTTTCCCTTTTACCTGGCTCTTCAGATTCTTAATTTCCTTTTGCAATGAAGCTATTTGTTCGTTGTTTTTGTTACAAGTGACCTTTATTGATTCAAATAACTCATTGAAATGACGTTTAACCTTTTCATTTTCTTCTAGAAAACTTTCATTTTCCTTTTGTAATGCATTTACTAAGTTTTGAAGATGAAACGTTTGAGAATTCTGAGAATCTAAAGGAGGAGGCATTTGGGAGCCTGTCACATCGTTCTTTTGACATTTTAATTGAGAGATTTGGGCTTTCAACTTTCTGATCGTGTTACAATGAGCTTGAATTTGTTCATCACGTTTGTTAATTTGAAAAGCGCATCAAACTCGGAGCATCGAGGATGTCTTGATATTTGAAGTTTTGACATTTTCTTTAAGATGTTGATATTTTAGTTGTAAATTAAAATGCTCAACCTCTAGTTTAGAAAAATGTTTAACCAAATTGTCGTGATCATCCGGTTCAATTTTCTCATTTAGTTTAGAATTAGTCTTTTCAAGCTCAATGACACGATCATGGGAGACTTCGAGAACCTTGATAATTCATGAAATTGAGAAGCGTTAATGGAACAATTTGTAGCGATGAAAAACACATCTTGAGCAACACATTCGATAATAAGAGTCTCGTTCAATGTATGCAAGTTCTTCCTCTCAATCTCATTATATTTTAGTGCGCTCATAGTCACAAACCTCAACTATCATTGCATCAAATTCCTTTTCCATTTCTTTAATGTCTAAATTCATTCCCTTTTAAGACTTTCAAAATGATCTTTTAGTTGTTTAAAGAAAGGCATGACTTGATTAAATAACATTCTTTTGTTTGCTCAAACCCTTTCCCTTGATTATACCGGTGGGTGTGATCCTTTTCTTACAAGTTTTCTCAAAATCAACAAATAGTTGAAAAATAACATATTGATGATTAAGGTCTTGCTTTTAGTGGCAATAGTTCTAGGAACTAAATGCATTGGTGTATTTGGAGGATACACGATCGTGAAGGCATTTTCCTAAAGGAGGGTTCGTTACAACAAGATTTTACGCTTTTGCTTATCTAAATCCTTTTCCGAACACTTGTTTGGGTGTTAACAACGTCTGAGGCTTAAACATGTTCAAAGAAATCCAATTCTCCTTCTTGTAATCATGGGGTGTGATCTTTATTTTCTCTTTACATTTAGGATCATCTAATTTCTTGTTCATCTTTTCCTAGTGACTTCATCGATTTCTTATCTTCCTCGGTACACTCAACGCAACTAGGTTTCGTCTAGGTTTAAGGATTTCATTGCCATCATAAAGAACCTTATGAGAATTTCTAGCCTTTTTAATGACCTCTGGATTTGGTTCCTCAACAAGGGAATGCTATGCTTATCGCTTAAGACTCTATGCTTAGTGATTAAGTGAGCGATCGAATGGTATTTCCTTATACGTACAACTTATTTTCAAGCTTGTTTTTCAAGGTTTTAGATTAGAAAAATCATTCAAAGTTTTGATTCCTTAGCTTGAATTCTTGCTTAAGCATTTTAACATTATCCCCTTGCCTTTGCTTCGGTGTTGTGATTGATCGACTTGTAGATATCTTTTGGAAGACCTTGAAGTACGATGTTAGAAGCCACGATATCGACATCGAATCTCTTTTTCTCCTTATCATCGAGCTCATCATATGTCTTTGTGCATCAATTCCATAGATCATTGTTCCATCTTCATTGTATCAATTAAGTCTCTAGTAGTCTCAACTCGATATGGTCCTTCATCAATGGATTTGAGAATGTTGACTCCATTTTCCTTTCCAAGGCAAGTACAATCGATTTGTTGAGCCCAAGAGTCGTAGTCGGTTCATCAAGCATGGGTGGGCAGTATCCGAACCAATGCTTGAACATCCTCGGCAAGAGATGGAGATGATTGTAGGAGCGTTGGTAGACATGATGACAAATTAAGCGGGATTTTATAACTCTATGATTAAACCGAGAAATAGATTCTTTCACGGATTTTACTAAATCAAGAGAAAGCGTATTCAAAGGATATCACCCAAGTCGCTAGAAACCTTAAACCAAGTCGCTAAGTGCCAAGTCGCTATATAACAACTCGCTACAATCCAAGTCGCTAGCAAAATTTTGACAAGAAAGCTAAGCACCAAGTCGTTAATTTGTCAAGTCGCTAAATAGCAACTACTTAAGGTACCAACTCGCTAGCACCAAGTCGCTAACAATATAAAGTACAAGTCGCTAACTTACACCAAGTCGCTACGTGTAGTGGAGAATCCACCACGTGTACTTTTGTCGGCTTGTCTCAATAGACAAGTCACTAGGACCAAATCGCTGCAAATACCACTCCAACTCGCTAACTTTTACGAAGCAATTCGCTATGATGAATATCACACGAGAGCCAAGTCGCTAACTAGAAAATCACAAAACAGCACCTTTCAATCCAAAACAACTCAACTACGATGATTCAAGCCTTCAAAATCAAAACCTAAACACTTGTGATGATTCTAAACACAAAAGTACTATCAAAATCCAAACTTTAACACTAGAAATCACCCAAATGATGCAAAAACCACTAAACTTTTTCAAACTCAAAAACCACCTAAAAACCACTAGAAATCCAAAGATATGTGAGAGATGATCTAACCATGGCTCTTGATACCAATTTTAATATATTGGATTTCACATACACATCAAACCATAACAAAAAGTAGGCGTACAAGAGGTTTTAGAGAGAGAAAGTTAGAGGTTTAGGGAACTTTAGTGAGAGAAAGAAAATTTTATTATGAGCTCCAACTCTCTACCTTGGAAGGTAGAGAGTATTTATAGTCTTACAATAAACGCCACACAACGGTCATGGATCGGGGCATACGATGGGTAAAGACCCATCCGTCCTCCACGGTGTTACTTAACTAAATACTACTTAGCTTAAAATAACTACGACTACGAGCTTTCTAACGATTACATATACTTGAGGTGACCGACTCTTTAATACACGGAATTTCTAATTCCTAACACTTGAAGCGCGAGTTGTTGCTGATGCACGGGAATGCAGGGAAGTGCAGGGTTCAAGTTGTTCATATAAGGATTTTAAAAGCAGAGATCCCGCCAAGTTCAAGGGCACCGAAGGGGCCACTGCTATCGTTCGATGGTTTGAGAAAATGGAGTCTGTGTTTTCTCTATGCAATTGCTCAGATGATTGCAAGGTTAAGTTCGCTACAAGTACACTTCTAGATGGGGCATTGTCATGGTGAAACTCTTATGCACAGCCTATGGGAATGGAAAATGCTTACAAGCTTACCTGGGAGCAATTCAAAAGGTTAGTGACTAAAAAGTATTGTCCGCGTACTGAGGTGAAAAAGTTGGAAACAGAATTTTATGAGCTAGTAACTGTTGGGTATGACATCGAGACCTACATTCGAAGGTTTCAAGAATTGGCTGCTTTACGTCCATCTATGGTTTCGGACAACGAGAAACTACTGGAAGCTTTCATTGGGGACTTCCCAGTTATTCAAGGTGATGTGATTTCCTTTGATCCATAAACGATTGAAGAATCTATTCGGTATCTCAAAACTCATGGCACAAGTATTGAAGGGGGGAAACATTACCAACACCAACCGTAACAACAATACCAACAACCGCACCAACTACAACAATAACCGAAACAACAACAACAACAACAACACCCACGACGATAACCAAATCAACAACAACAAAAGGAAATGGGAAAATGACCAAGGAGGTTATAATAACAACAACCAAAACCGTAACACTAACCATCATCAACAACAGAATAGAAGACAAGAAGTCGCCAAGGTTTATGTTGCTGCACCAACAAAGGGAATAGCTTATGCTGGAAACTTACCACGATGCCACCAATGCACGCTACATCATAATGGTCCATGTGGTATATGCTTTAGCTGTCACAAAGTGTGACACCTTGCTAAGGACTACAAGGGCAAGGCCATAATTACATGTTTCGGGTGTGGGGAGCAAGGACACTATCAAAATCAATGTCCTTAAAACCAAGGTCAACAGTTTATCTTTAGGTTCATTACCGATTTCAATGACATAGACTCCATGTTTCCTAATTCTTCTTCCTATGGTTATGCCATATTGTAATATCTTACTACCGGTTTTCGTAAAAAGTACATTGCACTTTTTATCACAAATTTGTCCTATACTTAAGAGATTAAAGTTTAGGTTTTCTACGTGACATACATCGTTAATGGTTGGAGATTTGTTAGAAATCGTACCTTTACCGATGATTTTAATTTTGCTATTTCCAAACACCACATTTCCTCCATTGAATGATTCATATGTGGAGAATAGATCTTTATTACCGGTCATGTGCCTCGTGCACCCGCTATCCTTGACCCATTCATCCGGGTCTAGGTCGACCTTTAAGCACACCTAAGAAAACAATTAACTCAAAAGTTTGCTCCCCATTTGTTCATGGGTCCGTTAGTGTTAAACATTCCATTCATGTTAGACATGTATGGATAAGGTGAATATGCATTCCATGGTGCAAGGTTTTGAAAAGGAAAACCACTTTGCATATTTGGGTTCCATCCCATTTGATGGTTACTTCTTGGGTAAACATTATTAGGTCTTCTAGATGGATTAGGTTTTGAAAAATATGGAGCTTTGTTTCTTGTAAAAATGGGATTATATTTTGGAGGTGGTTGTCTAGTGGTAAAATGATTTGGTTTCTTCTTATTAATGATAACAAAATCAGTTCTAGATAAAGAAGCTAAGTTATTACCACTGTTTGCTACAGCAGACCCACGGATCCTGGTACGTACACTAGCCGGTTCCTTTTTATGGGATCCGTGGGATCCGCCACAACAGTGGCTTGTTTTTCTAGTGCCTTAACAAATTGTGTTTCTTTGTTTTCACTAGTTGATGGAACAAGTTTTTGAATACCTAAACCCTTTTGGTTGTTTCTGGTTTTAACACTATCTAATATCATATCTAATGTATTTGTACTCATTCTAGCAATTTTAGAATCTAGTTGATCAACTAGTGTTTGAAGTTGAACGCAAAGTTCACATTCACCACTTGCTATTTTACCCTTTTCTAGACTTTTAAATTTTGCTTTTAATTCTATGACTTCTTTATCTAAATATTGATTTTGACTTTTTAAAAGCTTGTTTTTGTTAATTAGTTTTAAGCTAATGTTGCAAAGTTTGTCACATTCATTATGCAATGAGTCATCATTTAGTGATGAGCTACTATAGTATTCGTGACATACCTCGTCATTTTCCATGAGACAAATTTCTTCGTCCTCCTCGTCGCTCATTCCCCACGTACCGCTCACGAACGCCTTTTGATCATCCCGTTTGGGACACTTACTAATAAAGTGGTTTGGGTCCCCACATTTAAAGCAAGCACGATCATCCCTTGGCTTCTCATCCTCTTTGCTTTTCCGGAATCCTTTCTTGTCGTCATACGGTTGTTTGACGTATCTTCCCTTCCTTCTAAAGAACTTTTTAAAGTCCCTTACCGCCATAGCATACTCCTCGTTGTCGCTATCCGAAGAGGAGTTCTCTTCATCGCTTGAAGCCTTTTTGGCTTTAAGGGCAAGAGATTTGTGTTTCTCTTTCACCTTTGAGGCTTGGAATCTTTAGCAAGGACAAGCTCAGACTTTTAAGTTGCCTATGAGTTCATCAAGGGTGAGGATTGTCAAATCTTTTGTTGTCGGTCGCAAATCACCTTGGATCTCCACTTGGATGGAAGTGCCCTTAGATATCTCCTAACATGGTTACGGCTAGAAAAAGATTCATCAAGTGCTTGTAAAGATGTAATAATAGTATTAAAATTAGCAAATGAATGATCTATAGTCTCCTCATCCGATATTGAAAATTGTTCATATTGTTGAATAAATAAATCAATTTTATTATTTTTAACTTGTTGATTATCTTGATGAGTTACAACCAAAGAATTTCAAATTTCTTTAAAGGTTTTAAGCATGGAAATTCTTTCGAATTTCTTTTTGGGTAAAGCATTATACAAAACTATTTTAGCTTCACTATTTTTAGAAAGCTTTTTCTTCATTTCATCGTTTAGTTTATCATGAGGTATGTTAACTAAATTTCCTTTATCATCTTGTGAGGTAGCCTCAAAATCGCCTTCAACAATAATGTACCAAAGATCAATATCTTTAGACTTCACATACGTTTCGAATCTATTTTTCCAATATATAAAACCATTAGTTTCAAGTAGTTGTGGTCGTTGCATAGATTGCCCTTCCTTGTAATTTTCAGAAACCATAGTGATCGAAAGTTTTTAAAATACGGTTTACTTTAAAACTTTTATAAACTTAGCTCTTAATGCCAATTGTGGAAAACTAGAAAGGGGGGGTTGAATAGTTTTGCCGATTTTAAGTTAGTTTCAAAAACTTTAGATTTGATATTATTTGAAATCGTATGGTTGTAGAGAAAGTATAGATCTAATGATAAAGCAAGTAAATAAAGTAAAGCAAGGGATAGAAATGACACAACCGATTTATAGTGGTTCGGCTACAAGGACACCTTCCTTGCCCTACTCCACTTCCCGAGTCACCTACTAGAGTTCAAGCACTATGTCAACAAACTCCTTCAACTTGGCGAGAAGCCTTCTGGCGTTGCTTACACCTTTTTCGGTACAAAGCTAAATACCGAGTCCGTAACACGGTGGACCAAACCAACACGACAATTCTGGAACAAATATGTGAAATATCAAATATAATATCTTTGCTACAGAAATCTTGTGGAGGAACAAATCAATCAAGGACCCCTTGCTTGGATGACTTGTAGAATGCTCGTGATCTCGCCTTAGAGAAGGACCTATATGAGAATCACTAAAGAAAGAAAGAAAGAAGTACTCTCTAGACTTGATCTTTTGTTAGAAGAGAATTAGAGTATATGAGAGAATTAGTAAGAAGAGGGGTGAGTTAGAATGAAGAAATGGCTCTCTATTTATAGCGAAACTTGCCCTTGTTCCCGCATCCCACGGATCCCTCCAAGAGGATCCGTCTAGTGTAATCCTAGGGATCCGTGGACGCTCCTCTTTGCCCATGGGTTTTTGGTTATGGGTCATGGGTCATGGGTTATGGGTTGGTCCATGGGTATTCTTTTAGATACAATGTATCTAATGAGTACAATGTATCTAGTCTGTTAATACAAATAAGCCGTAAAAACGTTTATTTATATTTTACGATCTTCTAATGTTTTGTCGATAACAAACGTAGAATCATTTTAACGAAACAAATAGAATACGTAAATAGTTTGAGTCAATAGTTTCCTAACACACTTACGTTTTCACATAAAACACTAAAACAAGTATAAGTGATTTTATGATTTAGATACATATGTACAACAACTAGTGTTTACATATTGGGTTATATATACTTAAACTAAGTATACTAAAATGGGTAAAACAAGTATATACTAAAATGGTAAAACAAGTATATACTAAATGGGTAAAACTAGCAAATGGTATTGATCCATAACCCATGGTTTTATATATACCACTTAACCAAGTTCATTGTATCCTTAAGATACATTATATCTAGAAAGAAAACCATGGATCAACCCATAACCCATGACCCATAACCAAAAATACCCATGGGCAAGAGGGCGTCCCAGATCCTAGCTTTGTGTTAGCGGATCCTTGTGGGAGGATCCGCGGCGGGATCGAGGAGCGATGAAAATTCCTCATAAATAGAGACCATTTATTCCTTTCTACTCACCACTTTACACACATACTTCCCCAAGTATTATAACCCTCTAACCTCAGATCCAAGTGATCTATGTAGTTTGTCTTTTGTTTTTGTGTGATTCTCTAGGTTCCGCTTAAATGCGAGATCAACACTTCTTGAAGATGAGCAAGCTCAAGTCCATGAGTTGCCATGCTTCGTCATCATCAAGACAACTAAGGTTCTCTTGTTGATAGTTCTTTCTTTCTCCGTAGATGTTGGGTTGAAGGCATTAGTGAAGGATGCCGAAAGTGTCAAGATGAAAGCATTAGTGAAAGGTGCTTATCGTTCGTGTCAAGAGCATTAGTGAAGATCGCTAAAGGTGTCAAGATGAAGGCATTAGTGAAGGGTGCCAAGCGTTGTGTCAAAGGCACTAGAGAAGGATGCCTTAGAATCAAATCAAGTGGCATTTGGGAAGAATGCCTGGGTCGATAATCGATGAGGTGCATCGTTATACATATAAGTATTGTTTATTTCAAGGATGGTGATATCCTTGATGGTGTTGTAACAAGGAGTAGATCTCCTTGAGATTAGGTGTTGTGTTGTGAAGGGTAGTAGTTCCTCCATAGTAATGGAACTAGGTGTAGCCTAGCACCTAATAAAGGGTAAGCTGACGTTGTGATAGGATTAGTTCTCCTTGGTGTGAAAGAACTCGGTGGTTAGCCTAGCACCGTATAAAGGGTAGGCGAGTTGTGTTAGGTGTGGTTCGCCTTGGTGTGAAGGAACTCGGTATTTAGCTTTGTACCGGAAAAAGGTTAAGCGACCTTGTGAAGGCTTCTCCGCCATAAGGAGTTGGTGTAGTGCCTTACGAACTCTCGAGTAGGTGACTCGGGGAGTGGAGTAGGGCAAGGAAGGTGTCCTTGTAGCAGAACCACTATAAATACTTGTGTCGTGGTGATGTGCTTCTTACACTTATATTTCATTACACGTTTATATATCTATCTATCAACGTCCAACTTAAACAACAAAATAGATTGACATAAGTCGATCTAAATATTTGAAAGGAAGTTTTAAATTGGTAAAACTATTCAACCCCCTTCTAGTTTTCCACAATTGGTATCAGAGCTTCGTTACCAAGTTTCTTGAAGTATATTGTACTTTAAAAACTTGATACGATCCTCGTATGTTTGATAACTACAAAGAAGTATTTTTTTTACATATTTAAAGAAAATCATTATATTGTTTATTGTTGGACAATGATAGAATGCTCTAACATTTTCCTTGTTAAGCATTTCCATACTTGGATTCTAAGTCACCAAGAAGATCATGAAGAATCTACCTAAATACTTTTCGCAAAAAGAATGTTTAGTGTTGTCCTTCTCACAAAATGAATCTGGAGATTCCAAGAAAATCACAAAACATTTCATCTAAATATTTGTTTTCTTAAAAAAAAGGAATATTTAGCAAATGTATGATCGCTAATAACTTACTTTTTGATTTTACTATTATTAAAATCTTAGTCGCATGATTTATATATATTAGTAATTACTTAAGTAGTTATCCATATTATAGTCATCATCAAAATAGTATTCTTCGACTAATTTGTATAGACTACATTACCAACTCGTAATAATGATATCTTGGTTATTCGATAACCTCAATCATTATTCATCACAAAGGATTTATTGACACTTCATCTATGTCAATAAATATCCATGTGAAACTTCTTATATTATGATAAAATGGGATTTTATTATAATGTTTGAAAAGCTTCCCAAGAATTATGACTAATTCTTAAAAAGGGAACCTCGTCTAAATAGTAATAGTATTAAATCTTCAAAACCTCAAACCACAAGTTTTAGAGCCTTAACTCAAAACACTAGGCATTTTAGAACTCCCAAACCAAAGTTATCAAGGAATGTTTGAGCTGACTTTTGCTGTCATGCCGGATCCCTTCGTTTATACTAGCCGGATCCCAAATGAGAGGGATTCGCGGGATCCGTGCAACAGAAGACAATATAAGCTAAAGAATGATCACTGTGGATGTTCCACAATTATACTCACCTCAAAGACTCACGAACAAGAACTCAGGTACTGTTCATAGAAGCAATTTGATCATTCCTCTCAAGTTTAACAATCACTTGTGTAAGTACAATCTTCACTACATTGTTAATTTAATTCCTTGATTTCTAAGATTACAATTTCTTCATCATTAAGAGTTGGGTTCAAATGGGTTTATCATAATTTGTCACCACATTGTTTTCTAAGATAATCTAAATCAAAGAATTAACATTGTTAATACAAATTAAACACATTTCTTGAACTCAACAAAGATGATGAGAGCAAAGTTGTGATCAAACCCTCTAGGTTACTATTCACAATTAGTACCACATTGTGGTTGTATTGTTTAGGAACATCATGCCAAGCAACAAGCAACAAGATTACCAAGACACCACTCACTACATACCCATGTACCATAGGAAAGATGGATTAAGTCCGGACGATAGGAAAGCCTTTAAGTTGCTTGAAAGGAGACTCTTTTATGAAGGTA
This sequence comes from Chrysanthemum lavandulifolium, assembly GCA_022545495.1. NCBI lineage: Eukaryota > Viridiplantae > Streptophyta > Magnoliopsida > Asterales > Asteraceae > Chrysanthemum > Chrysanthemum lavandulifolium. The sequence continues at coordinate 32,482,272 of CM040244.1, read as the reverse complement.
GAGTTTTTGATCCATCATTTCTTGAAAATACTGACATAAGGGAAGTATTTGGAACTATTGGGTTTGATTGTTTATTGGATATAAACGAGAAAATTTGTCCGGTCTTTGTGCTTGAGTTCTACAAGACTATGGGTATAATTAGAAATGATGATGGGTCCATCTCAATTGAATTCACCATAAATGAACATGAGTACACTCTTTCACTTGAGGAATTTGGAAGAATAATAGGGGTTCCATATGATGGTGTTTGCATGTATTCTAATGAGTGGTCGTTGGAGGAGATACACTCTATGGTTGATCATCACGAAATTTATCACGCGACAATCCCGGAAGCAACCACGGAAAGGGACACTGTGTTTTTGCCAAGAGCATCCCCATCAAGGGTTACTAGGAAGTTGAAAGTGATCTATAGGGATCCTTTCCAAATGGAGCTCTCGGAGATGTACGGGTTGTATAGAAAATGGGAAGATGTGATAAGGGAGAATGTGGTGTGTCTAATAGGAAACAAGGATCACCCCAACGCATGTCTAAGCTTCATGATCTATTGTCTAGTGCTCGAGACTCGCTTCAACATTGCCTACTACATGGTCAAGAGAATGGCAAGTGTAAGAAGCATGGACAAGATGGTGCTCCCGTATGCAATGCTCCTAACTCGTCTTGCTAAATTCATCTTTGCATTAGATCCTTCTCCACAAACCTATGACCATAGCTTTTGAACCAAGGTTATGGTACCATTGACCGAGGGTAGAACCACGAGGTTTATGGTAGATGGCAAGAGGCCTCACCCACCCACGGATTCCTCGGAAGAAAGGGAGAGACAAAGAGAAGGTGAAGGAAGTAGCAACCCACTCGGAAATACGAACTCGACCCTTGGAATATATCAACCAATTCCGGACGTTCTGGTGCATCACCGAATGGCAACAAACCAAGGGAATCTTCAAGTGCTTTGCCAATTTCTTGAATAAAAAGAGGTAGAAATGGTATAATAAAGAGTGGAGGACGGGTGAAGATGAGATGAGGAGAATAAGAGAGGTAAGGTCTTAGGACCCAAATGTATGATGAACAATTTCAAACAATGGTTTGTAACACTTTAAACTATGCTCGTAGTATGTAGGTATCGCCATATCTTCGCACTAAACAATCTTAACTTAGGTATTTGGAAAATGAGATTTTACAACCCCTTGAGTGGTCGTCGTCACTCATTCTAGGAATTTTAGCTCTTCCTACTTTGATATACATTATATTAGTTGTGTTCCTGCATTTAGTCCCATAGAAACAACTAGAAGAAGAATTTACTATAAAGTGCAAAGTTGCACATTTCTTGAAAGCTCTACGATCTGCGTGGGTGGATCGACATCTCAACTAGCGGATCCCTCCCGGAAGGAAAGCGGGATCCGTGGCATCGATATGCAATCTGATTTGCTTACATCAAAATAGTCTACTAGATCACCTCACACGAGTCAAACATAAGATACTAGAGCCAACTAAGCCTTCCTCGAATAGTTGAAAACCTCACTCTCATCCATGGCTTACCTAGGATATATCTCGAAATATTTTTCTACTCGTCAAAAGTCATCATAATTCCTCTCCAACACTCACACATTATCTATCACGGCTGATAGCACTTAGTTTGGTCTATCTTTCAATTTTAGCAAATTGATCTTAATCATCTTTGACTCAAAATTAGGCTCAAAAATAGTTTTTCTTTTTTCCTTATTTTTAAAGATTTTAGTAAATTCTTCTTAGGACATCCTATGACTTCTAGGACTTATTACCACCATTTCTCCATACCAAATTAAATGGTATCCTTGTCTAACACATAGTTAGACTACCTGATGAGTGTGTAAATACTCATCATTTTTGTACTTTTTAGTCTGCAAAAACATCTGAAAACACTCAGAAATGCATCAAAATGATAAAAATATCACAAATAAGTGTTTTATGTGTTTTAAATGCAAAAATACCAAAATCGGATGAAAAACGTATCAAGTTTGCATAATTGGCAGTTTTAGTCCCACAAGTTTTAAAAGTTGTCAAAAATAGTCCCTGGAAAATCAAAATAAAGCAAAATATCATTTAAGGTCCATAGGATTCAAAAGTTGTCAAAACAAACCCTTCAAAGTTTAAAAATTACAAAATGGCAACTTTGGTCCCTCAATTTTGAAAAATGTCAAAAATAGTCCTCGGATATTTAAAAATGGAAAATAATCAAATTTGGCCTTGTACTATTCATATATGGCATAATTGGTCCTTGTGTTAACTTTGGAAAAGTTGCTAATTTAGCCCTCAACTTTGCACAAAATACAATTTTGGTCCTTGTGATATTATAAGCCTAATCCAAGCGGACCCGTTGTATTATTAAACCAACATAAACCCGGTGGCCCAAGTCACAAGCCCAACCCACACCACTTGACCGCCGCGCCAGCCAGTCAATATACCTTTTGACCACCGCCAAAACCCATTGTGAACCCCCAACGTTATTAATAAAAACGGTCAAAAAAGTCAAACGCGCCAAAAAACCGGTGTCCTTTGTTCATCGTCCTCACCCAAGCCTGCAAACCAAAACCAGAGTTGTTTTCACCACCTTTCCACCTCATCACCACCTTTCCACCTATCTACCCACTCCCTTAACACCTCCACAATCTCCCAAATTGCATTAATTGCCAAAACCTGCTCAAAGAAATTTTGGCGCCAAAATGACAAGTGCATGGTTCTGATATTTTTAAAGATCCAATGGTTGGAAAGAAGTGGGAAAGTCTCAGAGATGTCGACAGAGTCTAAAAAGATCATTATAAAGAAGAGATGAAGCAATGTAAAGTGTATCTAGTGTAATCTTTAATTTCCTTAGTCGTTATTATTAATTTAAACTTTTTAGTGTATTTCTTAGCTTTCAAGTACTCTTGTTATCAATTTCAGTGTAATATAAATCTCTTTCAGTCATCAATTCCAAGTTTCAGTTTCATTCTCAGTTTATGCAATTTTCATGTCAAAATTCTCATGTTAGCTTAATGTTGTAATTAATGTTGTTTATGGACTCTTAAGCTCACATAAGCTCCTATAAAGCTTCTGAAAGCTTTTAGATACCTTAAAACTTTGTTTAGTATCAAAAGAAAAATACCAAAAATACAAAAAATTAGTTAAAATCAAAAATCAATGGAAATGGAGATCACAATTTGGAGCAGGGTGAATATTGGATTGCCCTTTGGTTTAGAGCTTCTTGGGAAGCTATAGGTGTGTTTTCAGTCCTTGGTTCTCAGCTTTCACTTGGAAACCATTTTGTAAGCCTTTTGTTCCATTTTAGCATTTAACTGTTTAAGTCATTAATTAGCTTAAAGCTTTGTGTTTCTATGTTTATGAGTTGTATTTAAGTAGAATTAAACAACAAAACAGTTTACTTGTTCTTTTTAATTTGTAGTTGTTAAAAATTTTAGTTTGACAGTCAAATTAGCATAAGTGTCATTACTAAGTTCTATGTTGTTATTGTTGTTGTTTAATGCTCATTTAGTCTCATTATATGATAATATAAGTTCTTGAATCGATGGCATGGTCTTAATCTTTGAAATCATTTGAAAATCTTCAAATTAGTTTATTAAAGTGTTGTTTGGATTTGCTTGGTTAACTGTGTTAGAGGTTGTTCATGTTATTATTCTTGGTTGATATATGTTCCATTAGGTCAATATAGCTCAGATATACAAGAAAAATCAGTGCTCACTTGTTAAAAAAGTCAAAATCTCTTTTAATCTCACCTAGGTTGTTAACTGTTAGGATGTAGAATACAAAATTCATCACAGTGGCTTATAACTTGGTACTTTAGCTTAATTTCATCTTAACTTAGCTTAATACATCAAAATCAGTAAGTAGAATCAATTCAAAGTTCATCAAAGTCAACTTTTTAGTGTAATTTAAAAAGTCAAATTTCAAGCTTAGTTAGTTTTTGAATAAAATAGATTATTTTCTATAGGGTTTAACTTTGAGTTTCATGTTTTAAGATTTTAGGTTTATAAACTTTAGTTGCTCATCTTTATCATAATATTTTTTATAATTTCTAGTTTGCTAGTTTAACTGCTTATTTTTTAGTTTCCTTTAAATCCTTTTACGAAAAAGTGCCACATGCAGTTGAGCTAGCTTACTTCACAAGCTCATAAAAGCTCATCGGTGAATCTTAGCTTGTGTATTTTGGCTTTTGGAAAGCCAATCTAGCCATCTCTTTAGTCCGGTGTTTAATTTCAACTTTCTAGCTTATTTGATAGAATTTGCATATAGGTTATTGATTGTCGATTTACGTGTACACATAATAACTCAATGTTTACATGCTTTTTCACAAGCTTGTCATAAGCTTATTAGTGAGCCATAGTGTGTGAGCTTGGACTTTTTGGAAAGCCCACCAGCCCATCTTGCTACCTCTGTGCTTATTTTGAGCTTTAGAGCTTTTGCCCCTAGCTTAATCTTGCCTACAAAAACTGTGTAGGACTGTTTGGTTTATAGGTTTATTATAAGTGCTTATTTGTTTATTATAGCTTATCAGTGTGTATCTTTGTGCCTTTTAGCTTAATATAAGTAGCTTTAGCTTGTTTGTAGCTTATTTCACCTTTGGTTCCAGTTTGTAAGCTTGATTGAGCTTAAAATATCAAAACAAGCCATAAGCTAAACTGTTAAGCTTTTAAGCTTGTAAACTGCTTATTTTTAAGTTCCAAAATTTTTGTTTTCATTAAAGTTGCTTAAAATCAGTAGTATAATAGGTTTATAAAAAAAAACACAAAAACATCATTTTAAAAATAGTGATAGCGTTTATTTAATAGAAATTAGCTTTTTAATTTTCTTTTAAACTTCTTATTAAGCACTTTGAGTTTTATAATTTTCTTAGCTTTCATCATCATAGGATCTTTATATAAAAATTTCATAATTTTCCTAGTTTGTTTAGTATTTATTAGAATTTAAAATAGTTAAAATGAATTAAATAATTAATAATAAATAAATAAAAGCATAAAAATATATTTTCAATTTTAAAATTAGTTTTATAGTATTTTAGATTTTCTAAGTTAAAATTTTATTTTCTAGGTTAATTTTGTATTTTCTTGTATTTAAGTGTATTTTAAATAGTAATTAATTAATAATAAATGGATAAAAAGTGTAAAAAATATATTTTTAGTTTTAAAATTAGTTTTATAATATTTTAGATTTTTCTAAGTCATTATTTCACTTTTCTAGCTTTATTCGTATTTTCTTATATTTTAGAGTATTATTAAATAGTTAAAAATAGTTTTTAATTAATAATAATTAAATAAATAGTTATAAAAATAATTTTAAATTTCCAATAATTTTCTTTTATTATTAGGATTGTAAAAATATCATTTTCATATCCGTAGGTGTTTTACTCTTTTAAATTTACGTTTTATTTTGTACGTTTCGTAAAATTTAGTAAGCGTCGCATTTAAGTTTGTTTAATCGATTGTTGTGCTTTTAATTACGTGTCCAAATACCATTCCAATCGATCGGTAGTGTAATTTTCAATCAAGATCCTTCTTGATCATTATCCTTAGTGATCATTCGACATCGAACATTTTAAGCACCATTAATCTTAGTGGGACTTAACGACCGGGAATCCACTATATTCAAGGAAATTGCATTGGTTTTAAAGCTGTTTGAATTTTATTACGGTTGACCATTCACAAGTGGTTGACTTGTGTAATAAACTTGACAGTTTAGGCGAATCAAATTTTGGCGCCATTCTTGGGAGGCTTTAAGCGTGTTCTAAGCATTTTCGGACCCATACTTGCACATATACCACCTTTTGTAAGCAGTTTTTTGTAAAGTTATCAAAATCAAAAGTTCATTAACACTTTTCCTAAAGTGTTAACAACACCAAAAAAATATAAAACAACAAAACAATCCTAACGTTTTCTATCTTGTATTTTCTTTAAGGTGATTCTTAAAGAGATACGATTTGGTTAAACGAGGCGATACCAAAATATTGTACAAAAATATTTAAACCCTTAGCACAAATCCATACCTCGTCTTTTAGTGGTACTTAATAAATACATAAAAATCAACCACCGCAAACCAAGGCGAACACCTACCAATTGGGGTGTGAACATTAATAAGTTCCCAATCTTAAAGATCAAAACTTGCCTTTGTGTCCTTGTGATTTGGTGTACCTTTTCAAAAAGCCATTTCATTTGTGATTATTGGTTTAAGTTCACTTGTCGTTTGCCTCGCATTTGTTTTGAAAATTGATTTTTATACTTAGTGCATGCGCTCGTTCTTCGAGATCTACAAGTCCACTTTCGAGCTTGCAAGTATTCCACGTAAGCGTAGAGGGCGTTACGCTCCTTCACCGTGGTGAGGCGTCTAGCACCACCACCCCCGTCGTAATGGCGGAAGATAAACGATGAATGAGCTTCTCCAAGCACCCATCGAGGGTTACGGAGATGCCATTATTGTCCCGACCATCGTGGGCGATACCTTGAGCTCAAAACCGGGTTGCTTAATCTTGTAACCCAAAGCTAATTTTATGGTTTTGGCGGGACGACCCTCATGCACATATTCGATGGTTCAACAAGATTGCATCGACCATCAAATACAAGAATGTCCCATGAAGCAATTAAGCTTCTTACATTCCCATTCTCTACAGAGGACAAGCCGGAATTGGCGAGAAACAACCCCTCGTTCCATTGAGACATGGGAGGATTTAGTCACTAAGTTTGTTAGCGAATACTATCCTCCATCCCGAACTACAAGTCTTAAGAATGAGATAATGAAATTTTCTCAAAGATTTGATGAATCATTCGGTGAGGCATGGGATCGTTACAAGAGTTACTCTGCAAGTGTCCGCATCATGGTTTTACCGAGTTAATGCAAATGGATACTTTCTACAATGGTGCGAGACAAAGCGACCAAGACTTTTAAATGCCTCGGCGGAGGTAATTTCTGAGCAAGACCACAAAAGAAGCCTTGCAAATCATAGAAAACAAGTCCCGAGTCCGCCCTTTCCGAACAAAGACATATCGGTCTCGATCTAATGCGGGACCTTCTACTTCTACTCACGTGAGTACATCTAGCACCGATGCTAAGATTGACAAACTCACGAGATATTGTTCGAGCTTTGGTTCTTGCTAACCAAAGAAAGTCACTTTCACGAGACACCATCACATGGTGAAGTGAAGAAAGTCGAGTTTGTGTTACTTGTGGTGGCCCTCATGCATACTACAAGCTGTCTTGCCACGAGATAGTAGTCCGTTTGAAGCTAATGCTATAGCGGTACTTCACATCGGGAGGTAATCAATACCGTCCTCAAAATGAACCAAATTACCGTGCTAATACTTATCGAGGGACCACCCGGTTTAACGGAATCTAACATACAAAACCGAATCGAACCAACCTAGAATTAACCAAGGTTATCAAAACCAAGGTAATTTCTATCCGGACCAAATCAAGGTTTCCAACATCAAGGAACCTTAATCAAAACAATTTCAATCGGGGAATCAATTTAGGAAATGTAAATCCTAACCAAGGAATTTTCAACAACAACGTCATAATCAAAACATAAGACCTCAAAATTTCCCTCCATCCTCCGGTACCATCATCGATGAGTTATTGAAGCATTTCATGAAATCCCAAGATGAAATGAGCAGGTTGTTGGTCATTCGGATCGGCGATCTAAAGAAGTCTTTAAATGATCAACCCTCGGGCTCTGGAAAACTTCCGAGCAACACGATCGCTAACAGGGGGCGATGCAAAGCGATCACAACCAGTGGTGTTTCATACAATGGACCCTCTCTTCCTACTACCTCTTCTTCTTCTCTCCGAAGGTAGTGGAAAGTGAACACGAGGCGACAAAGGACAAGGAACTTCCTACTAATAATGGAAGTACCAACAATGTCCATCCTCGAGTTGTCCGAAACCTAAATCCAATCCGAAGTTGTTTTGAACCTCCGGTAGCTCCGTTGAAAACCCCAATCCAAATCTTCTATTCCTTACCCATCACGTTTGAATGAGCAAAGCTCCATGAAAAAGCCAGTCATCAAATGGACAAATTTTTCAAATTTTCCAAGAACTACATTTGACATAAGCTGCGGATGCTATCATCTTGATGCCCAAGTTTGCATCAACTCTCAAACACATGTTAGCGACAAGGAAAAAGCTGTTTTAGATGGCTAAAACTCCTCTCGAGCGAAGAAGCGCTCGGCGATTCATTAAAAAGCTTCGAGAAGCTTGGAGATCTGGAAAATTTCTCTTACCTTGTGTATTTCCGGGAATGGTTGAATCTTTGCCTTAGCCGATCTTGGTGCAAGCATCAATCGATGCCTCTTTCGGTATGGAAGAAACTTTCTCTTCGGACCTTACTCCTACATGCATGACTCTCGAGCTTGCGGATCGTACAATATCCGTCCTCTTGGCATTGCGAGGATATATTTGTGAAAGTAGGAAAGTTCCATTTTCGGTGACTTTGTGGTTGTTGACTTGATGCGATCATCGGGTTCCTCTCATTGTTGGACGAGGATTCACGAGCGGGCCGTGCTCTCATTGATGTATTTGAGCAAGAAATCACATTACGTGTGGGTAATGAAGATGTCACCTTTAACCTTGATCAAACTTGAGGTACTCCGCAAACTATGATTACGAGTCGGTTAACCGAATAGATATCATTGATGTTGCTTACGAAGAGTACTCTCGAGAAGTTCTTGGTTATGATCATAATTCTTGATGATAATCTCACTCATTCATCTCAACCCATCATTGCCAATTCTATTCCTTCTCTCACTCCATTTGAGGAAAGTGACTTCATCTTAGAAGAGATTGAAGCATACTTGTCTAGTGATTCGGTTTCATGGGAAATTGATCACGCTCAATTGACATCGAGGAGATATTCTTCTCATCGAAAAGATGCTCAATGATGATCCTTCATCACTCCCTCTCGTCGAGCTTCATAACAAGGAAGTCAAGTCGGTTGAGAAAGCGAAGAATTTCACGAGGTTGAACTTAAGGACTTACCACCTCATCTCGAGTATGCATTTCTTGAGGGTGATGATAAATTACCGTCATTATTGCTCGAGATTTGAGTAAAGATGAAAAAGCTGCTCTCATAAAGGTCTTGAAGTCACACAAGCAAGAAATTGCTTGGAAACTCTCCGACATTAAGGGTATCAACCACGAGTTTTGTACTACAAAATCTTGATGGAGGATGACTTCAAGCCAATGATTCAACATCGAGCGAGTAAATCCAAAATCCATGATGTTATTAAACAAGAGGTTCTTAAACTTCTTGATGCGGGATTAATTACCCGATCTCAGATAGTCCTTGGGTTAGCCCAATTCACTATGTTCCTAAAAAGGGTGGCATTACTGTTGTCACAAATGAAGAAAACAAGTTAATTCCAACTCGATTGGTTACGGGATGGCGTGTTTGCATTGACTATCGTAAGTTGAATGACGCCACCCGAAAAGACCATTTTCCTCTACCCTTCATGGACCAAATGCTTGAGAGATTATGATAAGGTTTTAAAAGGTACCTTTTTGAGGGGTCATTTAAGCCCTTATTCGATCACTTTGTATCCGTTATTGCTTAATATCGTTCCTTTTCACTTTTAGGTCTCTTGAAGGCAAAATCTTGGAATGATGCTTATTTGGACGAAAAGCGCGAATATCTGAAGAAAATGGCCAAAGTCGAATCGAGACACTCAAAGGCTGCTTTGAAACATAAAGCGGCGGCGTCCTTGCATATCTGCGACGCCGTCGGAAGGCATTCCCTGGCGGCTCGAGCGAAATTGCATGTTTTCAAGGGCGGCGTCGGTTCTAAAGGAATAGGCCGTCGCTACTCGGGCGGCCTAGATGCGGCCAGAAGGCGTCGAGGCTGAAGGGGCGGCGTCACGGTCATAAGGTGACACCGTCGCAAGGTTTACGTGGCCAAGGCGAAACCCTAATGGCGGCGACACGGCGTCCACGAAACATAAGGTGGCCGTCGCGAGATATAATCTTATATATAGAATCCGAATTTTTGGTTTTGGTGTGTAGTCTTTTGGGTAAAACCTAAAACCGAACCAAAACTTTCTTGTGCGATATTTTAGGGTTCTAAACCTATTATACATCAAGATAAGTATTTGCTTCATTAATTTAATTATGTCTTTGATTATTTGTGTGTATGCTTGCATGTTCTCCATGTCCAAGCTAATTTATTTGTGTGTTTGCTTAGGGAATATGAAACTTAATTATTGAATATTGATTGGTTGATACTTATCTTAGTTGACTAATGATCTAGAGTCGCTAGATTATTCGTTGTGTATAATGCTTGACTTTTCTTTGTGAACTTTAGAATATAATTATCTAGGTAATTGTAGGATAAAGTATTCAAGAACAACCGTAGAGTAGGCGTCTATAAATCACTAGAGGATTTGTAAACAAGACCCTTTGGTAATTTCAAAGAGTTAGGAAACAAGCCGCCCTATAGCCTTAGAATCACAGCGCAACTAGGAATAAGGGCGTGACAAATCAACCATCAATAGGAGATAATTAAGGAGTAGTAAAACCTAAGTAAACACATCTTTAAACTATCATCAGTACACATCAATTAGACATAGACTATCACAACCTTAGCTTAGATAATTAGATAATAGTAGAGTAAGCGGTAGCAATACCAACCCCCCAAATCAATACCGAGATTCGTACCTTTTCAATTTCTAAAAAACATAAAAAGATAAAAATAATCTTCCTCAACCTCGACCTTAGCGTAGTAACTTCTCACTAGCATTCCTATTCCCTGAGAGGCGATATCAATACCGTGGCTTACCCTAATTACTACACTACAGCGATTAGGTTCCTTGCCTAGGGTGTTATAAAACTTGCTCGAAGAAAGGAAGTTTCCTTGACCCCGAGCGGCGTGTGGCGTTATCAAGTTTTGGCGCATTGCTTGGTGAATAGAATAGCTAGTTAGTAGTCCACCTCGTTTAGGTTCTTTGTGATTCCTATCAAGTAAACTTTTTTCTCATTTTAGCTTTCTCTTAGTCTATCCCCTTCTTCGTGACCTTTGTTCGTAACACCCATCACTTTTCACCATGGAAGGTGACAACCAACCACCACTCATCAACCCGCGCAAGCGACCCGCCAAGAGCCCGTACTCTTGGTGAGTACTCGAGACCAAACCACCTAGGTTATAGGAACACCATTGAGCTTCCCGACCAAGCCCAAACTACGGCCTGCGATCCGACACCATCCGGTTGGTGCAAAAGCGGATGTGCATTCCATGGACTTCGTTAGAAGATCAAATCGACATCGAGGATTTCCTCAAAATTGTCGATTCCATCGACCTTGATGCTACTACTCGGGAGACCACGGCGCTTGCGTCTCTTCCAATTCTCTCTCGGGACCAAGCTAGTAATTGGCTTGGCGACTTCCATGGCTCCATCTCAAGTTGGGATGATCTTACTTCTCGCTTCCTTGCTCGATTTTTCCCACGGGAGAACCACTAAGCTTAGGAATGACATCTTGATGTTCCAACAACGTCAGGTGAATCTCTCTGAAGCATGGACCCGATTCAGGACTTACTTCATAAAGTCCTCATCACGGCATTGATCTTTGGCTCCAAGTCCAAATCTTTTATGATCATGTCAAATTTCCCCTAAGCGATCCATTGACCAAGCGGCTGGTGGAAAACTTAGTGATCGCACCGCAGAAGAATCATGGGAAATAATAGAGGACCTTGCCCTCTACGAAAACCAAAGTTGGGATGACCCTCGTGAACTTCCCAAAACCGTCAAGGCAATCTCCTTGCCTTCCATCAACTCACAACCTTCCGACCGTAGGATGATCGAACTTGAAGATCAAGTCAAATTCCTCATGAGTTCCTACGAGAATCCTAAGTCCTCACGTCAAGTGAATAAAATCACTCTACCCTGTGAATTATGTAGTGGTCCTCATGACACTCGTGATTGCACAAGACTCCCGAACAAGCTTTGCGGACTCGCCTCCATACGTACCGGCGGAGGCGGGAGATAAGTGGTACACTTTCAAACCCGAACAAAACAACTTAGGAAACTCATACAACCCCTCATGGAGAAATCACCTAATCTTAAGTGGAACCAAAACTCAAGCACACCCCAAGCTCATCTAGTTAGTCCAATAGGTTCAATTCCTCTAATCTGGGAACCCGCTAATATTGAAGCAATTGCATCTAGATTTTGTCATCCCAAAAACTCGATTGAATAAGCTTGAAGCGAGTTTAAGCAAAAGCAGGCGAGATGACAACCAAGCTTGATGCCCTCTTAAAAGCCTTCAATGGCGGGAAGTTGGAGCACTCCCAAGTGATACCATTACAGAACCCAAAGTGAATTCGATTGCATCAATTCACATTCGAGTTCACCATGGGAAAGTGCACATTCATGCCCTCTCACCCAGCGGTTCACTCGGTAAATGCTATCAAAAGGGTTCCAAGTCATCCAAGAAATACCAAGGCCCGGCACCTTTGGTAAAGCCTACTCTGAAACCCGTCGGCCAAGAATCAAACCTAGTTTAGAGGAGGTACAAGGAACTCTATCGAGAGAAACCAATTCTTGAAGTCTTAGCTCATGCACCTTATTATAATGCTTTAAAGAAAAATATGAGTTAGAACTTAGGCTTGGGAAACATGGGTCCGCCTTTTGTGAAACAACTTACCTAAGAAGTTAGATGATCCGGGCTATTCACTCTTCCGTGTAGACTTGGAACTTCAAGCCGCTCGATGCTTTAGCGATTTAGGATCATGCATCAATCTCGTTCGTTGTCCCTTCATAGAAGCCTCAACCTAGGTAAAATTGAACCAACGGAAACTATCTTAGGATTAGCGGACGGTAGTATAGCACGTCCGGTTGGAATAATAAAGGACATGGTAGTACATGTAGGAGAGTTGACTCTTTTGGCCGACTTTCATGTACTCGACATGAATAAGGACCCGACATGCCCATTACTAGTTGGAAGAGGATTTTTAGCTACCGCTAGTGCCATCATCGATTGTAAGATGTCCAAAATAGTGGTAGGAGAGGAGTGCTAGATTGGTTTCACGATGTCAAAGGCATTCGTACTACAAGGATGAGGAAATCCCGAGAGATTAGGTTGGATAGAGAGCCTTCTCGATATGGACCTTGGATTGAGAAGAACATCATAGGCCCCAAAGACCTTTTACCTAGATAAGGCCTTTGCTAGTGTAACTTTCCAAGAACAAGAATTGGCTAGGGATATAGAAGTGAACCCGTTCGGGCGCCTTAGTATTTAGGAAGATGACCGAGTTCCTAGGATGCTTGCCGTTAACCTTGTCATGAATAAATGGATAGTTGAGAATCCGAACACATGTGGAATTGGAATAGGCGCCTAGCGATGGTAATGGAAGGTGGCACATTAGGATACAAATCTATGATCCCGATGGTGAGATGTTTGAAAAGGCATATTTAACGAGCGTACTACTAGGAACTTGAATGATAAGTTTGATCCCTACGACATTGTTGAGGATAGACTTACTTATATCGATGCGTGGGAGTAGGACTACGAGTCTAGCTACAAGACTCTTAAATAAAGAAAAGCGCTTAGTGGGAGCAACCCATGCTTAATTGTTTGCTTGTTAGTGTCATATATCTTTTATTAATTGTTTGTCCTCATGTTTAAATTTGTAAAATGCTTTATTTTGTTTTAACCTCGTCTTAATTACATATAAAGGTATTTTACATAAAGGATAAGTGTAGGGAGGATTACACACGTTTTCATAAAGCGTGAACATGAGAATAACAATTAATTAAAAGATATATATGTTTGTTTGTTCGAGTCAAATGCTTGTATCGAGTCATAATGGATGTTTTTTGAAATTTTCCAGATTCTAAAGATGTAAATTTTCGAATTTTTCAATCATGAGACCCGGTTTTGTCGGGATAACTGGCGTCGAGATTGCAACTGGCAGCGTCGGGAAGGAATAAAACATCGACTTACTTTTCTCGTTTTACGAGCTACTTGTAAAATTTTGGAATTTTCGGATCTTAACTTTCAAAACAAATTACGTAAACATCCATTCCACAAGCATTATATCCTAGTTTAAATCGAGTCTTATGTATATTATTACCGCCCGATTTTCGTGAAGGTTTCGTTTGTTTTCTTCTAGTGTGCGAGGTTTAGTTTGTCAAGAAGAAGTTACACAAGTTTGGAAGGAGCCTTTCATAAAAACTCTTCTTGGAAAGATTTAACCACCACTTTTCACGGATCCTACCGAGCTAATCGGGGAGTATTAGTTTCTTTCGTTTTAATTACCTTCTATTATCATAACTTTGATACTTTCGAGAACATTGGGGACAATGTTCGGTTTAAATGTAGGGAGGAAAATAAAGCGGGAACTTTGAAACTATGCTTATCCTTGTTGTTTGCTTTGTCAAGTGTATTTGTGTAATAAACCATGAGAAAATGTAGGTTAGGGTAATTTTAGCCAAATTTAAAATTTTTCATGGCGTATAGGAGTGGGCCATTAGTCTTAACAAAGCGTCTCATGGATAGGAAGTTGCATGACTAGCACAAAACCCTTTACCACCTAAATTTCACCCAAAATGTGAGGATCGCCCTTAGATTAGTAGGAATTAAAGCATTCATCTTTAATGCTTAGAGTGTGAACCGGTAGTATATTAGATTCTAGAACTTGTTTTGTGATGCATTCGAGATCGCTAGTGAGACTACACTTGTGTAGTTAGGAATAACTAAATGATAAGAGGCATTAGGATAAACCCTTGTTTGATACGTAATATAATTACTTCTTCCACCTCGGTTGAGTAATTCTCCACACCTTTGCGTTGTACTCATCTTTAGTACACGATACCTAGTTAACCCTCGAGCCTATCCTTTTCGCGGTTCTCGTGATGTTTGGTTTTCGGAATATCAATGAAAACATTGTTTACACCACCCCAAATATACACCCAAATCGCTTTAGCCTACCCTTTATTGCACTCACTTTTAGTGCAAATTTATATTATCACCCAAAACCCTTAGTTCGATTATCGGTTGCTTGCATGAGTTGCTAAGTCAGTCATATCCTTTGTATCTGATTTTGGGATGATTGGGATTCATGGGAAAAGTTAAAGTTTATGAAATATAGGAAGAAACGTTAAACTCAAATTCCCTTTGTTTGCATAATAATGTACTCAAGTGTTTGATCTTTTCAATTCGGGTCAAATTAGTGTTAGAGTAATAAAAACTCAAGTGTAGGGATGTGTCTATAAATCCCTATCATTTTGATGTACCGTAGAGGATGGTAGAGTAAAAGTGTATGAAAAAAAAAAAAAAAAAAAAAAAAAATCATCAGGCTACCATCCTACATCTATCTTTTAAATTATGTTTGTTTATTTTCGTTGCCTAGAGTTTTAGAGTGTCGAGTCTTGGCTTAGCGCCATTCTTCGTATACTTGCAACATAGAGATTTTGACTATCCACCACTAAATAGCCTATCCCACAAACCCTTCATTTCCTACCGTAAGCCTAACGTTACAACCCTTTAAAGACCTCTTTGATAGTCTTTCCTAGGTGCTTCACGTAAGCGGCGGAGGTTAGATCTATTCTCAAGCCTATGGTAATCTATGTACTAGGACCGGTTAATGAGTGTTTATCTTCCATTTGGGTTGTTATATTTCATATATACACCGAGAGAGATGTGAGTATCAAACACCCCATGTGAGGTGCTAGTATGTAATTCCGTGCTTATTATGACTTTTTGGGGCTTATATGTGTTGTGGACCATTTGAATGGATGCTTCATGACCCCAACTTATAGATTAATTGGCTAAAAGCACATTTGCTTGAGGACAAGCAAATACCAAGTGTAGGGATATTTGATAAGGTTTTAAAAGGTACCTTTTGAGGGGTCATTTAAGCCCTTATTCGATCACTTTTGTATCCGTTATTGCTTAATATCGTTCCTTTTCACTTTTAGGTCTCTTGAAGGCAAAATCTTTGGAATGATGCTTATTTGGACGAAAAGGCGCGAATATCTGAAGAAAATGGCCAAAGTCGAATCGAGACACTCAAAATGCTTTGAAACATAAAGCGGCGGCGTCACTGCATATCTGCGGCGCCGTCGGAAGGCGACCCTGACGGCTCGAGCGAAAGTGCATGTTTTCAAGGCGGCGTCGGGTTCTAAAGGAATAGGCCGTCGCTACTCGAACGACCTAGATGCGGCCAAGGCGGCGTCGGTGAAGGGACGGCGTCACGGTCATAAGGTGGCGCCGTCGCCAAGGTTAACGTGGCCAAGGCGAAACCCTAATGGCGGCGACACGGCGGCGTCACGAAACATAAGGTGGCGCCGTTGCGGATATAATCTTATATATAGAATCCGAATTTTTAGGTTTTGGTGTGTAGTCTTTTGGGTAAAACCTAAAACCGAACCAAGGCTTTCTTGTGCGATATTTTAGGGTTCTAAACCTATTATACATCAAGATAAGTATTTACTTCATTAATTTAATTATGTCTTTGATTATTTGTGTGTATGCTTGCATGTTCTCCATGTCAAGCTAATTTATTTGTGTGTTTGCTTAGGAATATGAAACTTAATTATTGAATATTGATTGGTTGATACTTATCTTAGTTGACTAATGATCTAGAGTGCGCTAGATTATTAGTTGTGTATAATGCTTGACTTTTCTTTGTGAACTTTAGAATATAATTATCTAGGTAATTGTAGGATAAAGTATTCAAGAACAACCGTAGAGTGGCGTCTATAAATCACTAGAGGATTTGTAAACAAGACCTTTGGTAATTTCAAAGAGTTAGGAAACAAGCACGCCTATAGCCTTAGAATCACAAGCGCAACTAGGAATAAGGGCGTGACAAATCAACCATCAATAGGAGATAATTAAGGAGTAGTAAAACCTAAGTAAACACATCTTTAAACTATCATCACAGTACACATCAATTAGACATAGACTATCACAACCTTAGCTTAGATAATTAGATAATAGTAGAGTAAGCGGTAGCAATACCAACCCCCAAATCCAATACCGAGATTCGTACCTTTTCAATTTCTAAAAAACATAAAAGATAAAAAATAATCTTCCTCAACCTCAACCTTAGCGTAGTAACTTCTCACTAGCATTCCTATTCCCAGAGAGCGATATCAATACCGTGGCTTACCCTAATTACTACACTACAACGATTAGGTTCTTTGCCTAGGGTGTTATAAAACTTGCTCGAAGAAAGGAAGTTTCCTTGACCCCGAGCAGCGCGTGTGGCGTTATCGGATTAGCGAGGGAATGAATACTATTTTTTCCTTGATGGTTTCTCGGGTTATTTTGGATCCCATTGATCCACGGGATCAAGAAAGACCACATTCACTGCCCATCGGAACTTTTGCCTCTGCCTATAGGCGTATGCCTTTTGGCCTATGTAATGCTCACAGCGCGTTCAACGATGTATGATGGCAATTTTCCGCGATATGATGGAAACAATGGAGGTGTTTATGGATGATTTCTCGGTCATTGGGGACTCGTTTCAAACATGTCTCTCCCATTTAGAAAAAATGCTCAAACGGTGTGAAGACACCAATCTTTGTCTAAATTGGGAGAAAAGCCACTTTATGGTCAAAGAAGGCATAGTCCTTGGCCATAAGATTTCGAAAAACGGGATTGAGGTTGATAGAGCAAAAGTCGATGTTATTGCTAAATTTCCTCATCCTACTACCATCAAAGGTATTAGGAGTTGTTTAGGTCATGCCGATTTTTATCATGATTCATACAAGATTTTCTAAAATCGCTGACCTATGACTCATCTTCTTGAAAAAGATGCTCCTTTTATCTTCTCACTGAGTGCATGAAGCTTTTGAAACATTAAAGAAAAAGCTTCTTGAAGCACCATTCGCGTTGCTCCATTGGGACTTGCCTTTTGAGCTCATGTGCGATGCAAGTGATTTTGCTATCGGTGCGGTCTTAGGGCAGCGTAGAGCAAAAATTTTTCAGCCTATCCACTCTGCGAGTAAGACTATGGTGAGCTCAAACCCATTACACCACCACGGAAAAGAGCTACTAGCCGTGGTGTGTCGTTTGAGAAGTTTGACCATACTTAATCTTGACCAAATCGTGGTGTATACGGATCACTCGGCTCTCAAATATCTCTTTGCAAAACAAGATGCAAAGCCGAGATTACTCAGTTGGGTTCTCCTCCTGCAAGAATTTGATATCATTATCGTGATAAAAAGGATTTGAGAACACAGGCTGCGGATCATCTGTCCGTCTAGAAAACCCTCACCAAGATGTTTTCGAGAAAAGGAAATAAATAAAACATTTCCTCTCGAGACACTCAATGCGGTTTCTTTTGTGGAAACTCTACTACCCCATGGTTTCTTGACCGCAAATTACCATGCGGGTAACTTCATAGTGAAAGGAATGTCGACCCAGCGGAAGAACAAATTCTTGAGGATGTTAAACATTACTTACGGGGCGACCCTAATTATTCAAAATCATGCGGATCAAGTCATCCGGCGGTGTGTTTATGGACGAGGAAGCTATGGACATTCTCAAGCTTGCCATCTTTGGACCCACAGGGGCCATCATAGTCAAACTACACCGCCAAAAGGTGTTTGATTCGGTTTTATTGGCCGCGATTTACAAGGATGCCCGAATTTGTCAAAGCATGTGGCGCTTGTCAGCGTCGAAATATATCTCAAAGAAATGAAATGCATAAGCGCCATTCAGTATGTGAGATTTTTGACATACAGGGCATTGACTTTATGGGGCCATTTCCATCATCTCGAGGAAACAAATACATACTTGTGGTTGTTGACTATTTGTCAAAATGGGTTGAAGCAAAAGCTTTACCTACCAGCGATGCCGAGTTGTTGTGAAATTCTTAAAATCTCTTTTGCTAGGTTTGGAACTCATGAGCTATAATCGGTGATCGTGAGTGCGCATTTACTGCAATGACCAATTTGATCGAGTCATGCAAAGTATGGTGTAACCCACCGTCTCTCTGCATACCACCCCGAACAAGTGGGCAAGTGGAAGTTTCCAACCGTGGTATAAAAGAATTCTTGAAAGAGACGATGGCGAAACCGTGCATCTGGTCGGATAAAATTTGGATGGCGCGCTCTGGGCCTTCCGTGCGACTTATAAAACACCCATCGGGTGTACTCCATACAAGCTAGTGTCACGGAAGGCATGTCATCTGCCGATTGAGCTAGAGCATAAAGCATCTTGGGCCTTAAAACATGCAAAATTCGATATTCGAGACGATTTGGTGATCACGAGAAAAGTTCAAATGAATGAATTAAATGAACTCCGTGATCAAGCATCGAGAACTCTTTGATCTACAAACAAAAGACAAAGAAGATTCATGACTCAAAATCAAGAACGCGTTTTCAACGTTGGTGATCGAGTCCTTCTTTTCAATTCAAGATTGAAGATTTTCTCGGAAAACTAAAATCCGGTTGATGCGGACCATTCAACATCACTAAAGTATTTCCTTACGGAACCATTGAGTTATCTCAACTGATGGTCCAAATTTTAAAGTGAATGGTCATCGATTAAAACACTATTTTGGAAGGACATTCCACACGTGGTTGTCCGGTTACAAACTTTCCCCATGATCCAATGAATGCGGGGATCGAGTCAAGCTAATGACTCGGTAATCAACGATAGCACACCATATGGGTTTCACCCATATTTCGACTTCTTTCTACTTTCTACCACCCTAGTGTGGGGAGTTGCCCATTGTTGTATATAAGTTTTCATTTTCAAAAAAAAAAAAAAAAAAAATGTATATATCAAAAATAAAATAATGGCGTAGTATTTCCCTTTTCGTTATAAGTTTCGGCATAACCGCGGGTACTTTGAATATTGAGGGCAATATTCATTTCTAGTGTGGAAATTCTCACGAATTTTATCATGTAATTATACCACCAATTCCCCATTTTGGCCAAAATTTTTTTGGAGTAAGTGTTTTGCACTTACTCGACTTCTGATTATCGATCCGCCATGTCTAATAAACAAAATGATTGGCTAATCCGAGCAAGCGGCTCTTGGTAAAGATATTCAAATCCGTTTATGGCTTGCAATTTGCCCAAATTGTATGGTGTTACTCACCATATCTTTAATTAGTAAAGAGTTGGCTAGCCCATAAGTTTATGGTTGTGGTAAAGCGGTTGGAAAAGCGATGAGTGTCTAAATACTCATCATTTTGGTGCAATATAAGCGCAAAATCATCGAAAACACTCAAAATGCATCAAAATGATGAAAATATCATAAATCGATGTTTTATGTGTTTTAAATGCAAAATATCAAAATCGGATGAAAAACATATCAAATTTGCAAAAATTGCGGTTTAGTCCTCAAGTTTCTAAAATTGTCAAAATAGTCCCTAAGTCAAAATTTCAAAAGAAAAGTCATCAAAGGTCCTTTTAAAATCATAACTTGTCAAATTTAGTCCTTTGGTGAAAAATGTTAAAAAGTTTGAGAAAATTACAAAATTAGTCCTTCAAGTTTGAAATTTGGCAGAAATGGCCCCTGGAAAATTGGAAAATGACAGATTTGGTCCCTGTACTTTTTGAGATTGTCATTTTCAGTCCTTGGAAACAACTTTGCAAGATTGGCAGTTCTGGTCCTCCCAATTTCAGAAAGTACACTTTAGGTCCCTATGTTATTAACTCTTTAGAAAACCTTTTTGGACCTTAAGCCTAATTGTGACCCACTGACCCCCCTGTCATTTAACATTTTGAACCCCTTTTATTAATACCACCTTGATCGAAAATGGTTTGACTAATCCCAAACAGCAAAACCTTATCTTCTTCACTGCTTCTGCGACTCTCCTGCAACACCACTTCCCCCTCCTCGACTCACTTTCCACTCAACTTGTTCCTCCAAACACAACCTTCCAAGATACATTGATTACATACCCTTTCCCACTCAATCTCGCTGTTGTTAAAACTCCATTTCTCGCCAAAACCACTCAATGGCCAAGATCAGCTTTAAACCATCCAAAGGTCAAAAATGGAAGTGGGAACTATTCAGAGGAGGAGAGAGAAGCTCTTGGAACTATAAAAGAAGGAAGAAAGAAGCAAGAAAGGAGTTAGTTAGTTTTTTTTTATTTTTCTTAAATGTCGTTTTTAAATTAGTGTTCTAGTTTTAGCCTAAATGTTGTAGTCTTCAGTTTAGTTGTATCATCTTTAAGTTTAAATCTCATTGTATTGTACTTTTGAGAATAAAATTCTAAATTTGGTTAAAGTCTTTTTCTTGTGTTTACTGTTAAGAATCTCAATTTCATGTTCTTATAATTAAGCTTTCAAAAGCTTATTTTTCCATTCAACACAGTTCTCTTAAGTTACTTATAGCTTTTGAAAAGCTTTTGAATCATTTCAAGTAATATTAGTCCATGGTCAATAAAAGTCAATTGGAAACTCAATGGGGTTTGGTAATGGCTAATGGGAGATGCGATGGTGATGATTGGTTGAAATAGGTTAGGGTAATGTAGGGTTGGGTTTGGTTCTAATCTGCGCTGACTAGACACATGTGAGTACTTGTTTCATTTTACATTTTCAATCAAATTTATATATTTTGCTTATAAGTGTATACGTGGTCACAACTTGAATTTATGTGTTTAATTAGTTGTAATTAGGTAATGTAAACTTATTTTGATCGATTATAGTAGTTAGTTAAGTATCCTTATCGGTTTTAGTTTGTATTTCGAGTTTTAAAGGGTGTTTGGATTTGGTATTTAATCATGCCATAGGTTTGTGCGATGATGGATTTTGTTGTTTGAGGCTTATATAGCTATAATGAACTCATATTAGTCATAATTTTGCACCTACATTTGCTCGAAGTCAAAATCTCTTTTATCTGTCATAACAGTTCCACTGTTGGAATTTTTGCAAGAACAAAAGTTTATTTTGTGTTAAGATGTCATATATTTAGCTTGCAGTAGGTTTCATTCAACCAGTAACATCATTTCCAGTCCTTAAATCTGGATCAAAACTCAAATTAGTCAAACTTTTAGTTTTGTATAAAAGTCAAAAGTGCCCATAAGCAGTCTTTTCTCAGCTTCTTGCAGATCCTGTTCAGGGGTCAAAATAGATTACTAGGGTCTGAAAATTGGTTTATAAGATCTTTGCTAGGTCAAATTGAGACTACAATATCTGGTTTTAGCTTTAGCTCCTTGAATAAGCTTATAGATAAGCTCAAAGTAGGTACCTATTTATCTGTGTTGCTGCATCAGTTAAGCTTCAGTTATGCAGCCATTTTGTTTGCTCTTTAACTTATTCACCTTAAGTCCTTATGATCTGAAAATTTGGGTAAGTACACTCTGCTAGGTGGGCTTGAGTCCCATACTTTTGATTTTCATGTTGGCTTATTGGATAAGCAGTTTCATCTGCTTAAAGTAGGTGGTCAGGACCTGTTTTGCTGTTACAATCAGTTGCTATAATCCTTGGTAAGCTGATCATTAGGTGTTAGGAGTAGATGTAATTAGTTGTAATAAGTTTATTTTAGCATAATATAGCTTTAGTTACTGTTTGGTTGCTTATTTCAAAGTATTAGCTTATTTCATAGTGCTTATTCCTTATCAGTTTACATAGCAGCCCTCAATTCCCACACACAAGCACCTGTTTTTCCATTTTTATTAGCTTCCTAATATTATTTTAAGCATTTCCTGAATTTTTCAGATTTTTCCTAGCTTGTTTACTATTTTTCTTTATTTAAATTAGTTTTTAAGCATTTTTAAATAGCTTTTAATACAAAAAATTAAGAAAAGGTTCAAAAAAATAATTTTTCAATTTTCTTAAGTTAGGATAAATATAAAAGAGAAAAAGTATTTTTCTAGATTTTCTTAGTTAAATTTGTATTTTAAATAATTTAATTAGTTTTAAATAGTTTTAATTCATAAAAATAGAAAATAATCGAAAATTACAAAAATAGTTTTGAAAAGTCTATTTTGATATTTTAGATTTTTCAAAGTCTTAATTTTATTTTTCTAGCTTTATTTCCTAATTTCTTGTATTTTAGGTAATTATTAAATAGTTAAGAATAGTTTTTAATTAATAATAATTAATAAATAGTTATAAAAATAATTTTATTTTTCTAAAAAGTTTCTTATATCATTAGGTTTGTAAAATGTATTTTCATATTTTTAGGCTTAATATTGTGTAAGTTTCACTTTTTATTTTAGGCGTTCGTAATTTTTATTTAAGCGTAAGTTTTAAGTTTTAAGTTTTAAGCGTTCATCATTTTAAATATAGTGATAGCGTTTATTTAATATATTTTATCTTTTAATTTCCTTTAATTTGCATTTAAGCCGTTTTAATTTGTTGGCTTTTCCGTAGTTATAATCATATCCAAATTCTCCTTTCCGTTCAAATCTCGCGATCACTATCGTTTGATAATCCATTGCATAGCTCATTTGGGACATAACGACGGAAACCTTGTACTCCTCGGATCTTCATTGAGTTCGTGTTCGAGTTGTTTTAAGGTTCTTCTGATGCCGCCATTCACAAGTGGCGAGGCTTGTGAAAACTTTGTGATTCGACACGCATCAAATTTTTGGCGCCGCTTCTTGGTGTGTGGTGATTATCTTCCGTCTAGCGATTAGTGATTTGGATATTCACTCCTTGTTTATACCATCTGTATGTGTTTATATTTTCTTTTAAAATCAAAAATCCAAAAGATTTTCATTCTTTGTTTTACAAAATGTTTATCAAAAATCCAAAATATCCATCTTTACCCTCTCGCATCTTTGATTCTTCATTTCTTACCCTCGAAACCATTTGATTCTTTCTATGTCTTATCCTCACCTTCTTGATTGTCAATGGTGTGGTGGTCCTTATAATGGTGGCAATTGCCCCGGTTGTGGCATGGTGGAGTCGAAGCGGGCACATCATAACCAAGATCCCTATTCCTACCAAAACACAACCGATTTATTCCATCGGCTACACACCTTGTGAGACTCGGTGATTTCTTGTTGTGAGTATTGTGGTGGTTCACACTCCGATTCGATTGTCAATCGGAAACACGCTTGTCTATGAGCGGGTTCGATAACAATTTTGACTACAACACATGTGACTCGCGGCCACATCAGTTTCTTGTTGTGAGTATTGTGGAGGTCCTCACTTTAGCTCGATTGTCAAACAAGGAATCCATTTCCTTGTAACAATTCGACTCTTCGTATCATGACCAACCTCTACGGTACCAAATGAATCAGGCACCACCTCGGCTGATCCACTTCCTCAAAATCTTCTCCTTGATCTTTTGGATTTAGTGAAAGATTTGAAGGAATATAAACATCCCATGATAATCCAAAATCCATGGAAGAATTGTTAGGCGAAGAGCAGTGCTAAATTAGATTCCCAGTTGCTAGTGAAAACTCTATTAGGGAATTAATTAAAATACAAAAGCAGCGGATCTAGCTCTCGATTCGTTTTATTCACGATGGCGGTGATGATGAGGATACACTGATATCCTTCAATTTTATAAAATTCATCAAGTTCATCGGTTGATATTCAATGGTTGAGATTTCATCTCAAACAAGCTGCTATCACACCAAGCTCCCACTCGCTCTACGAACATGGGGACGAGCATCTTGACCTTTGTTCACGAAAGGAATCGGATGAATTCATAAAGTCTAGTGTTGAGAACCTTGTCCCAATCGAGAGAGTCACGGAACTTCGATCATATGTGATTCTCTTTCCCTCTTGAGTGTTCAAATGATCATTTGAAACTTTCTCCGATTTTAGCGACGATTGTGCTTCCTTTGGAAACATCGAGTATGTTGAGGCATCACTTCCACAATCGATCTTGATACCCTTCTTGAGGAGTTCTCCGGTGAACTCGCTCACATCAATCCACTCTTTGATTTAGAAGCCCGATCGGGAGGCGAAAGTCTCATTGATAATGATCGTTCACTCACTTCTTATCCCAGCAAATCCAATAGAGAATGTTGATCACTTTGTTCGAAACATTCAAAGCTACTTTCACCAATCCTCTATTTGAATTTGACTCTGAATTCACTTCAATTTCGAGAATCCACTCTTTGACACTCGGTTGAGGATAATGATGAGCCCATGATGGAACAAGAGTTCACAATTTCACCTCATGTGAATGATTCTCTTCATAAAGAGTTCTCCGGTGAACTCTCTTATGACATATCTCCTCGGAACATGATCATTTTATTTTGATCTTGAGGATGATATTAGCTTGGAGGAAGGTGTACTCTATCGTATGAGTTTGCTTATTGATAATACTACCTCACCCTTCCTCACGATCGTCTACATTTGAGGATGAAGAATGGATTTTGATTGTTATCAAAACCTTTCTTCCTTTCCTCAAATATCAGTGATTCTCTTCATCTTCACTCCTTCGGGAATGAAGACACTATCTTGACCCGGCATTTCATTTACCATTTTTGAGCGGTTCTATGTATATCTCATCGGTGTGGAACTTTCACGTGCTTCAAATGTTTGTTCAAACATCTTGATTGAAAGTCCGATGGAGATTGTTTTCCACTTTGCTTCCCATGAACCAATGAATTGGGGTCGAGTCAAGCTAGCGACTCGGTAATCAAAAACATTAGCTTAACATGGGTTTCACCCGTGTGTACCACATAGTGTGGGGAGTTACCCATATGATATATATATAAGATTTTGAAAAAAAAATAATAAAAAATAAATAAATAAATAAATAAAAATCTTTCTAAATAATGGCGTAGTATTTCCTTTTACGTTCTCGGTTTGACATAACCGCGGTACTTTGAATATTGAGGCAATATTCATTTCTAAGTGTGGGGAAATTCTCACGAATTTTATCATATAATTATACCAATTCCCGTTTTGGCCAAAATTTTTTTGGAGTAAGTGTTTTACACTTTCTCATTTGGTTATCGATCCGCTTTGTCTAATAAACTAAAGGATTGGCTAATCCGAGAACAAGCGGCTCTTGGTAAAGATATCTCAAATCCGTTGATGACTTGCAATTTGCCCAAAATTGTATGGTTCTCGACTCACGCATATCCTAAAAAGTGAAGAGTTGGCTAGCCCACAAGTTTATGGCTTGTGGTAAAGGCGATGGAAAATCCATAATTGGTAATCAGCTCACCAAAGATAATATTGATAATTTATCTAAGAGTTGGCTAGTCCGAACAAAGCGGCTTCGGTAAAGACAAAATCAAATCCGTTGAAAGTCGGTGGTTTGCTCAAAATCACATGGTTATCGTGTACCATGGTTCTTACTTGAGCTGAAACATTTGGCTACTCGAGTAATGGCTTTTGGTAAAGAGATTCAAATCCATTAAGTTTTCTCAAAATATTGCTATGGACTAGCAATAGTTTAGTGTGGGGATTGATGGTGTCTAAATACTCATCATTTTGAGTACAATATAAAAGCGCAAAATCATCGAAAACACTCAAAATGCATCAAAATGATGAAAATATCATAAATCGATGTTTTATGTGTTTTAAATGCAAAAATATCAAAATCGGATGAAAAACATATCAAATTTGCAAAATTGCGCTTTAGTCCTCCAAGTTTCTAAAATTGTCAAAAATAGTCCTAAGTCAAAATTTCAAAAGAAAAGTCATCAAAGGTCCTTTTAAAATCATAACTTGTCAAATTTAGTCCTTTGGTGAAAAATGTTAAAAGTTTGAAAATTACAAAATTAGTCCTTCAAGTTTGAAATTTGGCGAGAAATAGCCCTGGAAAATTGGAAAATATGATTTGGTCCTGTACTTTTGAGATTGTCATTTTCAGTCCTTGAAACAACTTTGCAAGATTGGCGATTCTGGTCCTCCCAATTTGAAAGTACACTTTAGGTCCCTATGTTATTAACTCTTTAGAAAACCTTTTGGACCTTAAGCCTAATTGTGACCCTTGACCCCATCATTTAACATTTTGAACCCCTTTTATTAATACCCTACCCAGTCAAAAATGGTTTGACTAATCCCAAACGCGCCAAAAACCTTATCTTCTTCACCTGCTTTCTGCAACTCTCCCTGCAACACACTTCCCCCCTCCTCCAACTCACCTTTCCACTCAACTTGTTCCCTCCAAACACAACCTTCCAAGATACATTGATTACATACCCTTTCCCACACTCAATCTCACACAACTGTTAAAACTCCATTTCCCGCCAAAACCACTCAATGGCCAAGATCAGCTTTAAACCATCCAAAGGTCAAAAATGGAAGTGGGAACTATTCAGAGGAGGAGAGAGAAGCTCTTGGAGCTATAAAAGAAGGAAGAAAGAAGCAAGAAAGGAGTTAGTTAGTTTTTTTTATTTTTCTTAAATGTCGTTTTTAAATTAGTGTTCTAGTTTTAGCCTAAATGTTGTAGTCTTCAGTTTAGTTGTATCATCTTTAAGTTTAAATCTCATTGTATTGTACTTTTGAGAATAAAATTCTAAATTTGGTTAAAGTCTTTTTCTTGTGTTTACTGTTAAGAATCTCAATTTCATGTTCTTATAATTAAGCTTTCAAAAGCTTATTTTTCCATTCAACACAGTTCTCTTAAGTTACTTATAGCTTTTGAAAAGCTTTTGAATCATTTCAAGTAATATTAGTCCATGGTCAATAAAAGTCAACTGGAAACTCAATGGGGTTTGGTAATGGCTAATGGGAGATGCAGTGGTGATGATTGGTTGAAATAGGTTAGGGTAATGTAGGGTTGGGTTTGGTTCTAATCTGCACACCAGCTAGACACATGTGAGTACTTGTTTCATTTTTACATTTTCAATCAAATTTGTATATTTTGCTTATAAGTGTATTTGTGGTCACAACTTGAATTTATGTGTTTAATTAGTTGTAATTAGGTAATGTAAACTTATTTTGATCAGTTATAGTAGTTAGTTAAGTATCCTTATCAGTTTTAGTTTGTATTTCAGTTTTAAAAGGGTGTTTGGATTTGGTATTTAATCTGTGCCATAGGTTTGTGAAGTGATGGATTTTTGTTGTTTCAGGCTTATTTAGCTATAATGAACTCATATTAGTCATAATTTTGCACCTACATTTGCTCAAAGTCAAAAATCTCTTTTATCTGTCATAACAGTTCCACTGTTGGAATTTTTGCAAGAACAAAAGTTTATTTTGTGTTAAGATGTCATATATTTAGCTTGCAGTAGGTTTCATTCAACCAGTAACATCATTTCCAGTCCTTAAATCTGGATCAAATCTCAAATTAGTCAAACTTTAGTTTTGTATAAAAGTCAAAAGTGCCCATAAGCGATCTTTTCTCGACCTTTGCGAGATCTGTTCAGGGGTCAAAATAGATTACTAGGGTCTGAAAATTGGTTTATAAGATCTTTGCTAGGTCAACTTGAGACTACAATATCTGGTTTTAGCTTTAGCTCCTTGAATAAGCTTATAGATAAGCTCAAAGTAGGTACCTATTTATCTGTGTTGCTGCATCAGTTAAGCTTCAGTTATGCAGCCATTTTGTTTGCTCTTTAACTTATTCACCTTAAGTCCTTATGATCTGAAAATTTGGGTAAGTACACTCTGCTAGGTGGGCTTGAGTCCCATACTTTTGATTTTCATGTTGGCTTATTGGATAAGCAGTTTCATCTGCTTAAAGTAGGTGGTCAGGACCTGTTTTGCTGTTACAATCAGTTGCTATAATCCTTGGTAAGTTGATCATTAGGTGTTAGGAGTAGATGTAATTAGTTGTAATAAGTTTATTTTAGCATAATATAGCTTTAGTTACTGTTTGGTTGCTTATTTCAAAGTATTAGCTTATTTCATAGTGCTTATTCCTTATCAGTTTACATAGCAGCCCTCAATTCCACACACAAGCACCTGTTTTTCCATTTTCTTAGCTTCCTAATATTATTTTAAGCATTTCCTGAATTTTTAGATTTTTCCTAACTTTTTACTATTTTCTTAATTCAAATTAGTTTTAAGCATTTTAAATAGCTTTTAATACAAAAAATTAAGAAAAGGTTCAAAAAATAATTTTTCAATTTTCTTAAGTTAAGATAAATATAAAAAGAAAAAAGTATTTTCTAGATTTTCTTAGTTAAATTTGTATTTTAAATAATTTAATTAGTTTTAAATAGTTTTAATTCATAAAAATAGAAAATAATCGAGAAAATTACAAAATAGTTTTGAAAAGTCTATTTTGATATTTTAGATTTTGATAAGTCTTAATTTTATTTTTCTAGCTTTATTTCCTAATTTCTTGTATTTTAGGTAATTATTAAATAGTTAAGAATAGTTTTTAATTAATAATAATTAGATAAATAGTTATAAAAATAATTTTATTTTTCTAAAAAGTTTCTTATATCATTAGGTTTGTAAAAATGTATTTTTCATATTTTTAGGCTTAATATTGTGTAAGTTTCACTTTTTATTTTGCGCGTTTACGTAATTTTTATTTAAACGTAAGTTTTAAGTTTTAAACGTTCATCATTTTAAATATAGTGATAGCGTTTATTTAATAGATTTTATCTTTTTAATTTCCTTTAATTTGCATTTAAGCCGTTTTAATTTGTTGGCTTTTTCGTAGTTATAATCATATCCAAATTCTCCTTTCCGATTCAAATCTCACGATCACTATCGTTTGATAATCCATTGCATAGCTCATTGGGACATAACGACCGGAAACCTTTGACTCCTCGGATCTTCATTGAGTTCGTGTTCGAGTTGTTTTAAGGTTTTACTGATCCGCCATTCACAGTGGCGAGGGCACGTGTGAAACTTTGACGGTTCGTAGACATCAAAAACCATAATTGGTAATCGACTCACCAAAGATAATATTGATAATTTATCTAAGAGTTGGCTAGTCCGAAGCAAGCGGCTTCGGTAAAGACAAATCAAATCCGTTGAAAGGCGATGATTTGCCCAAAATCATTTGGTTATCATTGTACCAAGGTTCTTACTTGAACCGAAACAATTGGCTACTCGAGTAATGGCTTTTGGTAAAGAGATGAAATCCATTAAGTTTTCTTAAAAGATTGCTAGGGACTAGCAATAGTTTGTGTGGGGATTGATGAGTGTGTAAATACTCATCATTTTGTACCTTTTAGTGCGCAAAACATCCGAAAACACTCGAAATGCATCAAAATGATAAAAATATCACAAATAAGTGTTTTATGTGTTTTAAATGCAAAAATACCAAAATCAGATGAAAAACGTATCAAGTTTGCATAATTGGCAGTTTTAGTCCCCCAAGTTTTAAAAGTTGTCAAAAATAGTCCCTGGAAAATCAAAATAAAGCAAAATATCATTTAAGGTCCATAGGATTCAAAAGTTGTCAAAACAAACCCTTCAAAGTTTAAAAATTACAAAATGGCAACTTTGGTCCCTCAATTTTGAAAAATGTCAAAAATAGTCCTCGAATATTTAAAAAATGGAAAATAATCAAATGTGGCCCTTGTACTATTCATATATGGCATAATTGGTCCTTGTGTTAACTTTGGAAAAGTTGCTAATTCAGCCCCTCAACTTTGCACAAAATACAATTTTGGTCCTTGTGATATTATAAGCCTAATCCAAACGGACCCGTTGTATTATTAAACCCAAAACGCAAACCCAGCTGGCCCAAGTCACAAGCCCAACCCACACCACTTGACCCTTCACCCTTGAGCCAGTCCAATATACCTTTTGACCCTGCCAAAACCCATTGTGAACCCCCAACGTTATTAATAAAAACGGTCAAAAAAGTCAAACGCGCCAAAAAACCAGTGTCACTGTTCATCGTCCTCACCCAAGCCTGCAAACCAAAACCAGAGTTGTTTTCACCACCTTTCCACCTCATCACCACCTTTCCACCTATCTACCCACTCCCTTAACACCTCCACAATCTCCTAAATTGCATTAATTGCCAAAACCTGCTCAAAGAAATTTTGGCGCCAAAATGACAAGTGCATGGTTCTGATGATTTTTAAAGATCCAATGGTTGGAAAGAAGTGGGAAAGTCTCAGAGATGTCGACAGAGTCTAAAAAGATCATTATAAAGAAGAGATGAAGCAACGTGAAGTGTACCTAGTGTAATCTTTAATTTCCTTAGTCGTTATTATTAATTTAAACTTTTCAGTGTATTTCTTAGCTTTCAGGTACTCTTGTTATCAATTTCAGTGTAATATAAATCTTTTTCAGTCATCAATTCCAAGTTTTAGTTTCATTCTCAGTTTATGCAATTTTCATGTCAAAATTCTCATGTTAGCTTAATGTTGTAATTAATGTTGTTTATGGACTCTTAAGCTCATAAGCTCCTATAAAGATTAAAGCTTTTAGATACCTTAAAACTTTGTTTAGTATCAAAAGAAAAAATACCAAAATACAAAAAATTAGTTAAAAATCAAAATCAATGGAAATGGAGATCACAATTTGGGCGAGGTGAATATTGGATTGCCCTTTGGTTTAGAGCTTGGAAGCTATAGGTGTGTTTTCGGTCCTTGGTTCTCGGTTTCACTTGGAAACCATTTGTAAGCCTTTTGTTCCATTTAGCATTTAACTGTTTAAGTCATTAATTAGCTTAAAGCTTTGTGTTTCTATGTTTATGAGTTGTATTTAAGTAGAATTAAACAACAAAACAGTTTACTTGTTCTTTTTAATTTGTAGTTGTTAAAAATTTTAGTTTGACAGTCAAATTAGCATAAGTGTCATTACTAAGTTCTATGTTGTTATTGTTGTTGTTTAATGCTCATTTAGTCTCATTATATGATAATATAAGTTCTTGAATCAGTGGCATGGTCTTAATCTTTGAAATCATTTGAAAATCTTCAAATTAGTTTATTAAAGTGTTGTTTGGATTTGCTTGGTTAACTGTGTTAGAGGTTGTTCATGTTATTATTCTTGGTTGATATATGTTCCATTAGGTCAATATAGCTCAGATATACAAGAAAAATCAGTGCTCACTTGTTAAAAAAGTGAAAATCTCTTTTAATCTCACCTAGGTTGTTAACTGTTAGGATGTAGAATACAAAATTCATCACAGTGGCTTATAACTTAGTACTTTAGCTTAATTTCATCTTAACTTAGCTTAATACATCAAAATCGATAAGTAGAATCAATTCAAAGTTCATCAAAGTCAACTTTTTAGTGTAATTTAAAAGTCAATTTCAAGCTTAGTCGGTTTTGAATAAAATAGATTATTTTCTATAGGGTTTAACTTTGAGTTTCATGTTTTAAGATTTTAGGTTTATAAACTTTAGTTGCTCATCTTTATCATAATATTTTTTATAATTTCTAGTTTGCTTTTAACTGCTTATTTTTTAGTTTCCTTTAAATCCCTGAAAAAGTGACCTGTGCACAGTTGAGCTAGCTTACTTCACAAGCTCATAAAAAGCTCATCAGTGAATCTTAGCTTGTGTATTTTGGCTTTTTGGAAAGCCAATCTAGCCATCTCTTTAGTCCAGTGTTTAATTTCAACTTTCTAGCTTATTTGATAAGGCTGCATATAGCTTACTGATTGTCCCATTTATGTGTACACATAATAACTCAGTGTTTACATGCTTTTTCACAAGCTTGTCATAAGCTTATTAGTGAGCCATAGTGTGTGAGCTTGGACTTTTTGGAAAGCCCACCAGCCCATCTTGCTACCTCAGTGCTTATTTTGAGCTTTGGAGCTTTTGCCCCTAGCTTAATCTTGCCTACAAAAACTGTGTAGGACTGTTTGGTTTATAGGTTTGTTATAAGTGCTTATTTGTTTATTATAGCTTATCAGTGTGTATCTTTGTGCCTTTTAGCTTAATATAAGTAGCTTTAGCTTGTTTGTAGCTTATTTCACCTTTGGTTCCAGTTTGTAAGCTTGATTGAGCTTAAAATATCAAAACAAGCAATAAGCTAAACTGTTAAGCTTTTAAGCTTGTAAACTGCTTATTTTTAAGTTCCAAATTTTTTTTCATTAAAGTTGCTTAAAATCAGTAGTATAATAAGTTTATAAAAAAAAACACAAAAACGTCATTTTAAAAGTAGTGATAGCGTTTATTTAATAGAAATTAGCTTTTTAATTTTTCTTTTGAGCTTATTATTAAGCACTTTGAGTTTTTATAATTTTCTTAGCTTTCTGTCATCATAGGATATTTATATAAAAAATTTCATAATTTCCTAGTTTGTTTAGTATTTATTAGAATTTAAAATAGTTAAAATGAACTAAATAATTAATAATAAATAAATAAAAAGCATAAAAAATATCTTTTCAATTTTAAAATTAGTTTTATAGTATTTTAGATTTTTCTAAGTTAAAATTTTATTTTTCTAGGTTAATTTCGTATTTTCTTGTATTTAAGTGTATTTTAAATAGTAATTAATTAATAATAAATAGATAAAAAGTGTAAAAAATATATTTTTAGTTTTAAAATTAGTTTTATAATATTTTAGATTTTTATAAGTCATTATTTCACTTTTCTAGCTTTATTTTATATTTTCTTATATTTTAGAGTATTATTAAATAGTTAAAAATAGTTTTTAATTAATAATAATTAAATAAATAGTTATAAAAATAATTTTAAATTTCCAATAATTTTCTTTTATTATTAGGATTGTAAAAATATCATTTTCATATCCGTAGGTGTTTTACTCTTTTAAATTTACATTTTATTTTGTACGTTTACGTAAAATTTAGTAAACGTCGCATTTAAGTTTGTTTAATCGATTGTTGTGCTTTATAATTCGTGTCCAAATACCATTCCAATCAATCAAGAGTGTAATTTTCAATCAAAATCCTTACCGATCATTATCCTTAGTGATCATTCGACATCTGAGCGTTTTTAAGCACCATTAATCCTCCAGTGGGACTTAACGACCGAATCCACTATATTCAAGGGAAATTGCATTGGTTTTAAACTGCTTGAATTTTATTATGGTTGACCATTCATAAGTGGTTGACTTGTGTAATAAACTTGACAGTTTGAAGCGAATCACTACCCAAAGTCAATTTTCTTGCTCAAAACCATCATTAAGCACCATCACTCATTATGGTTGAGGATTTGAGATATCCAACGACTAAAGACTTCAAAATTAAGTCAAAACCTCGAAACCATTGATAATAAACCTTACAAAGCATAATCATTTCACCTAAAACTGTACGGCGGTACGGATCCACGGTCTTTAACGGCGGATCCTCTTGAGAGGATCCATGGGATCCAGAGCTGCGAAAAGCCTCAATCGACTTCCATATTCAATTTTAAGTCACCTTTGGTTCTCTAACCACTTTTAGCATTCATTTATTATCCTCATAGAGCTGATCAAAATATTAAGAGCGTGCTTAATCCTCTAAGTGGCCAAGAATTTAATTTCCTAAATTCAAATTATCCTTTATAAACCAAACAACCTTAGGATTAAGGCACCATCCTCACTTACCTTTCAAAAATCAGCAATTAGAAGCTTACACTAGCATCATCATCACCATGACCAAGGCTCTTAGCAACAACTCCTCAACCTTAGGATCATCCAAAAAAAGGGTCAAATGATCCATGAAATCTCATCCACCGAAAGATCTCCCATTAGAGATAATGATATTAGAACCCCATCTCACCAAACTCATCCAACAAAGGCTAAGAGAACCGCAAGGATTAGCATCAAACCTTTTGGACTAGAAAAAGGATCCTCTAGTTCAAAACCAAACTTGACTAGTTCTAGGAAGCCATCAAAACCCTCATTCATTAAGCATGGACTACACTCCTTGAATGAGCCTCTCCCTCACCCAAACATCTACTCATTGGATCATTCACCACCAAGAAACTCCCATTCACCAACCTTTTCATTGAATAGGGAACCACCAACAACACCAAATAGCCCATCATGGGAAGCAAGGAACAACCTTGATCATATGAAAGAAGTTCCATTACCACCCTCATTTTTAGAACCTCATCCTACCTCTCAAAATGAAGAACCACAATCACACATAGAACCTCCTCAAAATATCCATTTCCCTCCGGGTCCAAACCAAGACAATAATTGTCCAAATTGTCTAATCACTCAAGGGCTTGTTCAAGAAGCACGAAATGAGATACATTTCATGTTTAATCATCTTCTTGCAAAGTTGGATCAAATCAACAAGTCCACTCATCCCTAGACTCAAGCACGTTGTCGCGTTTTAAGTCTAGTAACTAGTTAGTATTAAGTGGTACTTGTATGTCCTAGTTCATTCTCTTAGTTTTAGAGATTTTTTTGATTATCTCTTGTTTTATTGAATGAATGTTTATATGCTATGATTATGTTGTGCGTTGTGCTTGTTATTGTACACTTATATCATCTCTTCATTAGCATTGTTTGGCACATCTTCACTGCTGAAGAAACTGTCACCAAATAGCCGGATCCCTCCAAAATGCCTAGACGGATCCCTCCAAGAAGGGAACCGTGGGATCCGTGGTACAGAAGCACAAAGTTCTACTAACTTGAGTTTTATTTGCAGGAAATAATGCACTATACTCTTGTTTTCTAACCTTTATTTTGTAGATTTTCAAAATAATACATGAAGATTTTGACACCATAAAGCTAGGGGGAGCTTTGTGTCAAACGATATTGCAAAAACATTTGAAACTTAATCTGATTTTGGATTACACTTCATGACACCCCATTGCAACTTTGCAATCTTCAAGGGGGAGTACGTTTTCGTCACTTAGACGAACCATTTGCAAACATATTTGCAAACACATTAGTTTATTTTACGTCATGTCCTTGACGCCCTTTCAAAGGGATGGACTCATCAAGGGGGAGTTAAGACGAGTACCATTCCTTTCACTTGCTCTCTTTACATTTTACATATTTCTCTTATAAAATTGTGTTAGTTTCTTTTAACACTTTTTGTTTCGACAAAAGGGGAAGAAAGTAAAAACTACTAATTCAAATTTGCTCTTAATTTTAGTTTTCTTAAAATAATTTTATGTTTTGTCATCAACAAAAGGGGAGATTGTTAATACAAATAAGCCGTAAAAATATTTATTTATATTTTACGATCTTCTAATGTTTTGTCGATAACAAACGTAAAATCATTTTAACGAAACAAATAGAATACGTAAATAGTTTGAGTCAATAGTTTCCTAACACACTTACGTTTTCACATAAAACACTAAAACAAGTATAAGTGATTTTATGATTTAGATACATATGTACAACAACTAGTGTTTACATATTGGGTTAGCATATACTTAAACTAAGTATACTAAAATGGGTAAAAACAAGTATATACTAAAATGGTAAAAACAAGAATATACTAAATGGGTAAAAACTAGCAAATGGTATTGACCCATAACCCATGGTTTTATATATACCACTTAACCAAGTTTATTGTATCCTTAAGATACATTGTATCTAGAAAGAAAACCATGGATCAACCCATAACCCATGACCCATGACCCATAACCAAAAATACCCATGGGAAAGAGGGCGTCCCTACGGATCCCTAGCTTTGTGCTAGCCGGATCCCTTGTGGGAGGATCCGCGGGATCCGAGGAACGATGAGAAAATTCCTCTATAAATAGAGAGCCATTTATTCCTTTCAACTCACCACTTTACACACATACTTCCCCAAGTATTATAACCCTCTAACCTCAGATCCAAGTGATCTAAGTAGTTTGTCTTTTGTTTTTGTGTGATTCTCTAGGTTCCTCTTAAAGGCGAGATCACCACTTATTGAAGATGAGGAAGCTCAAGTCCATGAGTTGCCATGCTTCGTCATCATCAAGACAACTAAGGTTCTCTTGTTGATAGTTCTTTCTTTCTCTATAGATGTTGGGTTGAAGGTATTAGTGAAGGATGCCGAAAGTGTCAAGATGAAAGCATTAGTGAAAGGTGCTTATCGTCCGTGTCAAGAGCATTAGTGAAGAATGCTAAAGGTGTCAAGACGAAGGCATTAGTGAAGGGTGCCAAGCGTTGTGTCAAAGGCACTAGAGAAGGATGCCTTAGAATAAAATCAAGTGGCATTTGGGAAGAATGCCTAGGTCGTATAATCGATGAGGTGCATCGTTATACATATAATTATTTGTTTATTTCCAAGGATGGTGATATCCTTAATGGTGTTGTAACAAGGAGTAGATCTCCTTGAGATTAGGTGTTGTGTTGTGAAGGGTAGTAGTTCCTCTATAGTAATGGAACTAGGTGCTTAGCCTAGCACCTAATAAAGGGTACGCGACGTTATGATAGGATTAGTTCTCCTTGGTGTGAAAGAACTTGGTGGTTAGCCTAGCACCGTATAAAGGGTAGGCGAAGTTGTGTTAGGTGTGGTTTGCCTTGGTGTGAAGGAACTCGGTATTTAGCTTTGTACCGGAAAAAGGTTAAGCGACGTTGTAAAGACTTCTCCGCCATAAGGAGTTGGTGTAGTGCTTACGGAATCTCGAGTAGGTGACTCGGGGAGTAGAGTAGGGCAAGGAAGGTGTCCTTGTAGCCGAACCACTATAAATACTTGTGTCGTGGTGATGTGCTTCTTACTCTTTATCTTTCATTACACGTTTATATATCTATCTATCAACGTCCAACATAAACAACCAAATAGATTGACATAAGTCGATCTAAATATTTAAAAGGAAGTTCTAAATTGGTAAAACTATTCAACCCCCCTTCTAGTTTTCCACATAGTCAAGTGGGTATGGGTCAATACCATGGGTTATGGATATGATCCATGGGTTGTGATTTTTACCCATCCTAATAAACTATTACAACAAATGATTTATTACAACAATTTGTATTAAATGGCTATATGTAAATGCTTTACAAAAATAACATGTATCCTTATAATTGTGCTTAAGATAACATTATATTTGTTATCAACAAAACACAAAGAGATCACAAAATATTAATAAACGTTTTTACGGTTTATTTGTATTAACAGTTATATTCAGTGTGTGTTTCATTTCCTAAAGATCATAAATGAAACGATATTCTGTTTGCGTTTCATTTGCTATGACAATAAATAAGAGCTAGAGTCAATCATTTTCAAATGTTGGTTTGTATCTGACACGTCTAGTTTTTACACATGCACAATTGTACGTTGGTGTTTCTAGGGTCAAAAGCAAAAGAGTTTTAAACATTGTCATTTGTGCTGCAAATGGTAATGTCTCGAAAAGTTCTACAAACGTTGTCTACAAAGAAGTAATCCAAGGTCTATGATCAATGTTCGATATGTATGTACAACTATATCAATGATATGTTTTATATCATTTTTTAACTTGCATACTCTCTTATCAACAACTTCCTTTTAGTTTGTCTTTTATTTGTTTTTTCTAAATTTTAGGTGTTCTCGGAATGAACATGGACAACTCAAGTGTTTGACATTGACTGCATACTTTTTCTCTTCAAGACTATCTACCAGTTAGAGAAGACGATACATGCATGTTTATTATTGGACAAATGGCACGAAAATATAACCAACTTGACACTTTTTGCGTCACGGTTCTTGTAGGCATGGGCTCGTTCTTCTCATTCATCATAACGGTCATCCTACCCTTTTTAGGAACTACTTGAACCGGGCTAACCCATAGTGAGTCGGAGATGGGATATATCAAACCCGCATCAAGTGATTTTACTACTTTCGTATTCACTACTTCTTTGATGTTTGGATTAACTCTCCTTTGGTATTGAACAATGGGTTTGTAATCCTCTTCCATTAAGATTTTATGAGTACCATATGATGGATTCCTTTGATGTAGGATATCTTTCATGCAATTGCCTTCTTTGTGTTCTTTAAGTACCCTAAGTAACTTTTCCTTCTCAATTCCTGATAAGTCGTTAGCAATGATAATCGGGAGTTTGGAATCCTACGCAAGAAAAGCATACTCCAAGTGACTTGGAAGTTCTTTGAGTTCTAGTTCGGGTGGATCTTCAGTTGATGGCCAACACTTTATCTATAGAGAAAGCGTTTAACTTGTGTGTGTGTGTGTGATCATGTTTAACTTGCTTTATATTGAGTGAAGATATGTTTGGTTTTTTATTTTAGTAAGATGTGGCCAACACTTTATCTAGAGAAAACATTTAACTTGTGTGTGTGTGATCACATTATTTATGTGTCTTCATTTTCTACACTTTTTCTAGATTAATTTTACTTGAACTAAATAACTATGTGCATGTCTCTCACTTAAAAGTGTAATAATAAAGTGCTTACATGTAAAAGTTACAACTCATAAGTTTCTAGATTAATGTAGGTTCAAGTTTTGTCAAAGATGTGAGATTGTTGTATTTGTGTGAGATTGTATATATTTTTGAATAAATATACCTTTTCTAAAGAAAAAAAATGTTTTCGGGATGTTTAGTGGAAACAAAAATACTGTGGTTAAAGAGCGTACATTTAAATAAAACATTTAGGTTGTGTTTGGCATGCGCTTATAAAGGGCGTATATGGCCTAAGCTTTCAAAATATGCTAGCTTATAAAATAAGTTTTGTTTGTTACACTGGTTTATGGAAACTTTTATAAGTTACAAGCCTCAATAAGCCTAAGCTCATTGAAATGGGCTTATAGGAGCTTATAGTTGGTCAAATTACTTAAAATCTCTTCAAAATATAACGGATTATAACACAAAAGCTTAAATTATATATGAATTTTAATTTGATGTATTTTTATGTGATTTTACATTAATAAGCTTTGGTTCCTACTAATTCCTCAAACAACTTTATAAAAATATAAGCTCGAGCTTTCAGCGTATAATATAAGCCTCAAATTTTGCTTTGGCCGAACTCCAGCCGAGCTCGTTTCGCCAAACATACCTTTATTTTTTTCGAGTAAACTTTCACCAATTCTAAAAAGTTGTAAAATATATACTCATTCCTAGAAAAACTTACCAATTGAGGGGATGTTTTGTTAAACAAGAAACTGATTAGGGTTGTGTAATTGGAATGGGTTTTTTAACCCATTGCCCTTGGTGGGCTTAGAAATTGCATACTTTTGAGGGTTTGTTACCCATATACAAGTACCAAACCTATAAACCATACAAGTACAATAGAAATTAACGAGTTGAGCGCTGGTCCGTCGCGTTGCTGTGGGGCATCGTAAATTTGTGATTTTGAATAGGGAGAATTGTAGTATATTTGTTTTGTTAATGTTTTATGCTATGTTTCTATATGCCAATAATGCCTTTAGTATAGTGGTCCCTCGCGGTGACGCGGTGTGTCGTTCACCATTTCCTCAACTTTTTTACTAAGGCAAATTCCAAAGTTCTAATCTACAAATGTAATATAATTTATGTAAGCACGTTCAACCCATTGATGCATATATTGAAACCACTTTATTGCTAATGCATAAAGTTATTGTTCGTTGAAGACAATATCCAAATATGGTAAATTTTTTTGAGGTACATGATGTATTTGTTCAAACCAAGTATAAAAGAAGGACATTAGTGCTATGGATTTAGCAAATTCTAATATCTTACAAATAAGATCCCTAAGATCCTCAATGCATTCCAGCTAGTCTTCCGCAAAAAAGTTGACCACTTCATATCTAATATCCAACACAAACGTAGTCACCCGTTTCTACATCTATCTCTAACCTGCTCGGAATCAAAGTATAAAATTCTTAGAGTTGCCGTGAAGCAGTATAAAAACAATCAAGTCAAAAGTATAGAACAAAAGATAGTTGGTTCATAATACAAACAAAATGGTGACTCAAATGGTTCTCTAGTAAAGGAACAGCCTAGTGAATGATCCATTATGAATCCACAACACCGATTTTCTCGTGTCTATACTGTGAGAAAAGGGTTTAGCGATTATTGTTACAAACCCATTTTCTAATGTGAAATTATAATCAGCTAATCTGCTAAGTTGTGCATTTCATTACACGAATTAACAAATAGTCAGGTTAATTAAATAAGAAAGCACAAAGTTACCTCGACCACGAATACCCTGGCCAGCTCTGTAAGGCAAACGTAGCAGAATTCCGAATGAAGCATGCATATAAATCTGTATTATGCATCTCATTCAGCTGAATTAGTTATTCGGCTTAGGGGTTATCGACCCTCTGGTATCATCTGAATCAGTCTCTGAACAGACGATCTACGCAATAAACTTTGAAAATTGTCATTGTACGCAAAATACTTTCAAACTTGGAACGATCTACGTAATATGACCGAGAGCTAGTAGGTTACCAGGTTACAAAGTTTAAAAAATGACAGAAATGGTCCATGTGGCTTGCGTAAACTTTCACCGGTCATCCCTTAATTTTTTTTTCAGTTAAAAAAGTTACAGTAATGGTCCTTATGGTTATTGACTTTCAGATTTAGTCTGTTTTTATACTTTTTCACCCGTTCTCTTATGTTTTCATCCGTTACTTTACGTTTTCGTCCGTTTTTATACTCGTTTTAGTCGGTTTCTTATGTTTTACCCATTTTTATCGTTTTCATCTGTTTTATCGTTATCATCCGCTTTTGTCCGCTTTCATCCGTTTGTCCGTTTTCTTACGCTTTGTCCGCTTTTTCTTACGCTTTTATTGGTTTTCAAACTGCTTTTGTCCGCTTTTTCTTACATTTTTCTTAGGTTTTTGTCCGTTTTTATCCGTTTTTCTTATGTTTTGCCTACTTTTATTCGTTTTTGCCCGTTTCCATCCATAGTTATCTGTTATTTTTTTACATTTTCCTTTTGTTTTTCTTACATTTTGTTTCTTTTTCTTACGTTTTTGTTCGTTTTTGTAGTATTTCAGCATATTAATTTTTTTTTTTCAAAAATAAAAAAATTTTGAAAAAATTTTCCAAAAAATCCAAAAAAACATTGAAAAAAAAATTGGAAAAAAAACATTTTCCAAAAAAAAAAATTTGAAAAAAAAATCCGATTTTTTTTTTTTGCAAATACTTTTTTTTCAAAAAAAAAAAGAATTGGAATTTTTTTTTCTAAATGCTTTTTTCGAAATTCTTTTTACAAAAATATTTTTTTTGAAATTTGGACGTATTGAAACAAAAAAAGTATTTCGACATATTGAAAAATTTGGAAAAAAAATTTCAATTTTTTTTTAAGATTTTTTTTAAAATTGAAAAAAAAATTATGAAAATTTTAATTTGAATTTTGATAAAATTTTTTCAAATTTCATAAAGAAGGTATTTTTTCAAAAAAATTTCAAAAAAAGTTAAGGGATGACCGGTGAAAGTCAACGCAAGCCATAGGGACAATTTCTGTCAATTTTCAAACTTTGTAACCCGGTAACCTACTAATTCCCGGTCATATTACGTAGATCGTTCCAAATTTGAAAGTATTTTGCATACAATGGTAATTTTCAAAGTTCATTGCGTAGATCGTCTGTTTTGAAAATTTATGTTGCGTATCTTTAGCTTTCACCCTTAATCGGTGTTCTTGTATCTGTAACTTATGTTTTATATGAATAAAAGTTACCACTTTTCTGTTTATTAATAGTCTTGTACTCTATACTTAATTAAAGAACCAGTCGCGGTTGGATATCAGTCCCAATGTTCAAAACTCAAGTCTAACTAAAGGCAGTTATAATCATAAAATTACTGCGCCAGTTAATCTACCAGGTAGCCTAACATGTTTCATAAATTGTACATATATTTACCATTGAGAGTTTATACACAGCAACCAAATTCGCAGAGCAAAATATTACTCACCAAAGTTAGTTAGTTAGAAGAAATGGTAAATGAGGTAAACCTAGAAATACATTCACGAACCTATATGCCAGTTCTTAGTTTAAATCAATAAGATATCTACTCATAATTTATTATTTTTATCTAAATAAGAGTATAAGAAGAAATTACCTAGGAAATCATCTTTATCTAATTTGCAACCTGGCCAAAAGTAGTCTTCAGACGGTAGTTTGATCTGCATTTTCTGGAGTCTCCTCCAGTTTTGCTGAGACACCATCGATTGTTCTTCGTTTACAATGAGACTTAAAAGCTGGGCAAATATCATAAGTGGTGATCAGTATTCGACCAAGAAAAACGATCCCAATACACCATTGCCAAGAGTCTTTTTTTCTTGGTCGAATACTGCTCACCACATTTCTTTTCCCAAATTCAACTTGAAAAAAAATAAGGAATCAGTTTAGCATTTACGAAATTTAAATTCCACATTAAGAAAAGGAATACATATTGAAGACCTTGACTCACCTCTGCTCGGATGCAACTCTGTGATTTTAGCCTTCAAATCTTGCACCTGACAAATAACGTTCTACTTCCTGCTTAAACATATGAAAACAAAGTAAGACCCAAAGGCATCCAATTTACATTTGAAATAAAATGTTTTTTTCAAACATAAAGCTCCATTTATCTAATGCATGTCAGTATCAGCAACAATTGATTCCATTCTAGTATTAAAAATATGGTTTCGAACATTATATAATACTGGTGTAAAACTAAACTTAATACCAAATAGCGTTGCAGTAGCACTTTAAACAACACTAAACAATCCTTAAAGTACCACTACCAAAATCTGTAGCAAACAGACTTGATGGTCATTTTTTATCTAAGTTTATAGAAATGATCATATCAGACAAACCTAAAGTTGAAAGAACATGTCAAAAGTACACAACATTTTTGATCTATCGTTGTGTCACAGCGTACATCCATTTATCATCCGAGCGCAACAACTGTAAGATTTAACAAAGATGGTTACGCATTGGTAGCATGCATTGTTAACCATTAAGCTTAGTAAAGTAGGCGGGTTTGCTATAATGGCATGAAGTGATAGTTTTGCGATTACTAAATGTTACCCCTTTTTTTTACCAGCATAATCTGGTATGAGATCATAACGTTGCCTTGGGTTAAATAATTTTAATGTATACGATAAAAAAAGCACATTACCGGTAGTCAATAAAAAAAAACCTACGAAAAGAACACCGATACCTTGTTTATCAGTAGCAAAAGTTATGAACGCTTGCCCAATGCATTCTACCATGCACTGTTCCACATTACATCAATAGGTACAACATTAAATCCCACGTACCAACTAACCAATAACACAAAACAATAAATTTAGTTCCACTCTAATACAACATAATCAAATTTCAGTTAGAATTTTTTTTTTTTTTTTTACTAGAAACGCGTGTAATCGTAGAGGTTCCTGCTCAGTTTGAACTTTCTGCTGACCCATCATCCAATGTAACTAACTGGCCAGGAAATAAACGCAACTTGCCGCTAGTTTATACCCAATTTTCCATATAATTTAAACTCAACTTGTGCCTATAGTAATGAACACAAATCCACATAATTAAAAAAAAACATTAGTAACAGACTTGGGTTAGTATGAAATGCAACGAACGTTTGTAAATACCGCCCACCAATTTTCCATATACATGTAGAATGTCGTTTGTCTTACTTTCCTGTTAACAGTCATATTCGATGAAAATAAAGACCCTCAAAGAAAGCTCGTGCTCAGCATGTCTCCCTAAACAAAGAAAAGCACAAACCATAAGCAAAATAAAAAAAAACTTTTTATACATATCGATAACAAATAAAAGAAGTTGTTTCATTTGTATCGGCATACCACAACATAATTTCTAGATAGCGAGTACATACAAACAGTTGAACCCCAAAATCAAAACGTTGGGCAAAGAAAAAAAACCTAAACTCGAAATATTACAGATGGGTTAATGCGAAAGTCACTTTTTAAAATAACGGTATTCCTCATTTGCCTTCCTACACAAAAAACAGCAACAAAAACAAACAAAAGTCAGGTTAAATTAAAAGTCACATGAAAATTAACCAATTGAAACAAAAAATCGTAAAGAATAAACCTAAAAACATACCTTTAATTCTTGATCACTGAAAATAATTGAAAAAAAAAACAATCCTTTGCTTCTTCATGTCCGTCACGGCGATGTTTTGTTGTGTCTAAAAGTCCTCATTTACAATTCAATAAACATCTATAAAACAACTACGAATATGCATATCTATAATCGGTGGGATTAAGAAACCATTTTCAGTACCTTTCTTGTGTCAGGATTAGTAATCTGCAAGACACCTTCAGTCGCCTTATACTCCATCTTCGAAG
The DNA here is from genome assembly GCA_022545495.1 of Chrysanthemum lavandulifolium. Classification (NCBI taxonomy): domain Eukaryota; kingdom Viridiplantae; phylum Streptophyta; class Magnoliopsida; order Asterales; family Asteraceae; genus Chrysanthemum; species Chrysanthemum lavandulifolium. Next base: position 32,437,467 of record CM040244.1, on the reverse strand, counting down.
CTTCCGGAGTCAACTGAAATAATCTTGTAGACACCAGATCTTTACATGCTGCCATCTGGCATGCGGAACAATAGCAAACCGTATAAGTATCAAAAGCAAAACCTGTTAAAAAACATGAGGCATACAATAAATTAGTCACACACAAAATGGATCAAACATGGTCATGAATTCATTCTTTATGATTGATAGCAGTCTGCTGGTAACCATTGAATAAAACAACTTGGTAATGAACCAATTATAAATCTTAGGAACCAATTTACAGTTGTAACTACGCCCTAAAGGAATCTCCAATAAAAAACTAACCAACCATAAAAAAGTTATTCTTTATGTTACACGCTGAACTTAAACCATATAGAAAGATATCATTCACTTTGAATCATTGAAACATCCACATACATACCTGAATCGTTAGACAATCTAAACCAAACTCTTTAGCCCTTTGAGACCTAATGGAAAATAAAAATAAATAAATAAATTAGTCCCCTCAAAACACAAAACTAAGGTAAATAATAATGGGCTTACGCTTAAAAGCTACAATTCGATCATGATTTGTGTCGGTAAGCTAACTAACAGGATTCGTTCCATACCCAAGCTATGGTTGATTATGTCATAAAGTTTTTGATCGAGACTCAGTACATCTATATTGATGATGGAATAAAATAAAAAAACCCCCAATTTGATTTGGGCATTTTTTCTGCATCTATGATTTGAGTGGGTGTATGTATGTGTGAAAAGTTCTGGGGTGTGTGAATTGTGGAAGATGAGGAGAGAATACTACTCGCTTATCCAAAACCAGACAAAGCAAGAAGCGCACATGTTGGGCCGAATAAGCCTGCTAATAGGTCATCGAAACGACAATTTCCTTGCCAAAACTATGTCGTTTTACATGTTGTTTAATATACATAGTAATGCCATTCTTTAATACTCATACCCTCAAACCAAACTCCCCTGATAACCACTCACGAGTGCCTAGTGGCAAAAGTGATTGTGACTATCATTCTAAGATGTGTGAGGTCTCAAGTTTAATTCTTGCTAGGTGCAAACAACCTTGACGTGGCCACGCCAACCTCCTGAAATGGTAGGGCTTTACTCGGTTTGAGTCTTTGTGGCAGTGGCGGTGGGTTCAAACCCCGTAGATTAGTCGGCCAAAAAGTCGAAAACTATGGTTACCCGAAAAAAAAATATATATATATATACTTTAAAAATGGGTTTATAGTTTTGAAAATCTAACAGTATACTACTAGTAGTAAACAAATGCTAGTTTATGAAACAAAGATTACTAGACATAAAAATAACGCTTTACTTTAGAGCTATAAGAAGTGTAATGCCACACTTTACTAGCCTGTTATCTTAACAAATGTTCTTTTCCAAACTGATGGTAACCGGCCAGGTTCTTGAAAGTGTTTCTTAGTTTAGGAACATCTTGGATATGACACGTCATGATAGGATATGTGTAGACGTCGGACCAACAAAAACAAAAAACTTGTTACAAAGGAGTAGTAATAGCTAGTAATATTATCAGACATTATAAAAGATAGTTTCATAAAAGTGATCACTTCTCTTGTGGAGACGATTAGATTATTTTCATGGCATAACTGAGACAAAGTTCTCGGACTTTTTTCAGATATGAGCCCTGGCATGAGTTAAGTATCGGCTTTTAAGACATGGTCAAGAACTAATTAGTTTATGCGTAAGTAATTTACACTTTGGTTTCCCTTTTAGCACATTGACTACAGCAAACACAATAACATTAGGAGCCAAGGAAATTAACATCTCTGCGTAGTGATATATAATAAGATGCTTTAGCTTTTGTAATGGCTTCAATACAGATCTAAAGGGGCCACCTGGTGCCGCAGATGAATGATGCAACTTGTTCAGACAGCCCAGCAGCAAAAGTGCTATAATTACTCAAAGTAACTATCCAATGGATGCCCAGAAAAATCATCTCCACAACATAAACCAGAAAAATATCGCGAAAACCAATTTTAGTTGAAAGAAAATTCCTCTAAATAAGGTCTGATATCCACACTTGTTACGTTACAACCCTATGGCCAATAAAACGGTACACAAAGAAACCTAGAGCAATCTTTAGTGGTGACAATTTCACACATTTACTATTAAATAGGTTTATTTGGGTCATATTAAAAAAAAAAAAAAAAAAAAAGCGTGTTGAAAATGGGTGGAAAGTCGCCCAAACTATAGTTTATCGACTACATCCTACTAAATCACTTATACAAAAACCTATGAGCATATTTTTATTAATACAATTTATGTAATCGAATTAATGCGTTAAACATAAATAAAAGTTTTATAATGAACAAGTATTCTTTGTGGGCAAATCTAATCCCACCCTGTCTGTTTCGGCAAACTAAGAACTTACTATGTATCTGTTTGACCCAAACTTGAGTTGACCTACTACCTAATCTGCCCATAACATCAACTCTGTGAGAGATGAGCTGCGTTTGCTAAAAATTTGGTGGGTGGCCTACAAGGACGGTATACTTTGTGTATTCTCAAAACACAAGGTGCACTTAGCTCCCTTGTGTCAAGATCTGAGAACAGAACCTTCCTATACATGCAACTATACGTTTTACCTAAAAATTAGACAGATCTCAAATAAGCATCTTCCAATGATAAGAAACAGATATGAGATACCAACTGAAGATCCTTCATATTATCACATCAGCATTCATAACATGTATCAACACAATTTTTGAATGACAGTTACCTTTCTCTCTGGAGCAACTATCCAACTAGACACGCGACATAATATGTGTGTTCACGTAATTCTAGGTGCAAGTTTCGTAATAGATGGATCCCGTGTCTTGTATAACCTAACGTAACATTAGCATATTCGACAAGAAGTGTTTTGGTTTTTCATTTTAGTAAGGAGTTGCCTACACTTTATCATCATTAGAAAACGTTTAACTTGTGTGTGTGTGTGTGATCACATTATTTATTTGTCAATGATTTTCTTGTTGTGAACATAAGATTGGGAGTAGGGGTGTCAGTAGGGTCGGGTCAACCCGACCCGAACCCGAACCCGAACCCGATAAGGCCTTATCGGGTCGGGTCTAATCGGGTCAAAAATCTTGTCGGGTTGTTTTGACCCGAACCCGATAACCCGATAATGTTATCGGGTCGGGTTAGGGTTAAAAAGATAATGTTATCGGGTTATCGGGTCAACCCGATTAGACCCGATAATCAATTTTCCGTTTTATATATATTAGTTTTTATATATATTAGTTTTTATATGTTAGTTAACTTAAACGTTTGGTTTCCCTCATTCTCAAAAACGTTTGAAATTACCACTTTCGCCACTCGCGTTTGAAATCGAGAACTCGAGGACCAAACGTCATCGACAGTTGAAACCAATGGTTTATTAGCATTGTTATCTTTTAAGTCTGCTATGGTGACATTACTTTGAAATTATGGTGAATCTATTATGGTGACATCATTAGCATGTTACTTTTAAACTTTGAAATTATTAGCATTGTTATGTTGAAACTATTACTTTGAAACTATTACTTTGCAACACGATTCTTATATTATATGTTGCTCTTTGTGATTGTGATTGATGTTTTAACCCGACAACCCGACTCAACCCGACCCGACTTAACCCGACCGATAACACCGAACCGATAACTCGATTACTTATCGGGTCGGGTTCATGGTCACTTTTAAAAATCATAACCCGACTCAACCCGACCCGACAAACCCGATAACCCCGATAACCCGACCCGATAACACCCCTAATTGGGAGTATGAAAAGTATTCTTCAATTAATTAGGAGATTACAAAAGGTATATATAAGATAAATATTAGGGTAAAACCCTAATAGCTAATTGGGCCATGGGCCTCTTATGGGTTATATGGACATCCACTAATCATTATCCATAACACTCCCTTTTGGATGTCCATATTGTTAATACGCTTAGGAATTGCCGCCTAATTGAAAACCTTGTCAGGAAAACCAGTGGGACAAAACCATGACTAAGGACAAAAAGAGTGCAACGCGTATTGTCTCCCTCTGATGATTATATCACTTGAGCTCCTTGATTTGGCGCATCCCAATGTTGTGAGTTAGTTTCCTAAATGTTGAGGTAGGAAGTGCCTTGGTAAATAGATCCGTCAAATTGTCGCTTGAAAGAACTTGTTGAACAATAATATCACCATTCTTCTGTAAGTCATGAGTGAAAAAGAATTTTTGTAAAATATGTTTTGTCCTGTCGCCCTTGATATAACCTTCTTTAAGTTGAGCAATGCATGCTCCATTATATTCATGCAAAGTTGTTGGTGCCTGATTAATACCACATGATCTACATATGTGTTGTATCACACTTCTTAGCCAAACACATTCTCGACTTGCTTCCTTGATTGCTAGAATTTATGCATGGTTGGATGAAGTTGCTGAGATTGTCTGCTTTACTGAACGCCATGAAATTGAAGTTTCTCCACTTGTAATTTCATATCTAGTTTGAGATCGACCATTATGAGGGTCAGACATATATCCTGCATCTGCAAAACCAACTAGACTTGTATTTGTTGGGTTAGTAAAATATAAACCTATATCCTTTGTACCTTGAAGATATCAAAATATATGCTTTAGTGTGATTCAATTTGATCAATTATTATTCTCTAGAATTTTAAATCATGACACGTGCTTCATGCATTATATATCCCTTAAGGAATCTCAACATAAAATAAGCTCTTGTATTATTATGTTAGGCGATAAAATGTTGCCTCATTAAAGATCTTGCGGAAAACCACGGGACAATACCATGGTCAAGGGAAAAAGAGTGCAACACGTATTTTCTTCCCCTAATGATGACATCACTCAAACGTTTTCAATACCAACGTAGTAAATGTCTTGATAGATAAACGTGTTTGATTATCGCATCAACAAAGGTTCTTCACATGTTCATATATCAATAAGGATTAAACGTATGTCATACATCTTATTCAAGTACTTCCTTGTACTTCATAAGTTAAACATTACCAACAAATTCAAAGTAAATGATATATTATATCACGTATGACCACTAGCGAGAACTATCAATGTTTCATATGAATTGAAGTATGACATTTTCGAATAAATATTGTGATCACAATCTTTATAAGTCAATAAGAGACTTTTCAACATCATGTGACCTCATAGCCATAAGCGTCATATATCCATGTAAAGATATTAATAATATTTCTTTAGATTTCATGATGTATAAGGATTTTATCCTTAAAATGTTCTATTTGTAAACGAAGACAAACTTTATCATTTCTTTCAAATTCAATGTCTAACATTTCGCCTTTAGAATCTCTCAAGGAGTTCATTTACATACCATAGTCAAATAAGAATATCCTTATAAAAGTTTATGGGTAAACATTATCATATTCGTAGCACATTTTCAACAAATATCTAAGGTGATTATATCACATGTGCTCATATTGCTTAATCCCATACAATGATTTATCAAATTTGATCAAGTAGTTATATTCTTTTAGATGCATATCAATATTTCTCATATTGCGAGACTTATATAATAATAAAATATTTATTGGATTTACTACATGAGATCATGTTTCAATATTATTTTCACGTCTTTGCGAAAATGTAAATTCAATACATTAATTTCACTTTCTTATAAAGACATATATTATTCCAATAAGTTTACACATTCATGTATATGGACTTCAAATCTCACATGTCTTATCACTAGAGACTTCAATCTTTCACTTTTTACTTGTGTCTTTATATTTTTTGGCCATTCATTTATACAACTGCACTTCTTGCAGGTATCCAAGAACCTCACCTTGTATTTATCATGCGCATTATTATATACAATAGTATTATCGACGTCGATTCAGTTCTTTTCGATTCCACCTACTTTATTAGACATTATATTGTATCATTTGTTGAGATCTCAAAGTTTTTCACGTACCCGAGGTTTTCATTAACCTTCATGTCTAGTTTCTCTTTAAGAGACTATTATGGGGTTTTTATTACCTCGATTCAACCGTCTTGATTTTATTGCTCCATTTATCTCTTCATTCAAGGACTTTTGTTTGGAATCGATTAGTCTATCACGTTGTAGACGTGTCATAGACTTACTATCAATCATTGGTTTTAATGTTGGGACACACATTTTAATTAGAGCATTAGCAGCGTTTGTATGATCTAGTCAGTTTATTTATGTCACAAAACTTGTCTGGCAACTACTAGATCTGTAATGTAAATTGTCCCTTGTACTTTAAGTACGTTTTCATTGGTGTGAGGATCAATACTTTTATATCATAATTCATTCCATATTTCTCGTTGCTCATTCTCTCCCCCTGAATGAATTATCAATTTCAACATCCCATTTCACACAATTGCAAAATATCACATGGGATATATTTTTGTGACCAAAAACCATTCTACTGGGGAGGATTTATTATAGATTAATGGCAAGATGCGAATTCATATGTTATAATATGCCCCATAAACTAAATGTTTTGTTCTTATAATATTATTGGCTTTGCAATCAACTGAAACATTTTCTGAATGTTTCAACAAAAGCAATTCATGTATGAACTTGGACTACATAAAAGTTCTACACTTATTCTAATAATCGTACAAATACTAGGAAGTATTCATCACCATTTTCAAAGATATAATTTGGATAACCATGCTCTCATTTTATAAGCCGATCCACTAATCACAATAACTTTAAGTTACGTCTTTGATAATCACTTTGTCGATGCGTCGATTTTAAAACTCAAAATGAGCCACATGATAGATGTATAGGCCTACATACATCCTCTTTATGTTATTTACAAAACTTTATAGGACAAAATCCGTACTAAAATTTGGTGGTGATGGATGAACATTAACTTTCATTAAGAACAATAAGATCAAACAAATTAACCTTGAAGAACCCATGGTTCTTTTGTACATTTGAGATCATTATTGACTTGGGATGGTCCAACCGATCATGCCACTTATTGAAATAATTTTGGCTCATAAACTTTGGTTTACGACCACATGTGCCTCAATTGCACTCGAATTTTGCTAAATGTAGATAATTTACAGAATTTATTACAACATCACAATCTTCGATTAAATCTATAAAAGCACTTTATGATTTCTATATAGTTCAAATCAGCGTTCATGTTAACCTATCGCATTATTAAAAATAAAAATAAACATGGTCTATATAAAAATGAAGTTGTACTATTTGTTAAACACATATATGTCATTAATCAATTATCATAGTTTCTTGTAAGCAATAATAACCACTTAGTAAACATCACATAATGAGTATGAACTAATTAGTCAATCCGTAAGGATAATCGAGTTGCACTATTATTGAAACATGTATATACCACCAACCAACTAGCTAATGATGTCTATTATTCATGGTATCCAACATATCTTACCAGTTTTAGAAGTCATCATGCATATCTTATCTTACTATTATATAAAAAGGGGTGCATGCCTACATTTTTGCCAAGTCATCATAGAATAGTTTCATCTTTGTTTGAAGGTTGAATTTGCTTCTCATTTGTACCGATTCAGCACATCTACTTCCATTTTCTTTGGCAAAGGGTATACATCTTCATAAAAGGACAATGCCCATGCTTTCTATTTCCATCTATTCTCTTTCACTCATAAAAGACCTTTTTACAAGTGATATTATCTCTCTCTTTGACCAACTTAATTTAACCTTCCTCTCAAGTTTGATCAAGCCATATGCTATGCAATGACAACACCTTCTCTTTAATTTCTTTCGTGTGCTTTTATTTTCTTTTCATGGTCTGGTATTTCATATGTTTGGTTTTGCGGTATGGTTGCTTTTATGTTAGTTAGAGAAAGAAGATGATGACCTTTGTTTAGATAGATAAGGTGGTAAGCAAAGCTTCAAGTCTTTACATGCTCGCATTTGATATTACGAGTTTGTAAGTATGAAGTATCCGTACCAACAACTTCATAACTAGCACACCTCGATACTATGCTATAGTATTAGGCCACTAATCTACTATATATACGCATCACAAATGGTTCTTAAATCTTAATCGGTGATATCCATGGTAACATTCATATTCATATGTTATTATTTCTATTTTCAAACCAATGGGCCACTTTACGAAGAGTAAATCATCAACAAGTGAATATAAGCATATAAATCTCAAGTATCTTAAAATACTTTAGGAAGAAACAGGATAATCTTCAAGGAAAAGAATATAAACTTTTGTTGGTTCACCAAAAGTAAAAAACGTGCTCATTTCATTTCTCAAACATTAATAATAGTGTACACTTTTATTGTTGGATTTTCTTGTGATTTTTTATTTTGTTTACTTCTATTAAATATGTAAGTTGGTTCTCTATTTGGTTTAGATTTTTATAGTTGGGTGGTTCAAGAAATAAGAAAATGAATTAGTTACTTGATTTAAAAAAAATATTGGTTTTGCATGATCAAGCATAAGTCACTAAAGAGGAAAGAGGAACCGAGGAAGTGTTGCAAAATGACTACCCCATTGCAAGTTTATAAAAAGAAGTAATTTTTGCTATGCTATATGTTGGGTTAAAGTAGGCGTTACAAGGGATAAAACATAGATAAAATTAGGATCATAGTATTATTATTATATATGAAGCATAATATTGTCAATAAACCAATTGGCAAGTAATAATTGTACGCGTTGACATGATGACTAGGAAAACAAGACGTATTGCTCTTGAGTGACTTGTACACATTGCACAATATATTTTGCCTATGCAAAATAAAGGGATGACACGGTATGGGATACACATTGAGTATGAATGTACTCGTGCCTTTTATCAACCCCATTACTTCTTTAATACTGGGTACAAATATCATTTTTACTTCAATTTGTAACATGCTTTTTAATTGACAATGAATTTTTTAGAATCACATTATTAGCATACATTTTATTTTTTACCACACTATTTAGCAATGCTTTAAAATTCGGGTTGACCCTTACAATTGAACTTATTGAACCATGTTAGTCACCAGAAGCCTAGCCAGTTTTGAGAAAAAACTAAACGGTAGAACCGTGAACCAAAAGGTCGACCGAGTCAATTAGAAATTTGGTTTTCAAAACATTGCTAATTAGTAAAATTTGGATTGAGTTTAAAGTTTATATTACAACAACTCAATTTTATTAATCTATTGATGTTATAAAACATGTTCAACATGTTATTGGTTTAGATAATTGCTAAAAAAAAGGTTTAGACAGAGTCAACAAAAATCGTAGATAGTAGAATGCCTAGAAGTATGGGATACAAAATGTATTGTTTAAACTTTGTCCCATCAACTATTTTCATTTGCATTAATTTTGGTTGTAAAAGCGAACCAAAAATAATTAAACTTTGACCAAAAAAATGTAGTACAAAACAATCACGATATCTATAAAAATATGAAGTGTTGAATTTTAAACTTTTGGAACTTTCGATTATAATTCATTACATAAGTAGCTACAGATAAATGGTTTTTTGAGTATTTTAAAATAGTTGGAAGTTAGAAAGGGTGAAGAATAGGTGGGTGATATATATTGTATTTGACTATTTTACTTGACTAGCTCGAACATGTTTTAGAAACTAGCACATATTAGTCGTAAAGTCGTCAAATATAAACTCAGCTGGGCCGTGTTTAACACGGCCGAATAGAAGTTCCTAGTATCTTATAGAAAAATGATTGTTGGACATATTAATCATGCCTACAAATAACCTAATGATTTAATTGGTTGATTTAAAAAATTGATTGGTGAAATTTAGAGAGAGAAAGTACTTAATGCAATTGTACAAGTGATTTATGCATTAGATATATATTTAGGCTTGTGTTGTAGGTTTAAACTAGTTAAGAACCCGTGTAATACACGGGCAGTATAAAGTTATTTTGTTTTAATCAACACTTAAATATGCACTAAGAACAAAACTGATCATAACGTGTTTCCACATGAAATACACAAAATTACAAATACAACATCATGATCAAGTTCATCGCTATTTCTTCTTAACATGAAATGAGGAAAAATTGTGATTGTACAAAAAACATTCCAGGTTTATCTTTGGACCCAAACCACTAAAATAACAGAATTTCCTTTTGACTTGGGCATTTACATTTAGTGTTGCATCAGCTGCAACAAATTCACCTTGAGAATGATGCCAAAGGCCTTTAGCAATGAGCACTTGAGAGGGTCATGACTCGTGACCTGGATTCTTTTAATTGCATCGTTTGCTTCAAACATGGTCTTTGATTACGGACCCGTGAATTACTCATGACCAAGAACCACTTTAGGCTGGATCAGTTAATCCAAGACACGGTCTTTGATTGTGCAGGAGACATTCACTAAAGATAACAAACTTTATATCTTTTAAAAATATATATTTGGCACAAAGAAAGATAGCTACCAGTTTCTTTCCAATACTAAATATGAATTTGTTGTCTCAAACAAAATCACTAACTTACCCTATAGTTCCATAAGCCAAATTTAAAGTAGACATGAGTTGGAAAGTAAAGCCAAAAAGTAAGACTTTACCACTGGACCAATGTTGGTCAATTTGATCATGAAGCTTGTAAGAGAGTTTTATTTTATATAAAATAGAAGGGCTTGATCCATGGATTCAACCTAGGTATAGGCGTATAGCAACTATTCTGAAAAATGTTGCATAAAAAGAATTATCACTTATATGACTACGCTAATGAACAAACAATAAATACACATGAAATTCTTCCAAATTCACACCAATGTTGATCATCACATACCAAAAACATACTCATAAGCAAGTTGAATTGGTTATTTGCTACTTGCAAAAAAATCCTATTAATTCAATTATAAGAGTGATCACTTGTAGTTGCAAAAAGAAGAGTAGTGTACCTCATCAAACACAATATGCTCAATCAAGTTGCTGAAAATGTGCCTCAGGTTAAATCCTCCCTAAAAACTTCTTAAGACTATTGCAACTTCAAAGGGCAAATCCTTACAGATCTAATAAAAAGAAGGAACAAACAACACTTGTATTAGATATGGTATATGCTCAACAACACACATTCTAAAGTTTTTGCAAAGACCCATGTGATAATCAAGCAATCATTCATTTATTAGCAAATTAACTAAGGATCGAAATCCATTTTTCAAAAATAAAATACCACTAAAACAATCATCTCAAATGTCCGAACCCATTTATCACAATGAGAATGACTACATTGCATTACATTGCATCTATGGCCATGTAAGAGCATGACGAAACATATTTGTAATGACCATAAACACAAATTCATAATATTCATCAAACATACCTAAACTTTGTAGGATAAAAGCATAACAGACTACTAAAAGTGATTATCAGATACATTGCAGAAACTGAATCTGATAAAGCAAAAGCTGATGCATCTACAGGTGTTGAAAAAGCTAAAACATAATAGCCTGCCCGACCTAAATCTAAAAGGATTCAAATTGTGGAAATACAATGTGACTTTATTTCTACTGCAATCAAGTTTAAAAAGTAGAAAAAAAAAAACAATTGAACTTTCATATTGTTTACAAACAAAGTTCGCAAAAAGAGAAAATGACTAACACCAACCTCAGTAAATTTCGCCACAAATGGATGATGTCCTCCATATAACCTGATCTGGTAAAGTGCCCAGATAGCTTCATAATTTAGTGGAAGTTGTTTCAACGATCCTCACGAAGTTTCGAGAGAAGCAACGTTAACTTCATCACTCGTTGCTCTTTTTATCCATTAGAACCTGATACATAGGTGAAACATACAAACCTTGAGTTGTTGCTTGTTTATCTTGGTGTGATGTAGAAGGCTGGATAAATGGCAGCCTAATATCTTTGAGAAGTACCTCACCCCTCTTCCTCAAATAAGTTTTACCTTTTCAATTCTTCAAAAATAAAAACAAAAAGTAGTAGCAGTTAGTTAAAAAAATTAGTTTGCAGCATACTCAATTATAGTTTATTTATGCGACTAAAGTGCTATGTCTAAAAAAATATTTGACATGACCTACAAATATTTATGATTTCACTATAAACTTGCATCAATTTTGCAACAACTCAATAAACAAACACCTAAATAAGCAATATCAATCACCCCCTTAAACAATTCTTAACAATAATAATAATTCAACATGATTAAAAATATAAAGTTAGTGCTCAAGAAGTACTTGAGCCTTGTTGATCATACTAAATTTTCAATACTTTCCCTTCGTCCCTAATATTCATCCTCATTTACAAAATTTGAGATCTACTCACTCAAAAAACCATCCTCACAAATCATAATACATTTTTCGATATAGTCATTATTTGTATGAACAATAAAAATAAGTGACATGTGAACACCAAACAAAAGAGATAGTATTATGCAAACTTTTGCAACCTTTAGCCAACCAAGAATCTCATTCCCAACTACCAAAACACTATGTTAATCAGATAACCTTTCAAATATCTATTTTTCCTGTTTAAGCAACCACATATCGAATGTCAAAGAAACATAAGCGACATCTATCCTATGTCAAAGAATCATAAGCAACATCAATAAAGTTCCACTAAATTACTTTTGGCTAATATAAAAAGTCAAGTTTTGGTTAAGCATTTCATCAAACATGTGGCATACTTATTCCTTTAAGAACTGGTAACAGCAAACTTCAGTTTCAGAAGCACCCAACACCTTTAAATTAAAGCAAGCCAGGTCAACCACTCTATCCAAAATGTTTTTTTAGCCGAGTCTATCTATCAAACAGTATCGATATAACATATAAAATAGTAAATTTTTTTTTTTTTTTTGGCATAATCAAAGAATCTTGACGTATAAATACATATAGATAAATAAATAATTCATATTAATCTACATTTCAAAACTGGAAATACCATATGAATGATAAGGAATACCTCAACAATCTTAACAACGCCAGCATACTTGTTCAATTCGCTCCAAACCGAAACGGAAATAATAAGATTTGGTTTTAATCAATCAAAATCATAAACTGATTAAAACAAAAATCAACATACTTGTTTTCATCGGAAACAAAATAAAAAAAGAAAGAAAGAAGATGGGAAATTGATTTGAATTTGAAAAATTGGAGAGAATCCAGACCAGTTATGATAGTGTTGGAATGAAGTAAAATGAAAATAAACCGATAAATTCAATGGCAAGATCTTTTTCAAATTTCAAATTCTTGATTAAAGAGCTCAATATCTTTTTCACAAGCCACGGTGTAAATGTATTTTTAATTTTTATTTTTATTTTAGAAAAAGTATATGACATCATAAAACTTAATATTATATAGCAGCAAAAATTGAGAGCATGACACATCAGCAAAAATGATCTCACTCAAAACTCTCTTTTAATAGTATTAATAGATAGATAGGATAACTCTCCACTCTATCTTATAAGGTATATCATTAAATTTACTTCAACCACATCAATAACTCAAGTTCTTACTACAATCCGAATATTTCTATATTCATTTCATTTTTTTTTTATCTCAATCAACAATAAGCAAATATCAATTAAATAATTTTCTTACTGTCACTATCACAAATTTCAACATGAACAAACTTATCTTCTCACTAAATAATTTGAGAAGTAACTGCAACCCTATATATTCACCAATTTGCTATATTCATTTACAACAAGCTTTAAAGGTATAACGACATGTGATGGTTCATGTTTCACTTAAATTAATCTAAACAAACAACTTTACACAAATATTTAACGCATGCTATTCGTCGGTTCATAGTATCTTGAATTTTATTTTGTATATAATATAAGTAGCATTTAAGCAACAAAGCCGTATTAGGTATATCACATACAACTTTTGGAATCACAACTTAACCTTAAACTTTTTCCTCTGGGCAATTATGCACAAAGAAATTTATGCACGGCTCATATTATAGACCAAGCATGTCTATACTTTTATGCTAATGTTTTTTGACAACTTTTTTTTTTTTTTTACAGGTAAAAGTATGCCTTAATCTTGTCATGATGTATGTTCTCTTACATATATAACCTTCAGCGTCATAACGGGAAGGTATAATTTTGTCTAGTAGTGTTGTTTATGATACCAAATTCAACCATGCAATATCTTATATAAAAGTATACTATAAAACACACATAACATAAACTTAAATATCATCCTACTAATATTCAAGGTTGTAATACCTCAATAAATAGAATAAACCAAATATAAGTCGTTGCCAAATATATTATAGCATCTATGATCAAAATTTATCTTTTTATAAGATATACAATAAAATCCATATCAATCAAGATTTGTCCGTATCACAAGTTTCATAACTTAATCACATGCGAAGAGTTCCCAAATCAATTAAAACAAAATCATAATCATTATTCGATCAAACTATACTAGGTATCCGCTAACAACATTTGTCATCTTATCAATAACACAATAAATAGGAATAAACTCTAAACACTAAAATGCACTCATTAAAATATATAATATGGGTATGACAATTAATATCGCAACAAGCCACTAATGAGATCTCACAGATAATATTGTTCGAGTATATATATAAGATAATGACTATATGTTAATTTATATTCGCATGAGATAAACAATATTAGATTATGGAAAACACTTATTTTAAGGTATAGTTTTCGAAAAACAGAATCTCAAGTAGGTATGAACAATGTAATCACGAAAATGCATAGATCAGTATTGCAAATTAACTGTCGATACCGATTTTTAATGATATATAAATTTTGATTTTATTATTGTTATTTATTTTATTCTTTTACATAGATAACTTATGATCATCATATTCTAAGATCACATTGAGCAAGCATATATGCGTGAAACTTTTTTGATTTACATTGAGTACAAGATTAATATTTTAAACTCGGTATATGTTTAGTGGGTTGAGCTACGATACAACTGCTCTATATGTCTTATTTAAATGTTAAGAAATCAATTCAAATTTCATCACGTATTATAAAATATTGAGACAGTGATCCAATAATTAAAAAAAAAACAAAAGACATAGACCATGAATAATATATTAATCACACATAAACTGATGCAGGAGCATCCGAACATGATCATCATTGATCCTTATCGTTTATTTATTATGTTATGTTATTTTAGTATCTTTTATTTTTAATAAGTATTTGGGCCGGTTCCACCTAAATTGATATTGTTTCCTTTTATTTTAGACTATTCTTTCTTTAAAAGAAAGAATATTTTGTCATTAGGGTTTTTAGCTAATTTTCATTAGAATAAAGAAAAACTCAAGAAACCTTCGCAGGCTTTCTTTTTGTTTCTTTCAGTTGTTCGATTCTCCAGTTACAACTCACAACCATTGTGTTGATCCACATCAATTGGTATCTAGAGCCAGTGATTTACAATGGTTGGACGTGGTAGACCTCGTCGTAACGTTAATCGCAGAAACGCCGACGGAGGCAGGGATATTGACCAACGAGATGCTGAGATTTAACGTCTACAAAAACGGATTAGAGATCTTGAATTACAACACAAGGATGTTAATGAAGATACCGAATCCGAGGAAAACAATGGCGATGGAGAGAATCCGTTTGGCCGATATCACCAAAATTTTCGGGGGAGGGATCAGTTTGACCCTTTGCGAAGTTTTGGAATGAAACTCGAAATCACGGAGTTCGTAGGAACAACACACCCAGATGACTTTATCGACTGGATTAGTACAGTCGAGCGGATCTTCGATCTATGCGACATCCCTGAATATCTAAAAGTAAAGCTTGTTGCTATTCGGTTACGCAAATCCGCATCACGTTGGTGGGATCATATTACACAACAACGTAGGAAAGAATGGAAATCGAAAGTTGTTACGTGGACGAAGATGAAGAAACTTTTGCAACGTAAATTCCTTCCCATCAACTTTAAGCAAGAAGCTTTCTTGGACTACCACAATGTTTCACAGCGTTCTTCCTCGGTTGGTGATTTTATCTCGGAATTTGATAGACTACGTTTGCGTTGTGCTGTAAACGAAGAGGAAGAGCAAGTTATTGCTCGTTTTTTGGGTGCCCTTTGACCCGATATCGTGGATGTTGTACACCTTCAACTGTATTGGACGTATGAGGACGTGTGTCGTCTAGCGTTGAAAGTTGAAAAACAAGTTAAAACTCGGCATAAGGCAGTAACGAATCAGACGTATACTACACCTCGACCGAATCCACCAGCTAATACATGAGCTTCTTCATTCCAAACACCCACTGCCCAAGAAGCCATACCACCAAAACCTACTACTCGAGTCATTCGGTAATTGGCTCTAGATCAGTATTGCAAATTAACTGTCGATACCAATTTTTATTGATATATAAATTTTGATTTTATTATTGTTATTATTATTTTTTTTATCACTAGTACAATCGACACTTCCGCCTACGACTTTTTCAACACCTTCCCGACGACATGGCGTGAGGCATCGTTCGTTCCCCGACGACGTGGCGTGAGGCATGATTAGTCGGTGAGCCTCGTAGGGAAAGTCCTTCCGACGACAAAATTAAACCTTCCGACGCCAACGTGGGACCCACATTGTTTTCTCGGTCAAAGTTATTTTGGTAGAAAACATATGTTAATTTACACGTCGTCGGCACCATATTACTAATTATGTAATTAGTTAGCAAAATTAAAACGTAATTAACTTATACTATTGTTTCGACGACGGGTCGTTGGTAAAATGATTAAAAATAACATTTTCAATATTTTCCCACGCCATGGCGTCGGGATAGTATTAAACTTGCATTAAGCCACTTATTATGCCGACGCCATGGCGTAGGGAAAATATTGCCAAATGTTATTTTTTCAATTTACCAACGACATGTCGTCGGGAAAGTACGTAAATATATGAAATGTTTATATTTTGGCGACGCCTAGTCGTCGGCAATATGTATCACATATGCCACAATATTGCAGCATTTTAGCAATTTCTCAGAATTTTCCGGAAAAATTCTACATAACCTGCACCTGCTGTTTTCAACCAAAACCTCTAAACCAATATGCCGATATCCCAAAACAACTCATAACGACTAAATCACATATATAATCGCTAAAAAGTTACAAATTATACAAAACAGGTGATATTAACTACGCATCTAGGTTAAACATACACAAAGTTGCTAAATCACCAATGTTCAAGTCACCAAAATGTTCAAAGTGTACAATGGCCAACATAAGGATGAGATGATCAAAAGCATAGTCTAAGCGGGTTTATACATCTACACAAAATAACCCGTAAATATACCTCCATCGATCTACTCGTCATCATCATCATGATCCGAGCCCTCTCGTCAAGATCAACACTACCGCCGCCACTCCCGACCCGACGTCCGGATGTCGGGCAACGGCTCATAAGCTCGAGACCACCGATCGGGAGGATGAGTCTGTACAACCTTGAAGAACTCACTAACGGCGGCGAACGGCCTTCGACTCTTTCTTTGCTCCTCCTCTTCTTTTTGAGGTCTGCGATCTTCTTGTCTTTGGCGGCCATCATCTCATCAATCTTTTCTTTGTCGTACGAAGATGAACGCGGAGACACGGGGTAAAATCATCTTTTCGCTCAAAACCCTACCCACACCGGCGACTTTTCCTCGCCGCTTGCCTCGAGAACAATGGCAAGTATCTCAACCTCCGTGTAGGGTCGCCAAGAGGGTTGTCCGCGCTAAATCCGTAGGCGACACATCTCCTCCTACAAAGTTGAATATATATATATATATATATATATATATATATATATATATATATATATATATATATATATATATATATATATATATATATATATATATATATATATATAGTGTATCTTTATTTTGAGAACTCATGTTAAGTCACGAACTGCGAGAACCCCTATGTACTCGTTAATGTATATTGTGCAACAAGTCAATGCATAATGGCACTTTTGAAAATATAGTTAACTTAATTTGACAGAATAATTAAATTAGGGCAAAATGGAATTTAATTCTTCCATAAAAAAGGATAATATCACAAAACAGTTTCCCCATGTTTTATTTTTCCCAGATCTACTCTCTTTCTCTCTTCCTCTCTTCCTCAAGAACCCTAGCCGCCCCTATTTATGAGTTTACCATGTCCGTGGCATGTAATAAGATCTGTAATCACGGTCACAAAGATGACTTTCTTTTGTAATCATATCCAACGTTCAAGGTTCATACAACAAATTAAAGGTAATTTTTTTTGTTTAATCGATTTATGAATTCACTTAAAAGGTAATTTTTTTGTTTAATCAAGTATGGACATAAGATATAAGATAAGCATCTGTCATTTTTTTATATGATAAAACAATTAACAACATTCAAAGTTTGTAATAAATTATATGTTTTTTGAATGAATGTTTAATGTATTTGCTTATGAACTTGTCATTGAAGGAAGATGACTTTGGGTTTAGTCATTTGACTCTATGAATATAAGATATAAGATAAGCATCTGTCATTTTTTTTATGGTCCAGTCATTTAGTTTTTTTTTCGGAGTGATTCGTTCGTTCATCTAATAGAAGTTGTAGAATATTATTTGATTTGATTGAGTGATCAGTTATTGAGTTTGTGATGTTGTTTGCAGTCTGCAATTCCTATTGCAATATCGAGAGTTAACCAAGTGGATGCAGGGAGGCTCGATATCGAAATGTCAGCCATGTTGAAAGAACAACTGGTTAAGGTTTTTTCTGTAATGAAGGTATACCTTTATTAAATCTTGTGTTTACTTAGTCATGTCCATTTGGCTGTTATTTACTATTTTGAATATAATTAGAAGTTGATGTTTCCTTTTTTTGTGTTACTCGAGTTTTTTAGACGTTAACTTGCTACCCTTGTCTTTTTTGGGATTAGCCTGATATCTCATCGTATAATTTTGAGTTTTCTGGCTGTGGATGTTGACATTACGATCATCATCAATCTCTACTAAAATAAATTGAAGTGAGAATTGATGTTAGAACTGAACTCTTGATTGTTTGTTGGCAAAAATTCTTGTAAAATTAACTTGTTACTTTTTCTGCCGTTTAGGAGGATTTAGGTGCAAAAGAAGTGGGCGATGATGAGATAATCAAGTTTGAAATGGTTAATGATGTGGAACAAGAAGAGCGCCGCATGTCTAATTTGTCGGATTGGGCTCCTAGTGTCAGCTCCTCAACTGATGTTCAGGTATAACAACATACTCGTATATTGTTATATATTAGTTCCGCCGATGCTCTTATAGTCTTAGTACGCTGCCTATATCAGCAGACACAGCAATTACCATGTTTATAAGTAGTCTTTTGTATATTTAATCGTCTAAAGTAGTGTATGGTATGCTTTAAAGATGCTTGAAAGATAAGCCCAATGATGGCGTGATGGGAAGGTCGAAAGATATGCATGCATTGTGTTTTATCCTTATCTTCTGTATTTTACATAACCAGTTCAACTCTGAATTTTACATGAGTACATATACTCAATTTTCTTTTATCCTTATCTTCTGTAAATTACAATGTGTATCTTTATAGTAGAGTACTCTAGTTTAACATGTATATTTTTAACATGTTGGTTCTTTGTTTAACATGTATGTTTTTAACATGTTTGTTCTTGGCTTAACATATATTTAACATGTATGTTCTTGGTTTAACATGTATGTTTTTAACGTGGTTATACAAATAATTTTAATTTAATGGTTATAGCTTCTTTATTTTGCATTTAACATGTATGTTCTTGGTTTTTGATAAAGTTACATTATCTAGAAAACACATAAGCACTTTACTATTTGAAAAACATAAATTGGAAAAATATTATTCCAAAAACATAAACAAAAAAATTAAATTTAGGTCCTCATACATGTGTTTATACGTGTTTATATTAGTTTATGCTTATTTTCTAATTTTATACTTTTCTTTGTATCGATGTAGTGAATTAAAAGAATGATGACAACGAGTGCACATTTGTCCGCCTTACGAAACATTGAAAAGGAGCGTGCACATATGTCCAACTTCTGAACTTTGACAACTACGAGTGTGCATATATGTCCGACTTCTAAAAATGTTGATAACAAGGAGTGTGGACATATATGTGTATGCGACATGCGTTAAATATTACTTGTACACACGTGTATAGATCAATTAGATTCATGTATTTCTGCTTCTTAGAAATTTGTATTTAATTGTATATCAATCAATATTGGATTTTGTATTTAACATGTATGTTCTTAGTTTCATATAAACTTACTTATCCAGAAAACATGTATGCACTTCACTTTGAAAAACATGTATGTCGAAAAAACTATTCGAAAAAACAAAATAATAAAATTATTTCATAAAAACACATATGCACTTTTGGATATGAATGTTCAGGGAAAAAAAAAACATGAATGTTCAGGAAAAACATGAATGCACTTTTGGATATGAATGTTCAGGAAAAACATGAATGTTCAGGAGAAAAAAAATGCAAAAAAAAAAACACGAAAAAAAAAAAAAAAAAAAAAAAAAAAATCCGAAAATTGAATGTTTTTAATAAATAGGATTTATTCATTTTAAAAATTAAAATAAATATAAAATTGACTTTTACTATTATACCCTTTTGGATTAAATAAAAGGTTTAATAATTCAAAATGCTATGTTGCATTGATATGTTGTACAATATGCATTACTAGAGTACATAAGGGGTTCTCGAGCCTCTGACTTAATGTGGTTCTCAAAATAAAGGTCCCTATATATATATATATATATATATATTAGTCGTGTTAATTAGTACATTATGTAAATCAATAAAACAAAGTTAAAATGACTTAAAAAACAAATGGGTGAAACGTGTGTAATATAAAATACAAAGTTACTTATCGCCCAAACGTGTGCTAATAAGTAACTATGTCATTTATATTACACCGTTCTTTATTATTGACCCATTTTAGCAAAACGTGTACATGTTTGGGCAAAATGGGTCAAAACTTAAATGACTTAAACAAACAAGAAAGTTACTTATTAGTGCATGTTTCGCTAAAATGGGTGAAACGTGTGTAATATAAAATAAAGTTACTTATCATTAACGTGTGCTAATAAGTAACTTTGCCGTTTATATTACACCGTTTCACCCATTTTGACCCATTTTAGCATAACGTGTACTTATTTGGGCAAAAATGGGTCAAAACAAGTTAAATGACTTAAACAAACAAGAAAATTACTTATTAGTGCATGTTTCGGCTAAAATGGGTGAAACGTGTGTAATATAAAATACAAAGTTACTTATCAGCCCAAACGTGTGCTAATAAGTAACTTTGTCGTTTATATTACACTCGTTTCACCCATTTTGACCCATTTTAGCATAACGTGTACTTGTTTGGGCAAAAATGGGTCAAAACAAGTTAAATGACATAAACAAACAAGAAAGTTACTTATTAGCCCATGTTTCGGCTAAAATGGGTGAAACGTGTGTAATATAGAAGACAAAGTTACTCATTAGCCCAAACATGTGCTAATAAGTAACTTTGCCGTTTATATTACACCCGTTTCACCCATTTTGACTCATTTTAGCATAACGTGTAGATGTTTGGGCTAAAATGGGTCAAAATGGGTTAAATGAACTAAATAATAAATAAAAATAAAAATAAAAAGACCGGTACTTACGTAATTGACACGAGCCTCGTCCTGCATCCACTCCCCGTTCTTGCAACGCCGGGTCGTAATAGCTCGTATGAGGACGGGTACTCCCGAGTCTCGCTGTCTCAAATCAGTATATACACATGCATATAAGATGAAACAAATTAAAACGACAAATCAAACACCATATATATAAAAACAATATGTAAAATAATCATAATGTGTCTTACGATTGATGTCGAGATGCGCCAATGACCGAGATCCATGCTGCTTGTGTACCTTATTCTTCTTCCTGTTCTCCTTGTTGATAGCGGCTCTTTTGACGTGCTTCTCATCCATGTAGTGCTCGATGTACTTCTCCCACATCGATAGCTCCATGTTTGGAGGAGGGTTCCTAACATAATAAAAAAAACAGATAATTAACATATATCAATTGCTAACATATTTAAAAAAACAACAAAAATATCAAAAACATAAGAATAATAAAAAACTTACCTTCGGATCTCATCGACAGCGTCATACCCACCTCTATTAAGAAAGTGAGTTGCCTTGAAGGCGCTCTTGTTGTCCCGGTAGCGGTCAGCAAAATACTCGTTAAACGCCGCCTAGATTGTCCCCCACTGTTCAGAACGCCTCAAGGGCCCCAAATCAAACATTTCCTGCAATAAAAAATAACTAAATTAGTTAATTAATCATATATATATATATATATATACATTCAAATATATAAACATGATAAGAAAACAATATAAAAGAAAAATACATAACTGACCTCGATGCGTGGAAACATATGTGCCTCTTTTCCAACTCGATCTTGTGCCACGACTCATAGCACAACGGGATCCCGAACGAGCTCGCCCACAAAGTTAGCAAACCATGCCGCGGTCTTGCCGATCGGATAGAGGGTCTTGGTCTTTGAAGTCTAGCTCGAGCAACGGGGCGAAATCATCCACGGCTTTCTTGAGCTTGACGCTTTTGTTGTGAGCGTACCTCCTTCCGGACGCCACCGGTGGCGCCACCCCCCGCCGCCACCCCGCCCCGCCCCTACGAGGTGTGAAGATCCCGCAAATTGAAGCAAGTGAAACGTCATAAAATAATAAGTAACCAAATTCAAATGATTAAGCTTAAGTTTCTTTTAAAATAATCAGGAAATTCTTACCACGATGACCGCTGCCAAGATCACGTGGAGGGGGTGGTGGGTCACCGGCACCGTCACCACCGAGTCTAGGTGTTATGGTTATAGGTAACGTGTTAAACCAACGAGTGTAGGTGCTATGGTTATACGTAACGTGTTAAACGACCGAGTCTAGGTGTTATGGTTATACGTAACGTGTTAAACGAACGAGTATAGGTGCTATACGTAACGTGTTAAACGACCGAGTCTAGGTGCTATGGTTATACGTAACGTGTTAAACGACCAAGTCTATGTGCTATGATTATACGTAACGTGTTAAACGAACGAGTATAGGTGATATGGTTATACGTAACGTGTTAAACGACCAAGTCTAGGTGCTATGGTTATACGTAACGTGTTAAACGAACGAGTATAGGTGATATGGTTATACGTAATGTGTTAAACGACCGTGTCTAGGTGTTATGGTTATAGGTAACGTGTGAAACGACCGAGTCTAGGTGCTATGGTTATACGTAACATGTTAAACGAATGAGTCTAGGTGTTATGGTTATACGTAACGTGTTAAACGACCGAGTCTAGGTGTTATGGTTATATCTAACGTGTTAAACGAACGAGTTTAGGTGTTATGGTTATACGTAACATGTTAAACGACCGAGTCTAGGTGCTATGGTTATACGTAACGTGTTAAACGAACGAGTCTAGGTGCTATGGTTAAACGTAACGTGTTAAACGAACGAGTATAGGTGATATGGTTATACGTAACGTGTTAAACGACCAAGTCTAGGTGCTATGGTTATACGTAACGTGTTAAACGAACGAGTATAGGTGATATGGTTATACGTAATGTGTTAAACGACCGTGTCTAGGTGTTATGGTTATAGGTAACGTGTGAAACGACCGAGTCTAGGTGCTATGGTTATACGTAACATGTTAAACGAATGAGTCTAGGTGTTATGGTTATACGTAACGTGTTAAACGACCGAGTCTAGGTGTTATGGTTATATGTAACGTGTTAAACGAACGAGTTTAGGTGTTATGGTTATATGTAACATGTTAAACGACCGAGTCTAGGTGCTATGGTTATACGTAAGCGTGTTAAAGCGAAGCGAGTCTAGGTGCTATGGTTATCGTAACGTGTTAAACGAGCGAGTCTAGGTGTTATGGTTATACGTAACGTGTTAAGCGACCGAGTCTAGGTGTTATGGTTATAGGTAACGTGTTAAACCAACGAGTGTAGGTGCTATGGTTATACGTAACGTGTTAAACGACCGAGTCTAGGTGCTATGGTTATACGTAACGATTAAGCGAACGAGTATAGGTGCTATGGTTATACGTAGCGTGTTAAACGACCGAGTCTAGGTGCTATGGTTATACATAACATGTTAAATGAGCGAATCTAGGTGTTAGGGTTATAGGTAACGTGTTAAGCGAGCGAGTGTAGGTGCTATGGTTATCGTAGCGTGTTAAACGACCGAGTCTAGGTGCTATGGTTATACGTAAGGTGTTAAACGAACGAGTATAATCGGTTAGGTTAAACTGTAAAAAATAAAATTATACAAGTTTATTTAAAATTGAACACTTTTAAATAATTATACGTAACATGTGCAAATAAAATCAACATTAGTAAGATTATGTACGCAATCCACTCAGCAATTATATGGACTTGACTTTTATACTACTTTTAGATAATCTAGAATAATTTATGCAGGCAACTTTGCCAACGACGTGTCGTCGGCATAATAACAAAATAAATAACTATTTATACTATTGCCGACGACCAGGCGTCGGCATTATTAAAACAAAATTGAATTGCATTAATCACACGCTAAACACCCAGTAATTATTTGGATTTATATTCCCGACGACCTGGCGTAGGGAATATATGAGCCAAAAGATCCCGCCAAAAATTGCACGAAATAACAAAGTCAAATTTGGTTTTACATTGCCGACGACGTGTCGCCGGCATTATATTAACATAAATTTTCAACGCAACCCCGCCCCGGTCAAGAGTTTTTTCGTCGTGTAGCGTATATTGCCGACGCCACAGTGTCGTCGGCATTGTATTCGTCGCCTGTTCTCCTGATTCTTGTAGTGTATATAGATAACTTATGATCATCATATTCTAAGATCACATTGACCAAGCATATATGCGTGAAACTTTTTTGATTTACATCGAGTACAAGATTAATATTTTAAACTCCGTATATAGCTACGATACAAGTATACAACTGCTATATATGTCTTATTTAAATTTAAATGTTAAGAAATCAATTCAAATTTCATCACGTATTATAAAATATTGAGACAGTGATCCAATAATTATAAAAAAAAACAAAAGACATAGACCATGAATAATATATTAATCACACATAAACTGATGCAGGAGCATCCGAACATGATCATCATTGATCCTTATGGTTTATTTATTATGTTCCGTTATTTTAGTATCTTTTATTTTTAACAAGTATTTGGGTTTCACTCAAATTGATATTGTTTCCTTTTATTTTAGACTATTTTTTCTTTAAAAGAAAGAGTTTTTTGTCATTAGGGTTTTTAGCTAATTTTTATTGGAATAAAGAAAAACTCAAGAAATCTTCGCAGGTTTCTTTTTGTTTCTTTCAGTTGTTTGATTCTCCAGCTACAACTCACAACAATTGTGTTGATCCACATCATAAACATACAAAGACATCACAATACTAGGAAAAGTAACTTGATTAATGAATATGGCACATAACTATATATAGGTGACAATAAACAAACATGAATGAATATAGAGGTTTCAAGACGTACCTACTTCCTATTCTTCCATAGAGTTTTCATGCTTTACAAATCGATTGAAAAGCGCGCTGATAACATGTTGTGAACACAAGATTGGGAGAATGAAAATTATTCTTCAATTGAGATTACAAAAGGTATGTATAAGATAATTATTAGGGTAAAACCCTAATAGCTAACTAGGCCATGGGCCTCTTATGGGTTATATGTACATTCACTAATTATTATCCATAACATTTCTTCTCTTTTTCTAGATTAGTTTACTTTTGAAATAAAATAACTATTTGCATATGTGTCCTTCAAAAATGTACTTGCATATAAAAGTTAAGAGCTTGTTTGGTTTGAGTCATGGGATCACAATCGGTATCAGTTTAGGTGTGAGTTAGAATAAGAATGAGTTTATGATTCCAAAGTTATTGTTAATTTTAATTAATGGGAATAAATATCATAAAAAAAATTGTTAAAGTCACCTCATATGGGTGAAATGGAGTATAGCTAATAAAGGTTTGGATTCACTCAAGCAGAATCCGAATACGAACCTCGCTAAACAAGAGCTATTTACTAGAGCGCAATTGCTAGAGCACGGGAGAATGAAGAGTAATGATTTCAGCAAGGGGTGCTTCGGATCAGGAGTAACCACTAGTGATAGGGCTCAAATCCTTCGTTTTAAAGAGGTGCCATGTGGGGTACCCTTCAGAGGTTGAAAAAAGACGGAAAGTGTGAGGAGTTTGTCTTGTTTAGATTGCACGAGAGCGCCTTTTTTACTTTATATAACATTTGAAAGTCATACACCTCAACCAAACATATACAATCACAATCATTTTGATTCCTTCATTTCCATTCCCCATACAAAACATACCCTAAAACTTTAAGTTTCTAGTTAATGTAGACTTGTTTTGATATACCGATTTCCTTACATACAATGGCAGACCTTTAATAAAAAGGTCATAAAAAAAATTTACACTAAAAACTGGTATTTTTTTAGATTAAGATAAAAATATAAGGTTTTTGCATTGTTTGATCTTAAGGTGGGGGCCAATTTGGTTTTGTAATGGGGTGCACTTTAATAAAATGGTCCTAAAAATTTTTTTAAACTAAAAATTAATATTTTTTGCCAACCCCCAACTACTATGTAGTTCCGCCCATGCTTACATACAATAATGAAAGTTTGATGTAGTGGTATCAGTGACATGGTTATATCCTCAATATAAAATGTTATGGGCTCAACACCCGTCAGTAATAACGAATTAGATGATTTACTGATTGTAAGTGAAGGATTGGTGTGAGATTTTGGCTTTGAATTTTTCATTTAGTTTTTAGTTTTAAGCCTTAAAAATTGTGTATTGTTTAAGTTTTTGGGTATTTATATTAAGTGAAGATGTGTTTTGGTTTTTCATTTAGTAAGGCGTGGCCAACACTTTAGGGGGTGCTTGGTTGGGGGTTAAGGGGGGTGGGGAATGGGTAAGGTATTCAAAAGGGCCCACCTCACTCATTAGGGGGTGCTTGGTTAGGGAGTGCAAAGGTATTGATTACCCCGTAATGGGTAATGAACCATTATAGAATAAATTGAGGGGTAAGGGATTGATTACCCACCTCACTCATTCCTTTGCATTCCTTTCCCTTTCCTTTTCCCTTTCCCTTTCCCCACTTTGAACCAAGCGGGCCCTTTAGTATTAGAATTTTTAAAAACGTTTAACTTGTGCATGTGTCTAATCAAATAGTAATCCCTCCGTCTCAAATTTAATGTCCACATTTCATTTTCAAGTTTTTCTAAATTAATTATCCACTTTCTCAAAAATAGATAAAGCATCTAGATCGAGATTATCATAGTACACTCACTTGAATTTATTATTACAAACATTAGAGAGGCTATAAATTAATAAATTAAGGGTAAAAACGTCCATCTATAAAAAAGTAAGAACGATAAAGCTGTAATGATATTATTTTTTATAAGTACGTGTTTTTGTCACTGGACAATTAGTTTGACATGGAGAAAGTACTATTTGTTTGTCTTGATTTTGTTCACTTTTTCTAGGTTAATTTTAACAAGTTATTATTATTTTATTTTTTTGCATTAACGTGTCAATTAAAAGTGTTATTATACTACATTACATTTATAATAAAGAAAATAATTTAAAAAAAAAAAGTCGTGAACAGTGAAATGTTAGGGAGTGAATAGTGATTTGTGAGTGTGTGAACGGTTCGTTATGATAGTATGCGGCAGAATAAAAGTGGAATACTGGAATCTAAATTTAAAATTTGGTAAAAGTTGTTGAAAAGACTCAAGTCTTTTATTTTTTCATATGATGTCAATATAACACTAATTCTTTCAATTTTCGTAATCATAGGAACTTATAGTCCGGTATAGGGTGATAATGGGTAGCTGTGAAAAAAAAAAACTACAGTGATCACAATAAGTAGATGGGTACCGATTTTGTAAGAAGATCATTTGTAAGCTTATTGTTTGATAGAAAATACATGTTAACTTTATTTGTTAGTAAGTACTTGACATTTGTTAGTAACTTTATTTGTTAGTAAGTAATTTGTTTAGTTTAGAGTAGTTGTTAAAAACTATAGAAGCACGTTCAAACTTTCTATTCGTAATGCAGCCACTTTCTGGCACATGCTCTTTGACAATCACACCATGATTTGCCTTTATGCCATGCCAAACTATGAGCCACGGAAAAAGTTACATTCCTAAAATTTGACTTAGTTATAGATAACGTCATGTCTGTTAATCAAAATACTTCCCTTTTTCTTTCATCTTATCTATAAGGATTAATTGCTACTTGATAGGGAAAGGGTCTAATAAGGGGGTGTTTAATAAATTAAGTGCATATAAAGGTCTTAATAATTAGCCACTTATTTGGGAAGAGTGTAGTTTTAGTGAGTCCCCCATTTAAGAGTTTGTATAGGTTTTGCTCACTGTGTAGTTCAGTGGTCAAGCCGACCCATGTTGACCCATTCTAAAAGTCACCCGTTTACCTTGTTGCCCCATAAAAATCTTAACATTTCTTACTCAGTTTGAAACCAAAAAAAAAAATGTTTACATGTATTACTGGATAACAAACTACTACCATGTACTAACATAAGTATGAGACAACATAGCAGAGATTTTCAATCAAACAAACCAGGTCATTTTGGCTGCTAAAAAATCAGAAAGAAAGTAAGAATATTAGATTTACTTAATTTTCATACAACAAAGTTGGACCAACATATTATATAAGACCAAGAAAGCGAAGACTCGGTAGTGCAGGCGACCGAGTTGTGGGAGGTTTGTTGTGTGTGTTGTTAAATGGTTTTGTGGGGTATGACCTGGAACATTAGAGGACTGAAGCTTTACATGTGAACAACCAGAAGCCTTGTATTAGGAGTTTGGTATCCACTCAATATAATCACTTTTATACTCAGATTCTTTAGCATACAACACACACACAGGCATCCTTTTCTTCATCTCATTGTATAACCAGAAGCCTTGTATTATGAGTTTGGTATCAACTCAATATAATCACTTTTATACATAGATTCTTTAGAATACTGAAAGGCAACACACACACACGCATCCTTTTGTTCATCTCATTGTTGATCAATCACAAGAAATTTATCCACAAATTAGTTTTACTTCGGTATTCATGGCTGATCCCTTTACTTCGGCCCTTGTAAGTGATATGGTAGGAGATTAACTTCTGCAGCAATTCAAGAGGTTGGGTTGTTTAGGGGCCTTGAAAATGATCTTTCAGCTCTCAAGAGTACTTTTAAACAGATTCAAGGTGTACTTTATGATGCGAGATGAAGCAAAGCGCACGCAAAAGGATGTGGAAGAATGGCTCAAGACTCTCAAATCTGCCTCTTTGGAGGTGGAAAAGCGTGCTTTCGACGAGGCCAACACTGAAGCTATGATCTGAAGGCTGCACCGGAAATGGGCAAGAAATACAGAATAAGAGCCTTCTTTTCCTCCGCTATAATCCGCTTATGGCCAGATTTAGGATTGCTCACAAAGGTAAGAGCATACGAAACAACTGAAAGACATTGATGATAAAAGATCCGAGTTTCAGTTGATTTCCAGTACCACAAATGAAGATAGCGCGGAATTGGTAGTGTAATTTCAAACAGGAAACTAGCTCACTTGTAAACTTTTCCAAGATCTACGGAAGGATGAAGAGAAGAAGATAATAGTTGATAAGATTTGTAACGATGATGATGGTGGTGTTCGGGTCTATGCTTTATGGGGCATGGGTGGCATGGGAAAAACTACACTAGCTCAATTGGTTTACAACGATGAAACGGTGAAGAAACATTTCGATTTAAAGTGTTGGGTGTATGTCTCTGCTGTGTTTGACAAGAAACGAATAATTAAATCGATATGTGGCCTAGAAGATAAAAAGTTGGATGAGATGTCACTGGATGAATTGCTGAGACAACTTCAGAGCATGTTAAATAAAAAGAAGTATTTCATTATAATGGATGACGTATGGCTTAATCACGACTCTCACGAGGACATGGAAAAGTGGGAACAATTATGTACAGCATTAAGTTGTGGAGCAAAAGGTAGCACTGTTATGGTAACGACACGGAAGGAAGATTTGGCCAAACAGATGGCTATTCCTGAGTTGCAGCATAATGTGGCAGTTTTATCAGAAGAGGAGTCATGGTCACTATTCAAGATGCTTGCGTTCTCAGGCAGAGGAGGCGGAAAAGCGTAAGCTCTGAGCTGGAGCTCATAGGAAAGCAGATAGTGGAGAAATGCAATGGCTTACCTCTAGCAGTGAAGTCTTTGGGTAGCTTAATGTTGACAAAAAAAAGGGTGGAACAGTGGCGGACTGTAAACGAAAACTTCAAGTCGAAGATACAAGGCGATGTCTTACCTGCTTTAAGATTAAGCTACGATGATTTGCCTCCATATATGAAAATATGTTTCGCTTATTGTTGTCAATTATTAAAAGGGCAGGAAATAAGTAAGGATTCATTAATAGAGTTGTGGATGGCAAATGGATTTATTCCATCAAAAGGAAATGTGAGCTTGTACGTGCTTGGTGAGGAAATTTTTGATTGTTTGGTCGGGAGGTCGTTTTTCCAAGATGTCGTTGAGAAGGATATAAACACAGGTGCGATATGCAAAATGCATGATTTAATGCATGATCTTGCGCAATATGTAATGAGACATGATTGTGCGGTTATAGAGCCCGGTAAGAAGTCGATAACCCCTGATGAGGTGCTTCATCTCAGTTTATCATGTGAACATCCTGAGTTTTCAGAACAGGATTTGGTAAAGCTAAAATCAGTACGATCAATGCTTGTCTTCAATAGATATTATACGAGTAACATTAGACAAATCTCCAGCCATGTTTATCTAAGGGTGTTGTACTTGAACAAAATTGAATGCTCGACGTTGCCCGAATCAATCTGCAAGCTAATACATTTGAGATACTTGAAAATAGAAGATTCGGATATAAAAGTTCTACCAGACAGTATTATGTATCTCCAGAACCTGCAAGTTCTAATTATAAGAGGATGGTGGTCTCGGCAGTTCCGTGAGTTGCCTAAAGGTTTGAGGTACATGAGGAATCTTCAACGTCTAGATATAGGTATCTTTCATAAACTTAAGCATATGCCTGTTGGAATAAAAGAACTAACCAACCTTCGAAGGCTTTCAGAATTTGTTGTAGGGAAAGATGATGGGGCCCGAATAGGTGAACTGGGAAATCTAAATCGTCTTGGGTGGGATTTGAGGTTATATAGACTTGAGAATGTTGGAAGGGGGGATGCCAAAAGTGCCAATTTGAAAGACAAAACAAATCTAAAGTCTTTGAGATTAGAATGGGGTCATTATCATGAACAAGAAATATCTGATTCAGAGGAGGTTCTTGAGGGATTGGAACCAAATTCGGGTCTCCAGGAGTTGACTATAGGGAATTACGTGGAATGGTTAATTCTCTTAGTTGGATGGTCAAATTAGTCAATTTGACTAGTATTTTTTTGCAAGATCATAAAAACTGTGAACAACTTCCACCACTTGGGAAATTACCCAGCCTCAAAAGAATTGAATTGCGACTTATGCACTCTTTAAAGTGTTTCCATGATGATGACTATGTTACATCAAGGGACGGAAACATTCTCTTTCCTAGTTTACAGAAGTTAAATATACAGGCTTGTTGGTCTTTGGTTTCTCTGCCTAGTAACTTCCCAAAACTGCAGTCCTTGAAAATAGAATTTTGTGACAAATTATATTCTCTGCCACATGAGATACAAAGTTTCAAGGATCTCAATCAAATTACCATTGAGAATTGTGAAATTCTAAGCAAAAGGTGTGAAGAGGGGAAAGGAAAGGACTGGGCTAAAATTTCTCACATTCATGATCGCAACATTCAACCTCCACGAGTCTTCCTGTAATATTCTCCTTTTATTATTTCTTTTAATTATACATGGTTGTTTATCTTTAAACAAATCTAATAGAAAAAAGTATTTAATTGTTGCTTTTCAAAGTGAAAGAAAATGTACTATTTTCAAATGTCAAATGTTCTTTTATGATAACAAAGATAAAGCCAAATCCATAATAAAAACTGTTAATCAGTATTTCTAAATAACGCATATAATTTGTTCACCAATTCATCTATTATCAATTGTTTGATTCACTTGGTCTAATTTTTATCTAACATTTAAAATGGAGTTTGGAGGAAGCTAATGTTCATTACATTTTGGTTTGTGTTTATATGTGAAGATGATGACGAGAATGAGGACACGGACGATGATAGCGTGAACTACAGGAATGAGGACAATGGCGAGAATGAGGACAAGGACGATAATAGTGTGAACTACAAGGACGAGGATAGTGAGACAAGGACGATGATAATGTGAACTACAGGGATGAGGATTAGAATCGAAGTTTGATATGATATGTGAAGATGGTGTTGCTTTATGGTTTTAAGCTGTTTTGTTAGGTGAATTTTGTGGGTATATTCATTGTAAACCCTCACGAGACAACACTCGTCCTCTAGAGATCATCTAGGGGTTTAAAGGCTTGTTGCTATGCTAAATGTTTCAGCTTGTGTGCCAAAGGTTTTAATGGATATTTAAATAATAGTATGTCCGTATAACTCCTTCGAATCTTGTTGATTCGAGACTTGGGATTGAAAGGTTTTAACACATTTAAATAATAGTATGTCCGGATTCGAATTGATGTACATTATAATTAATATAAATAAATAAAATGTTATTATTAATTATTAATCACTAAATAAAACATAACGATAGTTAAATAATTAACGAGGTTTGGTTAACGGTCGTTAAATATTAACTAGAAGGACTAGAGATGTAATTAGTAGTCGGGAAGGTTCTAGAATCCCTTTTGGGAGCTAGGCCGATCGGTTTGGGGTTTCCAAAACCCAATCCCACTCTAACTTGGACTACAAGATATGTTAACTATAAATACAAATCAATGTATTCATTATTAACTAACCTTGGATTACCAATAACCTAAATTTCTCTCCTCCTCCTCTCCTCTTTGTGTGGCCGGTCGAACATCCCTAACCCCTAGGGTGTTTCGATTTTGTCTAGCTCAAAGACACAAGTGTTTGGTTTATTTGTGATTCAAGGAACTAGCTTCTCCACATCAAATCGCTATTAGTACGTGTGTACAAGAACGAAGAACAAGCACACTTGAGCTTGTAATCCTTGGTGGTCGATTTTCTAGGTGGGACGATTTTGTGAAACCCTAGTTTAGGGTTTTGGGTTTTGTTACTTGATCACATAATCGTTTGATTGCTTGAATTGCTAAAAAGTCGCACTTTCTTGTTTGGTTAATTAATTATATATATTATTCCTATAGTCTTCATTGCTTGCTTTGATGATGTATTTGTTTTATGTATAATTGTTATGAGTATAAAATTCCAACGGTGGCATCACGAGCCGTTAATATGATGTAATTAATTACGAAACACATAAAATTGGATCTTTATGATTATATGCATGTTTTTATGGTTTCTAGGGTTTTGAATTGAAACCCTAATTTTTTATATAAGGGTCGATTACCCTTTTATTTATTAAATTAGGTTTTAATTTTGTAAAACTTGTAGAAACCCTAGGATTGCATGCTAATTTTATGTGGTTAATTAATGAATAATTGTTATGTGCCATGTAATATGCGTATCTTGGGTGATAATTGTTATCACGGAATCCATGGTGGAACATGCATGTTTTGCCATGGAGTATTGTTTATTATATTGATTAATTGTTAAGTGATACACATGTTTTATTTATTTAATAATTATAAAATTGGGAAGACCTCAATTATAACTAATAAAATTAGTTATGTGCTAATTGGTATACTATTAACTTCGACTTACGCAATCGACTTGTCGATGTATGTAGCTCATCTACCTTGCGAGATGAAAGTCCTAGTTAATGTATGCATTTATTTACGCCTAAATTGTTATTAGAGTTTATTGAAATAATTATGCATGTGGCTAATTGTTTTACATATGTTAAATTGTTTAGTTATATGTTTATATTATTTGAGTGTGTTTAATTTTTATTAAAATGCTTTTTGTTTATATATTGTTTTGACATGTTAGTAAGCAAAAGGGTTTTTATGAATAGAAAATTAAATGGACTAAATAATGGCGAAATTGATTTATCTAAGAATTATTCTTGAACTTTTAATCGTGATCGTTGTACTAAATGGTTAGAACGGCTCACCCACTAGAACAAACTAAAAGGGTATTTAAGAAGTGAGCATAGTCTCCTGAATGGATGTCTAAGGTTATGCTTTGTGCTTACACGGTCCTCTCGCCCACAATGCGTTCGATTGGAGCTACCTAGTATAACCATTCTATGTACGAAGCATCTTAGTGCAAAGTTGTAAGTTTCTCAACGCATCGATTAAAACTTTGTAGAATTCAATCTTAGCAATTAAAATCTTTTAGTAAGTTTTTTCGAAAATTTTATGTTATAAAGTTGTATGCATGCTTCTTTATACATAAGTTTTGATTACACATCAAAAAAAAAATTGTACCCTTTAAAATTTAAGTTTATGCCATCTAATGATATGAAACACTTGAAGTTGTAATTTAGTTATGTGAGACCTTGATCTAGATTACAATAACGAGGTGAATTATTTTGTTGTGTGAGACCTCAGCTTTATGATTTGCAGTTTCTAAATTAGACAACTTAATTAAGTTAGTTAGTGAGACCTATAACTTAAGGCATAAGATGGGATGAAACATGCTTACGTTTTGCATTAATTGTTTTGGCAAAATTGTAAATCCCATAATTTTGGAATTGAAAACTTGTTTGTCAATTATCGTTTTCAACGATTACCTATTCTATACTTTCACCACTAGCGAGATCAAGCGATGTGGTGGAACTATGATAATGAGGATCCAATGTTCAAGGAAAATTCTATGGTTAATATGAATATTGACCAAAGGGTATTTTATTTTCTTGAATGTTTACTTATCGAAAGTACTAACTTTTGAACTTTTATTTACGTAGAAATGGCTCAAGTGAATCTCTTGCACTAGCCTCGTCGTTCAAATCTATGTTTGATCGAGAGAAATTATTTTGTAGCAATTTCAATGATTGGTATCGCAACTCGAATTGTCTTGAGGTTGCCAAAAGAATCAATTATTTGACTACGCCTTGTCCTCCGAACTGCGGTGATGCTCTGCTTTGAAGCACGAGTGCATGGCAATCTGAGTATGACAAGTATAATGAGGTCGCTTTGCATTATGCTCGGGAGTATGAACTCAAGCTTGCAAAAGCAATTTGAGAATTACTTCCTAATCTCATCTTGGAAGAATTGCAAAGTTGTTTGAAAAGCACATGTGTTGTAAATTTGTATGACTTGATTGATGCTCTTCATAGTTGCAAGCAAGGAGATGGGAAACACATGGCGCCTTTGTCGGAAATGATGAATTACATGGACCGGTTGGGCGTTTGAACTATGTCTACCCTAATGACATACAAATTGGCACGATCAACGGATCCTTAACAAGGAATTTGATGGTTTCGTATGCAATTATAATATGCATTGCACGGGAAGGCGATCGATGAGGTACATGCAATGCTCATTGATTACGAAAAGGTTTGCCCGAAGGCCTCTACACTGCGGTTTTGACCATCCGGAAGGGTAGAATTTCTAAGCCTAATAAGCCGCTAGCGAACAAGAAAGGAAAGGTAAGGGTAAAGGCGATAAGGAAAACAAGTTATGACTTATCGGCAAGAACCCAAGTACCCTCCCAGCGTGAGAATCCGAAGAAGGATCGGGCTTGTCATCAACGCACCGAGGTTGGACCTTTGGAAGAGGAATTGTCCATTGTACCTTGATGAGTTGCGAAATAAGAGGTATAAAAATCTGTGCTTGTGGCGATGCCAGTACTCTTTTGATGATAGAATTATTTGCTTTTCCTCATAAAATATATTCACGGGTATATGATCTTGGATGTGGTATTCACATATGTAATACACTACGAGGGACTTAGAGGAGCAAGGAAGCTTGCCTATGGACGACAATACTGCACGTGGGTAATGGAGCACATGCGATCGTTGAAGCTATAGGCACGTTTGATTTAGTTTTACCTTCGGGTTTAGTCTTGTCATTAAACGATTGTCATTCGCACCTTCCATTGTTAGGGTGTCGTTTACATTTCCTTGTTAAAAGATATTGGTTTCGTTCATACATTTCTTGATTATGGAATTTGTTTCTTTAAATGATGTTTTTACTTTAATGTTATTCCGATAAATGGTGTGTTTGAAATTGATTTGCATGATAATGTGAATGATAAAAATAATTACATCTTTAGCATCAATAATAAAAGAATCAAAAGTGATTTGGATTCTTCATTTCTTTGGCATTGTAGACTTGCTCATATAGGCAAGAAACGCATGCAATTTGCAACACGATGGGCTTTTGCAAGACATCAATGATGAATCATTTGATAAATGCGAATCTTGCATATACGGGAAGATGACCAAGAAACCTTTACAAATAGTTTAGAAAGGGCTTCGATCTTCTTGGTGTGATACATCTTGGCGTATGTGGACCACTAAGACATGTGTCAAGAAAGGGTGCTAGCTACTTCTTAACCTTCTTGATGATTTCGGTCGTTATGGTTATGTTTATTTACTTAAACATAAACATGAAGTCTTTGAAACATTTAAGGTTTTAAGAGTGAAGTAGAAGCGCAACTAGGAAAGAAGATTAAAGCTCTTGATCGATAGAGGTGGTGAATATTTAAGCCAAGAGTTTAAAGATTATCTAGTCGAGTGTGGTATTGTCCGAACTCACATCTCCTTATACTCCACAACAAAATGGTGTATCGAGAGAAGGAATCGTACATTGCTTGACATGGTGCGATCGATGTTTAATCTTACTACTCTTCCCTTATCCTTTTGGGATTATGCTTTGAAGCTAGCATTGTTCGCATATTGAATATGGTTCCAACTAAGAAGGTTGATAAGACTCCTTATGAAGTGTGGTATGGGAAACCTCCCAACTTGTCTTACTTAAAGGTGCAGGGTTGTGAGGCGTTTGTTAAGCGTGACTCTGCGATAAGTCGCAACAAAGATCCATTAAGTGTGTCTTCGTAGGATACCCAAAGGAAGCGATGGGTTACTACTT
The DNA here is from genome assembly GCA_022545495.1 of Chrysanthemum lavandulifolium. Classification (NCBI taxonomy): domain Eukaryota; kingdom Viridiplantae; phylum Streptophyta; class Magnoliopsida; order Asterales; family Asteraceae; genus Chrysanthemum; species Chrysanthemum lavandulifolium. The sequence goes on along the minus strand of CM040244.1, from coordinate 32,400,375 downwards.
CTACTTTCCACACGAAAACAAAGTAATTGTTGCTAGGTATGGAGACTTTCTTGAAAAGGATCTCATATCTCATGAATTCGGTGGGAGAGTATATGATCCGGAAGATGATCAAGAAGATACAACACCTTCGAGAACACTAGCCAACCTCAAGTAGAACACGAAAGTCCAGGCGTTCCACGAGATTGAAGTGATTCCCATTCGTAGATCCGTAAGGACTACGCGTGCACTGGCGTCTATGTCTCAACGTAGAAGGCGAGGAAAATATGTTAGGGGATCTTGGTGAACTGCTAACTATAAAGCGCCATGATGAGTCACGAAAAGGAAAAATGGCGAGTTGCAATGAATGGGAAATGCAATCCATGAAAGATAACGAAGTGCGGATAGAGGTTGACTTACCTCCAAATGCTAAGGTAGTTGGAAGTAAGTGGCTCTTTAAGATAAAGACCGACATGGATGGCAATGCACACACCTATAAAGCTCGTCTTGTAGCTCAAGGTTATACTCAAACCTATGGGGTAGACTACGAGGAGACATTTTCTCCTGTAGTGAGACATTAGAGCTATTAGGATTCTTATAGCCATAGCTGCGTACTATGACTATGAGATATGGCAAATGGATGTCAAAGCGCCTTAAGCGGTCGCCTAGATGAGGACATCTATATGGCGCGACTGAAGGTTTGTGAATCCAAGTTTTCAAAGCGTGTATGCAAACTTCAAAGATCCATTTATGGATTGAAGCAAGCATCAAGGCAATGGAACAAGAAGTTTGATGAAGAAATCAAGAAATTTGGTTTCACTCAAAATCTTGATGAGCCATGTGTATCACAAAGCTAGTGGGAGTAATGTTATTTTCCTTGTCTTATATGTCGATGACATATTGATCATGGGAAAAGACATTCCAAGTATGCAAGATGTAAAGTCTTATCTTGGAGTGCTTTTCTATGAAGGACTTAGGGGAAGCGACATTTATTCGGGAATCAAGATCTCTGAGAGATAGATCAAGGCGGTTAATTGGACTAAGCCAAAGTGCTTACATTGATAAAATCTTGAAGAGATTTAGTATGCAAAATTCCAAGAAAGGATATTTGCCGATGCAAGTTGAACATGGCTTAAGTAATAAACTATGCGCGTCAACACTGCTTGAGGTGGAATACATGAGAAAGTTCCTTATGCTTGGTGTAGGATCTATCATGTATCTTTGTGAGATGTACAAGGCACGATGTGGCGTTTGCACGAACATTACCGATCGGTATCAACAGAACCGGTGTGAAGCAGCGGCAGTTATTAAGAACATTCTTAAGTATCTAAGGGCTACTAAAGAAATGTTTCTAGTGTATGGAGGAAATCGGATGCGAACTTGATGTTCTGAGGTTTTGCGATCGTCATTCAAAGCGATAAAGATGATCTGAAGTCTCGACGGGTTATGTCTTTGTCATTAATGGAGGAGCGATTGTTGGAAGAGCAAGAAGCAAACAACAGTTGCGATGTCTATTCTGTGAGTACATAGGCGCTTGAGCTGCGATGGAAGCTGTTTGGATTAGGAAATTCATTTCGGGACTCGGAGTAATGCCTCAATCGAATTACCTTTAAATGTGTATTGTGACAACTCTGCTGCAATAACATTTGCCAATGAGCTGGAGTCATGAAGGCGCGGACATTTTCCTCGTCGATATCACTATGTTAGAGAACAAGTCGACATAGGTGAAATCAATCTACTCAAAGTTCATACGGATGAAAATCTAGTGATCCCTTTCGAAGCCTTTGCCAAAAGATAAACTTCTTGACCATCTTGATGGGATAGGACTTCGTTTAGCTAGTAGTTTCATGCGGATCTGTGATTAGTATTTGGATAAAGGATGTTATGAACAAATATTACTTTAATGAAATAAAATAGTTGTTTATGTTTATTTTCATTTTCTTAATATTATATCCTATATTTGCATGTTTAATCCGTGAGTAACTTATGTTATTCTAAATAGTCCGTTGTCGATCAATGATGTGGGAATGTCATTGAATTAAGACAAATCGAGTTTTGGTAGAATATACTTTTAAAGTATATTGATCGTGGGACATACAGATTCACATGATATTCAATGAATTGAATATAGGACTCATCCCAACTTTACATGATGATACTTTTGGATTTTATCATTAAGTATATCATGAAGTGTTTATCCTCGGACTTGAGATACGGATAAGCGATATGAATGTAGTGCATTTGTGTAAGATAGTCTAACGCTATCCGTGGCGGTAGTTATAAGGGCTATTTTGGAAGTGTTGCAAAATTCATGAGTTATGTTTGTAGTCAAGAGAATTTGTTCCTTTGAATTTGTTTCAAAGCATAATACTATATTTGGGCCCTCGTAGGGTTGACAAGATGTTTGTATGGCCATACCCAAGATCTATCCGGAATACGTTCGGATGATTTGGTAATCTTGTTCAATCATATACAACGAGAAGCAGAATATTAACTTATGAAATGACTTGATCCATATTCATAGTTAATGTAGTATTAGTAACAAAGGATAAGTAAAATGATGAATCATTAAATGGTTTTCGAGGAGACCATGCTCGATTCGATCCGGGGCGTTGGCGTGTGAAAGCTAGACTAACCAATGTCATTACTATATTTAGTAATATCCAGTGGGGCTGAAAGGTTTTAATGGATATTTAAATAATAGTATGTCCGGATTCGAACTCGAGACTTCGGGATTGCACACATTACGTATGAGAATTGATGTATATAATTAATATAAATAAAACGTTATTATTATTAATTATTAATCACTAAATAAAACATAACGATAGTTAAATAATTAACGAGGTTTGGTTAACGGTCGTTAAATATTAACTAGAAGGACTAGAGATGTAATTAGTAGTCGGGAAGGTTCTAGAATCCCTTTTGGGAGCTAGGCCGATCGGTTTGGGGTTTCCAAAACCCAATCCCACTCTAACTTGGACTACAAGATATGTTAACTATAAATACAAATCAATGTATTCATTATTAACTAACCTTGGATTGCCAATAACCTAAATTTCTCTCCTCCTCCTCTCCTCTTTGTGTGGCGGTCGAACATCCCTAAACCCTAGGGTGTTTCGATTTTGTCTAGCTCAAAGACACAAGTGTTTGGTTTATTTGTGATTCAAGGAACTAGCTTCTCCACATCAAATCGCTATTAGTACGTGTGTACAAGAACGAAGAACAAGCACACTTGAGCTTGTAATCCTTGGTGGTCGATTTTCTAGGTGGGACGATTTTGTGAAACCCTAGTTTAGGGTTTTGGGTTTTGTTACTTGATCACATAATCGTTTGATTGCTTGAATTGCTAAAAGGTACGCACTTTCTTGTTTGGTTAATTAATTACATATATTATTCCTATAGTCTTCCGCTGCTTGCTTTGATGATGTATTTGTTTTATGTATAATTGTTATGAGTATAAAATTCCAACAGGGATTAGTTAGCGTGTCTGCATTTTAAATATATATGGTTAACATTTGGCGCGTTTAAAGTCAGATCTTTGGAAGACATCTCAAATCTTGTTGATTCTATGGATGGTATTTGCATAGCTATAGGTGATTTCAATGCAGTTAAGTCCATATCCGAAAGAGCGGGCTCCCAATTCGATACAAATGAAGTTATGTCTTTCAATAATTTTGTTGCAAATGTAGGATTTCACGACTTCAACAGGGGTGGGGAAGTAATAATTAGTTAAATCAAAGTGGATCAAAGATGAAAGATGAGCAAGCTAATCCGGTTCCTTGTTACAAGTTTTGTTGTGAACCAACATATGATATAGTAGTGTGTTTCTTGGTCAATTGTCGACCGTGTTATCTCGGACCATTTCCCATCCTTTTGTCCAATGCTTGTGTCAATTTCGGACCTAAGCCTTTTAGGGTGTTCGACTCATGGCTCAATAATGAGGAATTCGCACTTTGGTTAGTAGATTATGGAATTCTTGGAAAGGTAGTGGCGTGTGGTGAATATTATTGTGTTGATTGGAGCATATTAGAGCTAGTAAGATTAAGTAAAAATGTTTTGTAAAATGGGCGTTGAGGGGCGAAAAGAATAAAATTATAGTTATTGCCTCAAATGGTTATTGGCTTAAAGATCTATCGAGCTCAAATGTATCATGCATGACCCTTTTTGATAGGTTCAATGAGCCTCGTGTAAAGGCTGTTTTCCAATGCTAGTTATTTCGTAATTTGAACCTAGCAGACTCGAACGTTTTGGGTAATGAATTCATTATGGATGAAATTTAAAAAGTGGCGTGGGATTGTGTAGCTTCAAAAGCCCAAGGACCTGGTGCTCTGAACTTTACATTTGTTAAGAAATTATGGGATCTTCTCAACAACGATTTTTTTTAGTTAGGCTTGCAAAAGGGTGTAACTCCTCGTTCATTTATCTTGTTCCGAAAAAGAAAGATACTATAGACGTACATGTAATTTTACATTTGGTGGGTCAATCTTCTTACGGATATTATGTGCCCTCCTTTTGAGTACCTTTGTAATTTTAGCAACTTATGGATGAGTTAAACATGTGTATTTTCAATGCATGCGAAGCGAACTATCATGAAAACATCATCCAACTAAACACGATGCACTTTGTCACTAACTCAATTAGAGAATTTGAACTAGATCGGATGTAACATTTTAACCCATCCATCCGAAAGCGATGAATGGCGGGCCAAATGGCGTGAGATTTCTAAAAGTGGCTACATCAAAATTCAATTTATAACTTTAACCTCCTAAAGTATTTAGATCGCCCAAATACTAAAATGTAATACATAGGCTACCTTGTCATGTGGAACTACCTTACATTGTAAGACAAGGGAAGAAGCCATGGGTGACGATAGGTTCTAGCCTTTTCCGCCGGACCTTCTTCTTGCGGAAGAACCATCAACTATAAAGGATGTTATCGGTATACTTTCCAATATAGCGCAAGACGCATAAGATTCATTTTAAAGCTATTAATAACATCTAATATCCAACACTAACTTTGAGCTCATTGACACGTTTTGGCTCAAATGTGTGAAATAGTTGATTTTTATACATTACTTACTAGTACGTTTGGGCTAAAATGGGTCAAACGGCTAAAATGGGTCAAAACGGTGAAATGGGTGTAACATAAACGACAAAGTTACTTATTATTACAAGTTGGGGCTAAAATGGGTCAAAGCGTGTAAAATGTGTGCAATGACTCAAATAAACTACAAAGTTACTTATTAGTACATGTTTTGGTTAAAATAGGTCAAAGCGGGTGATACATACATATGTACACCAACCCATACATTTATGATACAAGTCACCATGTAACGATATTAGGTATGTGTAAACCCGATCGATTACGCATATAAATCATGCCTCTTACTCTATACCTAACTTGATTACAATCAAACATATGTAATAATGACAACATGGTACAACATCCATTACTTGTTCCCTTTGAGCGAAATGCGGCAAAAGGAAGAAAAATCCATGGACCGACCCCATGTCTTGCAAGTCATTGTTGGAATTCTAAGTTTACTACTGTCAAAAGAGTTAACTTCAGTCTTCTAGAAACACAAGTCATCATCTATGTCATAATCCATGTGGGAGTATTAGTGGGCCCATTATCAAGACTTAGTGTGGTGGGTTTGTTATGGGTATAAATAGGGGTGTTTAGCAAGAGGTTAGATACCACAAACACATACAAAGTATTGTATAACATGTAATAGGTTTTGAGCTATTTTCCTATTATCAATCAAAGAGTTATTTTGATTATCTGTGTGTTTATACAATCCAATCTAGAATTGGTATCAGAGCCTGAGAGAAGGGGCTTTGAATTCATACCTAGTGTTTTCTTGAACCATGTCAGATGTTGAAGACGCAGCGGGTCCTACACCGTGAGGTGAAGGAGGTCGGGACAACCACCGTAGCTTTGTCCTATGTTAACATCTACTAACTACTTTATGCGGGCCCTACGAATGAAGGTTGTGCTCGAATACATAAAGCTTGGTTAACTATTGAACCGAGCAGACGAAAGTGTAGAGAAGAATAACTTTGGCGATGGGTTTCTTTGTACCAAGCAATCCACGAAACTCGATAATGCAAATAGGCAATGTAGATAGTTCGAAGGTCTTTGTGGGAATCGATCAAGGCTCGTTATGTTGGGCGGATAGAGTGAAGGAAGCACGGTTGCGGACTTTAAACTCGAGTTTGATCGGTTGAAGATGCACGAGACCGAGACCATCGATGTATTCGCCGGAAAACTCACGGAATCGCCTCGAAGTCCGCATCACTTGGAGAAGCGATTGTGAATCAAAACTTGTGAAGAAACTGTTAAAAGTGGTACCAAGAAAGTTTATACATCTTGTTGCTTCTCTTGAGCAGGTTCTTGATTTAAAGACAGTGGGTTTTGAAGATGTTGTGGGTCGTTTGAAGGCGTACGAGGAGCGGATACGAGGTGAAGATGGTGGAGACGAGCAGAAAATGGTGATGTTTTCACGTGGTGGTGGTGGTGGGCGAGCAAGGGTGGCGGCCGGACCTTTGGTGGAGGCGACGGTGATGATGCTTGTGTTTCTGGGTTTTTGTCGAAAGAAAGAAGAAAGGGAAAGTGGGTAAAAAATAATAGAGGTGAGTTTATTAATAAAGATGGATTGGGATCTAGTGGATCCGGTTCTTCTAATGGGTCAAAGTCAGCCCAAAATAATTATAAACCCAATAAGCCCAACTCCGACTCAAACCGAAACCGGAAAAAGGTCATCAAAAATTATTTATTACGGATGTGATAAATCGGTCATTACAAGTCTAAATGTCGGACCGACTCCAAAATTCCAAGAAAGTAATTTTACGGAGCAGGAAGATCTCGATGAAACCGTGTTTTACGAAAGCAGTATTTTGAGCGAAAAGAATGTGATACCGTCTCGATACAACGCACAAGAAAATGATGTGGTATTTGGACAGCGGGCAAGTAATCACATGGACGGAAGTCGATCGTTTTCTCCGAACTCGACGAAGGAATAACCGGAAGGTGAAATTCGGTGATAATTAGTGTGTCGAAATTAAAGGAAAGGCTCTATTCTTTTCCAAGGAAAATCGGGACAACAACGATTGATGACGGAGATTTATTTCATACGGATTTGAAAATAATATTTTCGGTCTCGGACAAGCAAGCTCAAGCGGGTGTGATATTCGGATGAAAGATGACTATTTGACGATGCATGATCGACAAGCTGCTTATTAATGAAGGTACAAAGAACTCCAAACCGCCTTTATAAAATAAACTTAACAATTGGAGTACCTATTTGCCTTCATTCGAGACTAGGTGAAGACACGTGGTACGGCATGCAAGACTTGGGCACATCAATTTCGAGTCAATGAAAAGATGTCCAAGAAAGGTCTAGTCAAAGGGTTACCTCATTTTAACGATGAGAATCAATTGTGTGAATCTTGTTTGGTGGGCAAGCAAAAAGAAAGTCATTTCCATTAATGATGACGTACAAAGCAACACGACCATTGGAGCTCGTTCACGGTGATTTATGTGGTCCGATCACACCGTCAACGAAAGGTCAAAATCGGTACATTTTCACACTAATTGATGATTTTTCACGATATATGTGGACTTTTCTTTTGAAGGAGAAAAGTGAGGCGTTTTTACACTTCAAGAAATTCAAAGCTTTCGCGGAGAATGAGCTCGGAAAGTCTTTGAAGGTGTTTCGAAGTGATCGAGGAGGAGAGTTTACTTCACTCGAGTTTAATTCCTTTTGTGATATAAATGGAATCAAACGACATCTTACCGCCCCATATTCACCACAACAAAATGGAATTGTGGAACGAAGAAACCGAACACTCATGGACATGACACGAAGTATCATGAAGGCGATGCATGTTCCAAATTATCTATGGGGAGAAGCGGTAAGACATTCTACAAATTTGATCAACCGCGTTTACACAAGAGTCCTTGGCGATACAACTCCGTACGAGAAGTTGTATAAAAGAAAACCGAATTTGGAGAACGTTCGTATCTTTGGGTGTCTAGCATATGTGAAAGTTGAACCGGTGAATCTCAAGAAGTTGGATGCAAGATCAAGACCACTAGTGCATCTTGGTTCCGAACCGGGTACGAAAGCTTATCGGCTTTTTAACCCGGCTACACAAAAAATAATCGTGAGTCGAGACGTTATTTTTAACGAGACCAAATGGTAGGATTGGGACAAAGAAGCAGGTACCAACAATGAAGAACCGGGGTCATTCATAGTTCCATGGGACTATCCAGAAGATAAGGCAAGAAACCAAGGAGATAATGTAAACAATGATCAAACTGAACCGATTGAATCAGATCACGAGATTGAAGACGGAGTGCAGGTTCAAGACAACGAGCAACCAAGTCCGGTCAACAATAACGTGAACAATGTCCAGAACCAAAGGCCTACGAGAACAAGGAAACTTCCAACTCGACTGCAAGATTTTGTGCTTAACCTTAATAATCTTGATGAACTTCTCCTAATAACCAATGACGAACCGATGATCGGTTGAAGAGGCGAAGAAAGAACCGAGTGGGTCAAAGCCATGAATGCAGAGATCAATTCGATCAACAAGAATAACACTTGGATTCTCGTGAACAAGCCTATGGGGGTGAAGGTGATTGGACTCAAATGGGTGTTCAAAGCGAAGAAAAATCGACGACACCATCATTAAATACAAGGCAAGGTTGGTTGCTAAGAGTGCGTGCAACAACACGGTATTGATTTTCAAGAGGTATTTGCACCGGTAGCTCGAATCGAAACCATCCGGTTTCTCATTGCCTTAGCCGCTACAAATGGGTGGGAACTTCACCACTTAGATGTCAAAACGGCTTTCTTACGGAGAGTTGAAGGAAACCGTTTATGTGTCACAACCGGAAGGCTATATAAGGAAGAACACGAGCATAAAGTGTATTGCCTTAACAAAGCACTTTATGGTCTAAGACAAGCACCTCGAGCATGGAACACGAAGCTTGATGGAATTTTGAAGGGTTTAAATTTCACAAGTGCTTGAAAGAACCATCGGTGTCTTAAGCGAGAAGGAACTAACTTGCTAATTTTAGCAATTTATGTTGATGATTTATTTATTCTGGTACAAATTTGAACATGATAAAAGGTTCAAATTCGAGATGTCCAAGAACTTTGAGATGTCGGATCTTGGAAGATTGACTTACTACCTGGGCATTGAAGTCATGCAAGAAGAATCGGGGATTACGATAAACCAAGAAGCCTATGCTCGACGCATTCTGAAGGAAGCTGGTTTACAAGATTGCAATCCAACTCACATTCCCATGGACACGGGAACCAAATTGTCAAAAGCCGAAGATGAACCCGAAATCGATCCTACACAATATCGAAAGGTGGTTGGATGCCTTAGATATCTCTTGCAAACAAGACCCGATATGGCATACTCGGTTGGAGTTATTAGCCGATACATGCAAAGTCCAAGAGAATCACATGGTCGTGCAATTAAACGCATTCTACGGTACTTACGGGGAACAACGGGATACGGAATTAAGTACGAGAGGATGGGTCAAAACAGAATCATTGGTTTTAGTGATAGTAGTCACAATGTTGATCCGGATGATGGAAGAAGCACAACTGGTCACATTTTCTACTATGGGTTATCTCCGATAACCTGGTGTTCATAAAAGCAAGATACCGTTGCTTTATCATCTTGCAAGGCGAGTTCATGGCAGCTACCGCGGCTGCTTGTCAAGCAATATGGCTTCAGGATTTGCTTGGAGAAATTATGAACAAGACGCAAGAGAAGGTGGTTCTTAGGGTTGATAACAAGTCTGCTATTGAACTAACAAAGAATCCCGTTTTTCACGGAAGGAGTAAACACATTCACACAAGGTTTCATTTCATTCGCAATTGTGTTGAAAACGAACAGGTGGAGGTGGAGTATATTCCCGGTGAGAAACAGAAGGCGGACATTCTCACAAAACCATTGGCACGAACCAAGTTCAAGGAAATGCGGAGCTTGATTGGAATAAAAAATATCTCTAGAAGGACTTAGAGATTCGGGGGTGATTGTTGGAATTCTAAGTTTACTGCTGTCAAAAGAGTTAACTTCAGTCTTCTAGAAACACAAGTCATCATCTATGTCATAATCCATGTGGGAGTATTAGTGGGCCCATTATCAAGGCTTAGTGTGGTGGGTTTGTTATGGGTATAAATAGGGGTGTTTAGCAAGAGGTTAGATACCACAAACACATACAAAGTATTGTATAACATGTAATAGGTTTTGAGCTATTTTCCTATTATCAATCAAAGAGTTATTTTGATTATCTGTGTGTTTATACAATCCAATCTAGAGTCATTAATGATAGTACAAGATAAATGTCTTGATCTAATTGTAAAGACAGTTTTCTTATGTCCATTTGTATGATGGAACAACCGCTCATTTGAGAAAGTTTTGACTATCAGCTATTACGTGTTTTGTAAGATAGGACCCGTTACTGTAAGTAGTACTTTTCAGTTAACTTTTAGCGTCTTTATGCTAAAACAATGTTGGTCATCAAAAGATTTGACCACGTGAAAACTTGATTATTGAGCGCCATATGAGAGTCGTAAGTGGATATTGAGACAAAACCTTAATGTGGAAGTGATTGAGATGAGATAAATGAAAACAATCGTTAGATGGTACCATTGTTTGAATCAGCGAATGATATCAAGATGACAAGACATAGTCAAGAACATTTCCTTAGTTTGTTTACAATCAACACGGCTGATCATTCACATCCATAATTCATGCAGTCACCAAGTCGGATTCATTTTAATATCGATCAATTAATCAAGTACACTAGTACAAAGCTTAATTGTTCATAATGATGAGCATTCTCGTACAACTTAGATGTGTCATCAAGTTGAAAACAAGTCATCAAATTTAGTATATACTTGAATAAATATAATAAGAACCTTAATTAGGTTCATTAACCTTGTTGGTTTTCTCACCTGGCTAGATTTTTTGCTAACTAGTTCGAATTAGTGACGAGATATATGTTGTTTTACCTTCCCAGCTGAGCCGAGATTCATGCCATGCCATTGATCCATAGTCGATTATCCTGCTTGCTCGTACAAGTAACTTTTGGGGGAGTTTATCTTAGCTTATTTGATGGGCTTATAAGCTTAAAGTTTGACAAGCAGGTAAGCTTGGCGTATGAGCTTATCTACTCGAGCTTCTGAACTTAATTAAGTTGTAAAGTCATGTTGATAAGCTTATAAGCCATTAAAAATGAGCTCATCAAATTATGAATGAGCTCGTAAGCCCAACAAATAAACCAAGTCAAACAGCCCCTTAGCATTGTCCGTTCGCCATTGTCCGTTTTTTGCAGCTGCGCTATCTTCAAACGTTTGAGCCATAACTATTTGGATGGATGTTCGCGGATAGAACTTCGCTTAGCCTTTGAGGTACACTTGACTATATATGTAGCAAAATTTGCTTTTGTTTTACCTGTGAAGTGTCAAGTTAATTTGACAACAATAATTACCTCCATCAAATAGTTCCTATGTCATAGTCATATAGGCACTTTATAAAGGGATATTACATATATATACCCAATCAAACTTCGAACATTACATATTTTTCCAAAACCCAAATTTTCAATACATGATGAAAGCATGTAAATATTGAAGTTTCCTTGAGGATATATTTTAAAACCCAAACAAACATAACAAAATTGAATTCATAAATCAAATAAACATAAACACAAAGAACTATATTACACAAACACAAATCCATAGTCCATAAATTATTTAAAAAAAAACTAGAAAATGATAAAAACAAATAAACCAACATCTTTATCCCAAAGTTAGAGGTTGCACCTAAACAAACGGAACGTCATGGTTAAGTTATCAACCCTAACCCGAAAATCAGTATCAGCATCAGCATAATTGTTCCAAACATAGTCAGTGGTCCATGTTAACCTTCAACGCCATTTTGGACATAATTTCTGCTACCATCCATCGTCACACCAGATGAAGCCAAAGAATTGTTATCTAGAACCACCCCACCAAGTTGACTCGGCATCCCACTTGGTACGGGCCCCACAATCCCATTGTAACCATTTGTCGGCATACCCATTAGCCCATGTCCACCGTTTAAGTAAGCTGGATAAACTGGCATCGGCATTGGGCCCCACGGTATCCTAGGTAAAACCTGGCCCAACCCATAACCATTAACTGGATAACCACCCGTAAACATGCCATAAGGATAACCAGTGTATCCTGGAATTGGTGCGTAGCTTGGAAGAACGTCGTACCTGGGACTATATGGGACCTGTTGATGACTGCTGTTAAAGTTAATATCCATCATTCCGCTAGTGGTCCCACCTATACTAATCTCTTTAGGAACCTCCCATTTAACTTCCACAAGTTTACCACACAATTCATGGAAATTCTTTTGCATAACATCTTCGACCGAATCCTCGGTTTCAAAAGTGATGAATCCCAACCCGCGTGGTCGGTGGGTGACATTGTCGTGCATAACCACGACATCAGTTATGCGACCGAATTTTTCAAAGTAGAATTTGAAGTCGTTTTCGGTTAGGTTAGCAGATAATCCACCTACGAATATCTTTTTATTTCTTATGTTCATATCGTTGCTTTTAGTACCGTTAGTTCTGTTCATGTTCATGAAGATATTGGTTCTGTTGGCTTCTTGGTACTGCCTTTTTAACTTCAACCTATAAAAAAAAGGTCACATATGCAGTTCAAAACATGAGCAGAAAATAAGATTGTATGTTCGCCATCTCATTTTACAAATAGACAAGCTCATAAATGAAGTCGACAAATTCCAACATCATAGGTGAGTGGCGATTTGGTCCCATATATGTATGAATGGGTCAATTTTGGTTGTTTTTTTTTCTCTAACGGGTCAAACAGTAAAGAAAGAGAAGACATTAGCTTGACATGGAACGGGCCGAAGTTGCTACCATGTATTTCATTTGTATAAAACCTTCAAATAAAGTTTTGAAACTATTGGGCAAAAAGTAGTCCAGCGGTCAACCCGATCCGTGTTGGCCCATTCTAAAAGTTACCCGTTTGACTTGTTGCCCCATAAAACACTCCCCATTTCTTTACTCAATCTGAAACAAAAACAAAAACGCGATTTTCGATTTTGACCATGCAACATAAGAAGATTCTTAGCAGCTGAAACGTTGACCTTTTAAACAAACAAACCTGTGTTTTTTGTTGTTAAATATCATCAACCCGATCCTGTTGGCCCATTCTAAGAGTTACCCGTTTGACTTGTTGCCCCATAGAAGACTCCCCATTTCTTACTAAATTTGAAACCAAAAAAACTAGTGGCCTAGAATACTATCTCCTAATATAAGTACGAGAAACAATAACAGCGATTTTTGATTTTGACCATGCAACATAAGAAGATTCTTAGCAGCTGAAATGTTGACCCTTAGAACAAACAAACCTGTCTTTTTCGTTTTTAAATATAATCAAACGTGAAATTTTTTTTAAGGAAAGCATTACAAATTGTAGCGAGTGACTTTGAAAGAAAAGCAAGGATAAAGATTTACCCAATTTGTTCAAAATAGCTCATTTAGCAATATGTTGTTTAAAATACTACTTATTGTAACAGAACATTTACACAAGGTTTTAAGAGCATCACAAGGGTCCATATCAAAAGATTGTTTCATACTAACTAATCCCAACGAGCACAGTTTCACCGCCAAGTACATCAGATGGCCACTACAACTTGATTCGTTTCAATTAATATACAAATGTGATATATTAAAGGTGTGCAGTGCAGCCAAAGTAGTAAGTAATAACTCACCCAATAGATGATGTATAGAGCTCCTTTTTAGAGAGGGTTATAGTGATCAATGAGACATTCCTTGTCGTTTCAAGACTGCGGCACCAGCAAAATCAAGTAAAGAGAAAGAGTCATATAACTTAAAATAAGATCAGATTCTTTACAAAATATGAACTCAAAAAATGATCTTACGGAACTCAAAAAAATTTGATGAAGACCAACAATTCTCCTCTGCAATACAGAAAGTACCATAACACTTGTCAGCAGAAGTACCAATAAGCGGTGGAAAATCGATACATACATAACAAAGAAACATGGACAACCTTTATCAGTTCCACAATGGTAATGGTCTTGTTGATATCTCTACCCATTGCTTTAAACACAATCTCCGATGAGCCTTTTTCCTAGAAACCAGATAAGTAAGTAAAAAGTGAGAAGCAATACAAGCCAAATCACCTCAAACATTAAAAGATAAATATGCTAAAGTGCTAGACTGACAACTGCAAACAGGTAATATTCTATTCCTAAACAATTGAGCACATATAAGTTCTGCCCAATAGACTAAGGGTGTTTGGCGTTGATAATATGGTTACATAAACTGTTGTATATAATTAGTTTCAAGTTGCTTATTCAGAACAAATTAATTTGCTTGCATAATATCAGATAAGCAGTTTGTTAAGCAGTTCCAAACACCTCAAGCTTCTTATCCGTGTATCAAAACGCAATAAGCAATCCCAACCTCCAGAGCGATTATTGAGTTCACCATACATACAGAAAGACAATGTCGATTTCATAACAATTCAGATAATCCAGATGCTGAGAGACCCTGTACCATAACATGCAGAAGGATAATCATCTAAAGTACCTCAAGCAAAGTCATGGCATATGTGATATATTCGCATCCTGCCCTGGCTAGTAATTCGTATCTGTTCTCTTGAATTGGTTGCTCAGCGCGTGGCTTTTCCACCCTCTGGTACCGATCCATATCCTATAAATCAAAACAAAAAATCATTGATTATATCAAAACACTAGCCAATATCACTGTCGAATTCATAACAGAACAGCATCATAAAACAAGGATTCATAAGGAAAATCATAAAGATACACTATACGCAACAAAAACGGAAAACTACAGTGCAGATCAGAATGCATATGAATAACCAATATTAGATCATTAGTTTACAGCTTCATAGCACTACAACTGATGAACCAACTAAAGTCTAGCCATCTCAAAAACAACAAAACCAAAAATTCAACAACTAGCAAAACAGATATTAATAGCTTAACATAAAGCCACAAACATAGAAATTAAGATCAATTTAGCAAAAGGTAGACCAATGAATCAGCTTAACGCAGCTTAAACATATAGCACTAAACCTACTTTTACCAAGTTAGCAATCTAGGTTTTATATTATCAGAGTGGCCTAATGGCCTAGTGGTAAGTCACCCCTAATGTCCTCACAAGAGGATATGGTTCAAACCTCGCTAGGTACACATCTGAGGGTGGCCAGAAACAGAGTCGGAAACGATCAAAGGGATCCCATTTAGGCCGTGACATTCGGGTCAAAGACTCGCCCTCCCGGGCTAACCTCACCCGTTTTACCTGTTTTTTATATCATCACAACTGATGAAATAACTATAATAATTCATCCCATTATATATCAAAATGCGACTTGACAACCGAGTCACCTCGTTTTATCTGATATTCGACTCATACAAGTTTAACAACTAAAATCAACAAAGTACTTTTAACAAGCCTCAACGATAATAAAATCATCAACAAATCGCATTAAACCTCAACAATTCAGAAAACATAACTTGATAACATAAACATATTGCAATAAACACAATATTTAGGGGGTGTTTGTTTAAGGTTGTGGCTTATTTGATTTCGCCTTAGATTTCATAAGCTCATTTTACGCTGCTTATTTCGAAACCTATGGGCTTATAGCCTTATATATATTAGCTTATTATGTCATAATAAGCTTATATGATAAGCCCATGGGTGCCAAAATAAGGCGAGAAAACAGGGGTTATGAAACATAAGGCGAAACCATGTAAGCTCATAAGCTTAAAACAAACAATTAACTAAAACGGAGAGATTAATAAGCTAAATTTAATGGGATAAAAGAAGATAATTAAGATCAATAGATGTAAAATTCCGTTAACTATTTCGTTGGTAAATTATATGTTTGGTCCTTTAGTTTGTATAGGATTTCATGTTTGGTCTATTTTCGTCCGTTTTCATACGCTGCAAAGCGTTTTCGTTCGTTTTATACGTTTTCGTCCGTTTTACACGCCGTCCGTTTTTATGCTTTTGCACGTTTCTGCTTTTACACGTTTTCGTTCGTTTTGCACGTTTACATACATTTTTGCGTTTCCACCACAACGAATCACCACCGCCACTAACTACCACCACCCAACACCACCAATCACCACAAAAAAATTAATTTTTTTTTTTTGATTTTTTCAAAATTTTCAATATTTTGAATAAAATATTTAAAAAAATTGAAAATTTTTGAAATAAAATTTTTTCAAATTTTTTTCTAAACATTCTTTTTCAATTTTTTCAAAAAATATTTGAAAAAGTTATTTTGAAAAAATTTGGAAAAAATATTTCGAAAAAGTTTTTGAAAAAAATTTGGGAAAAAATATTTGAAAAATTTTTTGAAAAAATTTGGAAAAAATATTGAAATTTTTTTAAAAAAATATTTCAAAAATTTTTTTGAAAAAATTTGGAAAAAATATTTTGAAATAGTTTTTGAAAAAAATTGGAAAAAATTTTTCGAAAAATGGGCGAAACGTGTAAAATGGACGAAACGTGTAAAGCGGACGAAAATGTGCAAAAGCAATTTGAAACATGCAAAAAGCAGTTAACGGACCAAACATGAAATGCATATACAAACTCAAGGACCAAACATGTAATTTACTAACGAAATAGTTAACGGAAGTTAGAAAAAAACGTAAATCGGCCAAAAAAAAATCGGGTACCTTAAATTGAGAAAAAAAAAAGAACAGTACCTTTAATTGAAATTGGATATAAGATGAGTACCTTTTTATACGATTTGCCCTAAAATTACCGATTGTTTTAATTGGAGGAAGATTGCTATGAGATTTTGGCTTTCAATTTTTGGGTATGTTGAGTGAAGTGAAAGGTTTGAAGGTCGGGATCCTACGCTCAAGGATTTTTTTTTTACTTGTAAGATCGTGACGGTAAGTGACAGTAGGATAGTGACTATAAGATCGGATCGGGATTTTAAAATCAATCTGATGTTATTTTTTAATAGTTTTTTTTGTAATATCATACAAATCTACAAATTATTATATACATTATAAACACAAAATACTATGAATGTTTCATAGAAATGTTGTCGTAAACTATGATTATGAAATGTTTAAAAAGATTAACATGTTGTTTTTTAAATTCTACAAAATTGTATGAACTTATAGAATTGTAGTTTTTTAGTTTGTAATCGGAGAAAAGTAAGATCGGATCGGATTAAATCTGAAGATCGTATGGTCAAGATCAGGATCCTATAAGATCTTAAGCTTGCAAAGATCCTATGTAGGATCTGGATCGTTTTTGCTTTGCAGTATCGTAAAATCGTAAGATCATAAGATCAAGATCGGGATCCTGACAACTATGAAAGACGTGTTTTGGTTTTTGGCCGAATTATATTTAAAATACAACTGTCTATTGCATATTGCATACAGTAAAGTGTCTTAATAGTTTTTGAGTATGCGAATCACTTTCCATTGTCTATATTGTATTTGTGTGATCACATTATTTATTTGTCATGCTTTTCTTTACAAGATTAGTTTAGTTTTTGTTAAATCAAATAATTATTTGCATACGAGTCCTTCAAAAATGTGCTTGCGTATAAAAATTTAGGGTGTGTTTGGTTTGAGTCATGGAATCAGAATGAGTATTGGTTTAGGAGTGAAGTGGAACATGATTGAGTTTATGATTTCAAATTTATTGTTTGGTTTTAATTATTAAGAATAAAAATCATAAAAAAAAATGTTAAAGTCACCTGACATGGGTGAACTGGAGTGTAGCTAGTAAAGAGGTTTGAATCCAATGTCATAACCTCAACCAAACATCTACAATCATAATCATTGTCGTTCCTCCATTTCCATTCCCCGATATCAAACACACCCTAAAACTTGTTTCTAGATTAATGTAGACTTGTTTTGATATATTGATTTCCTTACAAACAGTAATTAAAGTTTGATCTGTGGCATGGTTATATCCTCAATATAAAATGTTATGGGCTCATGTCTTGTTAGTAAATTTTAATTAGAGGATAGATAGATTGCAAGTGGAGAATTGGTGTGAGATTTTGGCTTTGAATTTTTTGTTATGTTTTGAGTTTTAAGCCCTAAAAATTGTGTACTGGTTAAATTTTGGGGTATTTATATTAATTGAAGTTGTGTTTTGGCTTTTCATTTAGAGTGTTTTAAAAAGTTTAACTTGTGTTGTCTAATCAATTAGTAATCTATCCATCTCAAATTTATTGTCCACATTATTTCTTTAAGTCCACTTTTAAAAATAGATAGAGAATTTTTGTCAAGTTTATCATATTACCCTCACACGAGTTTATTACTAAAAACATTAGAGAAGTTATAAACTTATTATTTAAAGGTAAAAGCGTCATTCTAAAAAAGTAAGAACAAGAAAGTACGATGACTATCATTTACTCCTGACGCCATTTTGAACCTATAAAATTTTCCATTCAGATTAAGGGGGACTTTCTTGTCATATCGTACTCCTGACGCCGCCCTCCATTTCTCCCAACCTCTTTTAATACGGTAGGTTAAGTCATCGTCTAGTATACCTGTCTTGTGTATCATTGAACCTAGACATCTAAAAGACTCTTTGGATTTAGGATTTGGTCACTAATACGAACTTCCATCTCTTTGTTGTGGCTGATCTCGATCCTACCGAAGTCACATCTCAGGGATCCGTTCTTCTCTTTGCTTACCCGAAGGCCATTGGCTTCAAGGGCCTCCCTCCGGTGCTCAAGTATGTTGTTTAGCCATTCCGCCGATTCTACCACCAACACAATATCATCTACGAATATCATGCTCCAAGGGATGAACTCTTGAATCCCTTGTGATAGCTCATTAAGAATCAAGCGAAGAGGTAAGGACTAATGGCCGACCCCACTTCCACCGAGAAAAATTCTGCGATCCCCACGGTGGACCGTATGCATGTTTTCACTCCCTCGTACATATCCTTAATGACCTTTAGGTATCTCTTTGGGGTTCCTTTATGAATCAGAGTTATCCAATCAACTCACGTGGAACCCTGTCATAGGCCTTTTCTAGATCGAGGAAAGCCATATGCAAGTCTCTTTGTCTTTCTCTATACTTCTCCAAGAGACTTCTGAAAAGGTGAATAGCCTCTATTGAGGACCTTCCTTTAGGCCTTTGTCTTTCTCTATATAATATTATTGTATGTAGAGGAGGATTAGTTGGAAGATATTGTAAGAGTATTTAGCAATATTCATAAATATAAGATGGTGGAAATATAATGGATTAGTTCTACGAATTGGCTATGAACTTTC
This sequence comes from Chrysanthemum lavandulifolium, assembly GCA_022545495.1. Lineage (NCBI taxonomy): Eukaryota > Viridiplantae > Streptophyta > Magnoliopsida > Asterales > Asteraceae > Chrysanthemum > Chrysanthemum lavandulifolium. The sequence continues at coordinate 32,381,030 of CM040244.1, read as the reverse complement.
AAAAATTTCCAATGTTAGGTAACGAACTTTCAAAAATATTATTATCACCTATTAAAGTTGTTGAATGTGTTATAATGTTACCTATATGGTCTATCTTTGCAACTTGTAACCGGTACAACCGTTTACCATTGTACCAGACTTTAATAAAGTTAATAAAAAATCATTTTTTTTATTAAAATTCCTTAACCATTACATACATATTTAAAAGAATGAAATGCCAAAAATACCCCCATACTCAACATCTTCATCTTCATTCATATATAACCTCCCTACCATTATATCCGATCACCACCCCAGTTTACGCCACCTCAAAGTTGATTTTTTGAACTTGACCACCGAGCGTTTTTAAGAAGAAAAACAATAACTAAAATATAATTCATTCATTAAATTCGACTTTTTGACCACCACACGAACTCAATATAAACAAAATTCAGACTTGTTAAGATGCGGGAACACAATCAAAACCAATGGCTCACCCAACATTTATTTGATTCTTTCATCCTTATCACAATCAAAACTACAAACACCCTTCTTGTTTTAATTCACAACAAGAAAATGCAATACACAATCAATCCACAAACACCCTTCTTTAATCTAAATGAATCGTGAACACTCTTTCTTTTTTAGCAACAAGATTTAAACATCAAGAAACTTAAAACAATTAATCTTTATCAATCTTAAAACAATCAATCGGAATCTACTGCTGCTCGTCAGAAACTGCTACTACACGCCGGAAACTGCTACTGCTCGCCTTTAATTTGGTCATGCTCAACTGATTCTGGTGGTGGTGTTGGTGGTGAAAACAAGCATATTTGATTCTGGTGGTGAAAACGACGATGTATGTGTGTGTATCTATACTCTATAGTGTTTGTGTGAGAATAATACAAGAAGAGTAGCAGGCAGCAGCAGCAACTGATTATCTGATTAATTTTAGATTCGAATATCCCACCAAAAGGTTGTTGATTTAAGGGGTTTGTTATCTAAAGGTTAGTTTTTTGTCTAAAGGTGGTGAGGATGGTGTTTGGTTGTGAGATTGCGGTGACGGTGGTCGGAGGTCGTGGTGGGCCGGTTGGTGAGGGTGTGTTTTAGTTATGTTTGTGTGGGAATAAAAAAATATATAGACTAAATAATATGATAAGTTGTGTTTGGTGAAACGGGTATATGACATATAATAGAAGGTAACATCAAAGTTTTATGGGTGAAAATAATATTTTTAAAAATCCGTTACTTAACATTAGAAATTTTTGAAAGTGTATAGCTAATTCATAGAATTAACCCAAATATAATTTGACAAAAAAAAGTTATCAAAAGCTTTTCTTAATTGCGGATATTTGTTAGTTAAATGTGAAAATGGTACAAAAAATTAATTTGTGGACGTTGTGCTTTAATGGTACTATACCAACTCACCAAGTCAACTTTAAGTCTTTCTCCCACAAACACAAGGGCCCAAACACCATGTCAGCTTTCATTTCATGTCTTGGTAAAAGCGTATCGCTCTTGTCTAATCACCATGTCAGCTTTTAGTTTTTTACCATGGACCCAAACACTTCATTCTCGTTCTTTCCAGTTCAATTTGAACTAGGTGAAATCGAGTTTCTTCTTTTTATGTGGATTTATCCCTAAGAATGTGTGTAAAACCTTTGTGAGTAATACGGCTGTGTTTGGCTAGGGGCTTATGAGGCTTAAATTTCAAAAGTCATCTAGAAGCCTTATTTGGCGTAGAGACTTATAGAGAGGTTTTTGAAATTATAAGCCCAAGCTCCAGCTATAAGATCTAGCCTCAAAAATGCGGCTAAAGTTTTTATAAGCCTCAAATATAAGCCCCGTTGATACCAAATTACTTAATTATCCACACAAATATTTAATATATACATATGTTAATTTAATTATATGTACTTTTTAATAATTTTAAAATACTAAGCCTTAACTTAAACTAATTTTCCAAACAAGTTTATGAAAATAAAAATTTTAGTTTAAACATAATATTAGTTTCGACCCTACTTTACTTGACTTATTGACTCCGGCCTTTAGCCAAACATACCCTACCTACATATATGTTTAAAACTTACTTTATCCTTAATATATATTGTTTTTAAAACATCATTCATGGTGATGCGATTTTTAGCCTTGTACAAAAAAAAAAAAAAGCAACTCAATGTGACTTGATATAAATCGAAATGGAAACAACATGATCAAACCGACAACTCGATGCATCATAGGGTCGAGTGGAAGTTCATATTTTTGTGAAACGAAGACCCGATTCAATCCAACTTTATATATCTATAATACATATAAAGAGAAAACACATTTATTTAAAACTTATAAAAATTTAAAAAATGAGTAATATTGTGAACTTTAATGCCTCTACTTATAAAAGAATAATGAAATATATAAAATATATAAATATTTAATTACAATTTAAACTACAAATTTTTTTCATTTTCACTTACTTCACGCGAATAGATACATAAACAAATTCAGATACAATTTAACGAGTAATCGTCTAGTTTATGTAATGGATTTTAGAGAAGGATCATTTTTCTTAGATTATTAATAAATAATACAAGGATATCTTCAAATAATGTTTTTTCGAAGTTTCTTTGACCTCTAAAACTTCCGTAGCTTTGTCCACGTCCACGTCCTCGAAAATTTCTGCCTCTTCGACCACCTCAGGATGAACTCCTTCTTCCATAATTTTGTGGTGGCTTCTTGTCCCCTTTCAGGCTGGATTGGAATGTGTTAATGCAAATAAGTCGTGAAAACGTTTATTTATATTTTACGATCTTCTAATGTTTTGTCGATAACAAATATAAAATCATTTTAACGAAACAAATAGAGTAAGTAAATAGTTTGAGTTAATAGTTTTCTAACACACTTAAGTTGTCACATAAAACACTAAAACAAGTATAAGTGATTTTATGATCTATATACATATGTACAACAACTAGTGTTTACATATTGGGTTAAACATATACTTAAACTAAGTATACTAAAATGGGTAAAAACTAAGTGTATGCTAAATTGGGTAAATACAAGTATATACTAAATGGGTAAATACTAGCAAATGGTTTTGACCCATAACCCATGGTTTTATATATACCACTTAACCAAGTTCATTGTATCCTTAAGATACATTGTATCTAGAAAGAAAACCATGGATCAACCCATAACCCATGACCCATGACCCATAACCAAAAATACCCATGGGCAAGAGGAGCGGACCACGGATCCCTAGCTTTGGGCTATTTGGATCCCTTGTGGTAGGATCCGTGGGATCAGGGAAGCAGAAGAGAATTTCCTCTATAAATGAGAGCCATTTCTTCCTCTCTAGGAGGGCTTTTGACACATACTTCCCCAAAGTATTCTAACCCTCTAACCTCATATCTAAGTGATCTATGTAGTTTGTCTTTTGTTTTGTGTGATCTACTAGGTTCCTCTTAAAGGAGAGATCACCACTCTTGAAGGCGTGCAAGCTCAAAGTCCATGAGTTGCCATGCTTCGTCATCATCAAGACTACTAAGGTTCTCTTGTTGATAGTTCTTCCTTTCTCCATAGATGTTGGGTTGAAGGCATTAGTGAAGAATGCCGAAAGTGTCAAGATGAAAGCATTAGTGAAAGGTGCTCATCATCCGTGTCAAAGCATTAGTGAAGGATGCTAAAGGTGTCAAGACGAAGGCATTAGTGAAGGGTGCCAAGCGTTGTGTCAAAGGCATTAGTGAAGGATGCCAAAGAATCATATCAAGTAGCATTTGGGAAGAATGCCTAGGTCGTATAATCGATAAGGTGCATCGTTATACATATATGTATTTGTTTATATACAAGGATGGTGATATCCTTGATGGTGTTGTAACAAGGAGTAGATCTCCTTGAGATTAGGTGTTGTGTCGTGAAGGTGTAGTTCACCTAAGGTGTGAAAGAACTAGGTGCTTAGCCTAGTACCTAATAAAGGGTGGCGGCGTTGTGAAGGATTAATTCTCTAAGGTGTGAAAGAACTCGGTGGTTAGCCTAGCACCGTATAAAGGGTGGCGACGTTGTGTTAGGTGTGGTTCGCCTTGGTGTGAAAGAACTCGGTATTTAGCTTTGTCCGGAAAAAGGTTAGCGACGTTGTGAAGGCTTCTCCGCCATAAGGAGTTGGTGTAGTGTTCTGAACTCTCGAGTAGGTGACTCGGGAGTGGAGTAGGCAAGGAAGGTGTCCTTGTGGCGAACCACTATAAATACTTGTGTCGTGGTGATGTGCTTCTTACTCTTTATCTTTCATTACACGTTTATATTTTTATCTATCAACGTCCAACATAAACAACCAAATAGATTGACATAAGTCGATCTAAATATTTAAAGGAAGTTTTAAATTGGTAAAACTATTCAACCCCCTTCTAGTTTTCCACAATTGGCATCGAGCTTAGTTACCAAGTTTCTTAAAGTATGTTGTACTTTAAAGACTTGATACGATCCGTGTATGTTTGAAAACTACAAAGAAGGATTTTTTGGTCATATTTTAAAAAAAATCATTTTGTTGGACATTGATAGATGACTCTAACAACTTTTGTTCTAAGAAATCTTCATGCTAGAATCTCTCAAAATCTTCATTCAAAGAATAATGAAGTCAACATTCAAGGAAGGATCTAAAAGTAATCACAACTCACGTACACCAAGTACAAAGGATTACTTTAAAAGCTCATGAAGTATCTTTGGCATTATGCCAAACCAAGAAGCATAGAGGTATGTTTTACTTTTCATTAGATAGGTTACATGAGTTCAATTTCTTTTCATAAGTTTTCTTTGCTTATTTATCTCTAACATCATTAGAAGTCTCTTTCGTCACTTTTCCGTCTTTTTCATCATCGAGAATGATACTCCTTTTGATTAAATCAAACTAACGCCGTCATCACATATGAACCTTCGATATGTGATTCATCAAAAGCCGTCATCCAAAACAATCTTCATCTAATACCTCCGAACTATCTTTTAGTAAGCTAATTTATAAGCCTACTACAAAAATAATGTAAAACAACCCCTTTTACATCACAATAGCGGATCTCCTAGTTGTACTAGCGGATCCCAAACATAAAGGATCCGGGGAACCGTGGAGCAGAACTCAGCTAAACGCTTTCAAAAAATTCACCACCGATTGTTTTCCTCTATTCACACAAAAACAAAAACGACCAAGCTACAAAATTCATCCTCATTGGCTTCCATACTTTCAAGTATCCCGCCTAGAACACCATTGTAGTAATTACATTAACTTGTTGTAACTTTCATCATCCTCATCCTAGGGTTTATGGTTTCTTAATATCTAATCAATTAACTCAATTAGGGTTTTCAAACTAATCATGAAAGGGGATTTTAACAAAATCACTTTGTGTTCACAACATTGTTAATACAAATCAAAACCATAAACCCATTCCAACTAATTTATCTTAATTGAAAATTTGTATTTTTAGGACCAACCATGCCCAAAGCTACTCAACAAGATCACCATGACACCGTCCATTACCTTACTCACTACTATCGTAAAAGGGGATTGACCAAAACCGACCGTAAAATATTCAAAAGCCTTGTAAAACGACTTATCCACGAAGGTCGTGTAGTCAAGGAATATTTCCTTGAAGATACCGAAATTCGTCAAGTTTTCTCGACAATCAATTTTGGTTGTCTCCTTGACATAGATGAACAAATTTGCCCGGCCTTCATTTTTTAGTTTTACAAAAGCTTTAGGATCATTAGAAACACCGACAATAGCATCTCAATCGCCTTCATCATCAACAAACAAAAATTTATTTTTCCTCTCAACACCTTTGCTCAAATTCTTCGCATTCCTTGTGAAGGAATTTGTATGTACTCTCAAGATTGGGCAATTAACTCTCAAAACCATGCACTTGATCCCAAGCCTCTATAACACTCCTCTCGGCGATCCGAAACCATTCGTGATACTATCTTTAAAATTAGGACCGACCAATCCCGTTACGATCGTAAAAAGCTCATTCACCGTGATCCCTTTAAAATGGAACTTTTCGAAATGCATCCCATATTTAGAAAATGGGAAGAAATCCTTAGGGAAAACATCATTAGCCTAGTTGGAAACAAAGATCATCCAAACGCATGTCTTGTGCAAATGATCTATTGTCTTACCCACCAAAGGCCATTTAATCTTGCCTACTACATGGTAAGGAGAATGGCTGGGGTATTCAAAGCTTCTAACATGGTACTCCCATATGGTATGCTCCTAACACGACTTTGTAAGTATGTTAGTGCATTACAACCATCCCCTATCAACGATGATCATTACCTTTCCGATCACTTCATGGTACCTCTTACCAAACAACCTCTAATGGTTCATGGTCAATGGAGAAACACGAAGCTCTCTCGGACTCCTCGGCGGGAGAAGAAGAAGAAGAAGATGAGGAAGACATCGACCCGTATCCAACATCAAATTGGAAATCCTTGAATACCACGAACGACTTCCAACCATTCCAAGCGAGATCGTGGAATTTAAAAAATAAGAGGCATGATTCAAAACCTCGCTTACAACCTCACTAAGCCGTCAAAAGGAAAAGGAAGAATTGTGAAAGAGACAATAGGAATGTGCTTAGTTTCATTTATTTTATGTTTGAATGATTTCTATTCGAGTATTTTGGTTTATGGTATTTTGGATATTGTTACTTTATAAGTGATGTTTTATGATGACTTAGTGTTCCTATTGCTTGTTTTATAGATTCAATAGTGTACAAAATCGCACATCTTTTACGTGTAGGTTACGATCTGCAGATGCCGGATCCCTAGGATTAGCCTAGCGGATCCCTCCTTGAGGGAACCGTGGGATCCGTGTCATCGGATCGACAATCTGACTTTCCTTACATCAAGATTGCTTTCTAGATAAACTTCACATTAGCTAAGCATATGTTTTGGAATCCAACTAGAACTATTTCAAGGATGAGAAAGGCTTAGACTCACTAAAGGCTTAAAATCTTAGTCAAAATGCCTCTTGATTTATCAACACATCAAAACTCACCATATTTCCGCTTCAACTACTCACAAACTATTTCTCATCTCTCAAAACACTTAAAGAGGACAAATTAAACATTTTTTTTATTACCTCTAGTCATTTCTATCTCAAAGAAAGATAAAAGATTAGTTTTTCAATTATTATGATTTTTAAGAATTTATCCAAATATCACCTCAAGCTTAAATCTGATCACTAGGATCATTTATTATGACTTGACACCTATATAAACTCTTAGTGTTATCCTTGGACATCCATTGGTAGTCATCTTGTCTCATCCTCCTTCCATAAGAAGCAATCATTTGCTATAACACTTATTACCTTTGATCATTCAAGTATCCTTTCATCTCAAACACTTAGGAGAACTGAAATATTCAAAATAAGATAGGCTTTAGCTCCTAGAAACCTCATTTCAAACTGTCATAGCATTGAGGCGAATCCTAGGATTAGCCTAGCGGATCCCTCGAGGAGGGAACCGTGGGATCCGGGTGACGGTTTATGTCAAACATAGCTAAAACAATCATTTCAACTCATCTTCCTAACTCAAACACTCCATCTCATCTTAAATGAGTTCCTAGATCGATGAAACTCGAATCTCAACCTTGTGCATATTAATCATCACATTTCCAAGAACATTAGTGGATTAAGTCTTAAATACAATTGCAAAGTTCTTACCTTTATAACTCACATTGTCAAGAATACTTTAATCATCAAACCTATAGTTAGACTACCCAAAGTCAAATTTTCTAGGTCAAAACCATGATTAGGCACAATTACTTGTTAGGGTTAAGGATTTGAGATATCCAACGACTAAAGACTTCAAAATTAAGTCAATCCATGATTAAACAAACCTTACAATAGCATAATGGTTTCACCTAGTCCTTATCGACAATCGGATCCACGGTCTTTAACCAAAGGATCCTCATGAGAGGATCCGTGGGATCCGTAGATCTGAAGAGCATAAACCGACTCCATATTTGAATTCAAGTCACCTTTTGGGTCTCCAACCACCTTTAGCATTCATTAATTGTCCTCATAGAACTGATCTAAACCCAAAAGCATGCTTAGCCCTTCAAATGGCCAAGAATTTAATTTCCTAATTCAAATTACCCTTTATAAACCAAACAACCTTAGAATTAAGGTACCACTCTCAAATCACATCTCAAAATCAACAACTAAAGAGTTCTTACTAGCACCATCACTATGACTAAGGCTCCTAGTGCTAACTGATCCACTCAAGAACCACCCAAGAAACTTGCTAGAATCATGCATGAAGTTTCCTCAACCAAATCACCTTCGGGTAAGTCCACCAAAACTAGGATCTCTCCCACACTAAGAAAACCAATCAAACTAATTCACAAGAAGAGTGCTTCCACTAGGATTTCATCACATAATTCAACTATACCTTCCACAACTCAACCTACTTCATTAGTACCTAGAGCCACCTCACAATCATTTGAAGATCCTCAACCCACTTCACTTGAACCTCCACTTCAAGAAACTCAAAACCATGACAAAGAGTGCGATCATTGCAAACATGTTGAAAGATTGAAACATGAACTAGATGTATTAATACATGAACTACAAGCTCAAACTGAGAATGTTTAGGAAACCTTCCTCACCATTAATCATCATTAAGCTTTTAGTCGAATCTTAAGTTTAGGTTAACTTATTAGCATTAGTAGCACCTATTTGGCTAGTCATTCTCTTAGTTTTAGAGATTTGGTTGTGTATCTCTTGTTTTATTGAATGAATACTTATATGCTATGATTATTATGTGTGTTGTGCTTGTTATATTGTACATATATCTCATTCCCTCAAATAGCACTCCTTGACATTTCTTCTTCTTGAAGAAAGCTGTAGCAGATAGCCGGATCCCTTCCAGATAACTAGACGGATCCCTCCTTGAAGGGAACCGTGGGATCCGTGGTGCAGAGCACAAATTTATACTAACTTGAGTCTCTTTTGCGGGAAATTATGCACTATACTCTTGTTTTTCTAACCTTTGTTTTGTAGTTATTCAAAATACACATGAAGATATTGACACCATAAAGCTAGGGGAGCTTTGTGTCAAAGCGACATTGCAAAATCATTTGCGAACTTAATCCAATTTTGGGTTACACCTCATGATACCCCATTGCAACATTGCAATATTCAAGGGGGAGCACGTCCTCGTCACTTAGACGAACCATTTGCAAACTTTATTGCAAACACAATTAGCTTATTTTACGTTATGTCCTTGACGCTCTTACATAGGGATGGACTAGTCAAGGGGGAGTTAAGACGAGTACCATTCCCGTCACTTGCTCTCTTTACATTTTACATTTTTTTATTTGTGTTAGTTTCTTTTAACACTTTTGTTTCGACAAAGGGAGAAGAAAGTAAAACTACAAATTCAAACTTTTACAATTTTAGATTTTTCCTTAAAATAATTTTATGTTTTGTCATCAACAAAAAGGGGGAGATTGTTAATACAAATAAGCCGTGAAAACGTTTATTTATATTTTACGATCTTCTAATGTTTTGTCGATAACAAATATAAAATCATTTTAACGAAACAAATAGAGTACATAAATAGTTTGAGTTAATAGTTTTCTAACACACTTAAGTTGTCACATAAAACACTAAAACAAGTACAAGTGATTTTATGATCTAGATACATATGTACAACAACTAGTGTTTACATATTGGGTTAAACATATACTTAAACTAAGTATACTAAAATGGGTAAAAACTAAGTGTATGCTAAATTGGGTAAATACAAGTATATACTAAATGGGTAAATACTAGCAAATGGTTTTGACCCATAACCCATGGTTTTATATATACCACTTAACCAAGTTCATTGTATCCTTAAGATACATTGTATCTAAAAAGAAAACCATGGATCAACCCATAACCCATGAACCATGACCCATAACCAAAAATACCCATGGGCAAAGAGGAGCGGACCACGGATCCCTAGCTTTGGACTAGCCGGATCCCTTGTGGTAGGGATCCGTGGGATCCGGGGAAACAGAAGAGAATTTCCTCTATAAATAGAGAGCCATTTCTTCCTCTCTAGGAGGGCTTTTTGACACATACTTTCCCAAAGTATTCTAACCCTCTAACCTCATATCTAAGTGATCTATGTAGTTTGTCTTTTGTTTTTGTGTGATCTAATAGGTTACTCTTAAAGGAGAGATCACCACCTCTTGAAGACGTGCAAGCTCAAAGTCCATGAGTTGCCATGCTTCGTCATCATCAAGACTACTAAGGTTCTCTTGTTGATAGTTCTTCCTTTCTCCATAGATGTTGGGTTGAAGGCATTAGTGAAGAATGCCGAAAGTGTCAAGATAAGCATTAGTGAAAGGTGCTCATCATCCGTGTCAAAGCATTAGTGAAGGATGCTAAAGGTGTCAAGGCGAAGGCATTAGTGAAGGGTGCCAAGCGTTGTGTCAAAGGCATTAGTGAAGGATGCCAAAGAATCAAATCAAGTAGCATTTGGGAAGAATGCCTAGGTCGTATAATCGATGAGGTGCATCGTTATACATATATGTATTGTTTATATACAAGGATGGTGATATCCTTGATGGTGTTGTAACAAGGAGTAGATCTCCTTGAGATTAGGTGTTGTGTCGTGAAGGTGTAGTTCACCTAAGGTGTGAAAGAACTAGGTGCTTAGCCTAGTACCTAATAAAGGGTAGGCGGCGTTGTGAAGGATTAGTTCTCTAAGGTGTGAAAGAACTCGGTGGTTATCCTAGCACCGTATAAAGGGTAGGCGACGTTGTGTTAGGTGTGGTTCGCCTTGGTGTGAAAGAACTAGGTATTTAGCTTTGTACCGGAAAAAGGTTAAACGACGTTGTGAAGGCTTCTCCGCCTTAAGGAGTTGGTGTAGTGTTTACGAACTCTCGAGTACGTGACTCGGGGAGTGGAGTAGGGAAAGGAAGGTGTCCTTGTAGCCGAACCACTGTAAATACTTGTGTCGTGGTGATGTGCTTCTTACTCTTTATCTTTCATTACACGTTTATATTTTTATCTATCAACGTCCAACATAAACAACCAAATAGATTGACATAAGTCGATCTAAATATTTAAAAAGAAGTTTTAAATTGGTAAAACTATTCAACCCCCCTTCTAGTTTTCCACAGAATGCACTTTTGACCACCTTGCCGGAGTGGCGAGTCATACGTTGCTCATATGACTTGAGAGAACTTAGCAATTCTTGAATACCCAAAGTTTTGAGATCTTTGGTGTTTCCAATAAATGCTATAATTGGATCAAAATTTTGAGGAATACTGATGAGAATTTTCTCTACAATACGTTGGTCTTCAATTTCATCACCATAACTTTTCATCTGATTAATCAAATCGGTTAATCTAGATGAATAGTCATTTAGTGACTCGTTTTCCTTCATCTTCGTGTTCTCGTAATCTAGTCTGAGAGTTTGTATCTTTATAGCTCTCACTTTGACGTCTCCTTGAAATTCTTGCATAAGCACCTCCCAAGCTTCTTTTGCTTTTTTTAGACGCATGATTTTCGAGAAGATTGACAGTGTAACTCCCCGCTGAATCATACTTAGAACGGCTGCATTTCGGCTTCTCTTTTGCTTCAAATCTTTCATCTGCTCTTAAGTTAATTTTTCCGTATCAACGGGTTCTTCAAATGTGTTTTTGACATCGTCAAACACATCTAAAGAATCAAATAGTGTCTCCATTTTGACCCACCAATAATCATAATTTTCACCATCAAAAATTGGAACGACAACATGACTTAAATCAAAACCTTGTCGTCTTGCCATGACACATTTATAAAAATGATAAGAACTCGTTTAACCCAAATGGATTCGAACAAGCTCTGATACCAATTTATGTTGGATATATGAGATGTTACTCTCACAAAAATATTGTTCACAAAAATTCTTACGAAAACTCTTTTGTAATTGTTCACAAAAATTCTTACGAAAACTCTTTTGTAATTTGATACAATGACACTAAAAATTTCTTTATTTAAAAAACTTGAAAACTCTTTCTTTATGAAATATTTGGGAAGCTGGTACATTTTGAACTACACCTTCAGTATTCCTTTTATACACCAACTTTGCATGGTGTGAATACTTGACATGCAGCTATTCAAATATAAACATTTCCTACCGATCAACCATGTAAACATTTATCACATGTGTTGACCAAATAATGTAGAAAACAAATTTCCTTTTTTCTTGCACAATAGGACATGCTATAGTTTCAACCAAACTGTTCTTTTATCAAGCATGCATAGTATCGCTTATTATTTTCTCTTGCTTGAATAGTTGGGCTTGTCTCCAAAATTATTTTCATTCTCTTTTGTGGTCGGCAAAACATATTAGTTCACAGTTGGCAACCTGAAAAACAGCAAACGAAACTATATCTAAGCTGAAGAACATTGCATTATGTTAGGTCTGATATGTACACTTGTTTTTTGGTGACTTCCTAGGTAAGGTTGGCGCATTATAAAAAATGCAGAACGTTAAGCTCCTAAATTCCTGATGTCTCCTTTAAGGATAATACAAACACTAAAAGAAGCCTATATCAGGCCTTAGTGGTGAATGGAAGTAAAAATTGAACGCATTTACTATTGGATGGGTTGATTTGAGTTATATTTGACATGTAAAAATAAGCCAAAAATAGAACGTGTCAAATGGGATGAAAGTCACATGAACTATAACTTATCAGTTGCAACCTACTAAATCACTTTAAAAGGTTTTAAAATGGAGAAGTAGTATTTGTGGGGTCAATCCAACCTGGCCGGTCTGTTTTGTCGAATGCGGAAACTTATCTGTTTTGATCCCCACATGATTTGACCTGCTACATAATACGCGCATAACACCACCTCTGTGAGAAAGGAAGTGTGCTTATTAAAAAAAACTATTAGAAAGCCTACAAGGATGTTATACATTGTGTTTTCTTAAACTATGAGGTGCTCTTATCTTCCCTTATGTTGAGATCTGGAGAATTGGCACGATTTTAATTTAGCAGCATGCAATGATAAGAAACAGAAACTACTTCAGGATCCTTCGTATTGTCGCATCAGCAATCTTAATAGCCACAACTTTTAGACGATTTATAACACCAAAAAGATACAAAATTGCACCAACTAGATATTCACGAGATCTTCACCAAAAGGGTAGATAACATTAACAAATCATACTTAAGAAAACACCATTTCACATTTATAGCAAGATACCGAGACCCTGTACCATAACATGTGCAGAAACAATCATCATATTCAAATTACCTCAAGCAAAGTCATGGAATATGTGATATAGTTATGCATCCTACCCTGGCTAGTAATTCGTATCTCATTCTCTTGAATTTGCTGTTCAGTCATGGCTTTTCCATCCTCTGGTACCGATCCATATCCTATAAATCAAAACCAAAAATAACTATTATCAAAACCCTAGCCAATATCACTGTCGAATTCTTAACAGACCGGCCAGCATCATAAAATAAAACAAGGATTCATAAAGAAACTCGTAAAGATGCGATATAAGCAACAAAAACGGAAAACTATAGATATCTGTGCAGACCAGAATGCATACGAATACCCAACATCAGAACATTATCTTACAACTTTCTAGCATTACAATTGATGAACTAACTAAAATCAACCCATCTCAAAAACGCACAAAACCATAAATTCAACAAGTGGCTGTTTGAAAAGGGGTAATATTAACATCAACAATTTACAAAAAGATAATAATGACTCAAACAAATAAACATGAATTATGATCAGTGTACCCAATACAAGGTCGATGAATCAATCAACTTAGCAAAGCTTAAACATGTATCAGTAAACGTACTTTTACTAAGTTATTGAAACAACTAAAAATAGTGCATGCTCAGAAGCCTCGGTAAATCAAAACAATCAACAACTGATTGCAGTTTTACATTATACATCAACAATTCGCAAAACAGAGATTTATGATTGTTACATGGAAAATAACATCATAAAGGTAAATCAACTAGCTCAGAACTTTAACATATGCCATCATGCATTTGCGAGTTGACAATCGAGTCACCTCGTTTTAAGTGATATGTGACTTATAACAACTATGATAGCATGAAACTGTTGGAAATATATAACATGACAATCAATAAATAATCACAAAACATCAAAGTATACATGCAGAAGCGTGTAGGATTTATTAACGAATAATTAATTAACATAAGAAGAATATGCGTACCTTACTTGATTCTAGCCGAACAAGAATCAAATCCACAAACTAGCAATTGGAAGAACCCTAATTTGATTTAATTAGGATTATGTGAATTACCCCTTACCGTTTTGTAATTCAATCCAAGAATACTAACAATATTGTGTTAGTACCACTTTCTTGTACACACGTACTAAACCGAATTAAAGTAGTGCTAGTTTTATTAAATAAAATAACTTGTTGTTTGGAAAAGATGGTGATCGACACCCAAGGGAGGTGTACGATCAGTTTGGATCACAAAAATTCACACAAAATTGTTTTAGGTTTTAGCTTGTGAGTACAAGAGATGCAAAACACAAGACCCCTAACCTTGTTTATATACTCAACTAAACTTGGTGAACAAGTTTGAGTTTGAGTTGGGTTGGGTTTGGGTTCCCTATGGCCGATCGGTTTAGAGCATCCCCAAGGGATTCCGGAACCTTCCCAAACTTTGCAATTTAGTCATTTTCCAAATACATTTAATGCCCGTTAGTCCATTACATTAATTACTTAACGTCTGTTAGTTATTTCGTTAATTAATTAATAAATAAATACAACATTTATATTTAATTATTTAACTTTAATTCTCATACGTAAAGTGTGCAATCCCGTGGTCTCGAGTTCGATCCTAACTTACGTCTACTAATTTATATCCATAAAACTAAAAGCTCCCACTTGGATATATCTTAACAGAGTGATCATATCAGTTAGCGTCTAGCAACACTTCGATGCCTCTAGTACAACTCGAGTAAGGCTCCTGGAAAACCTTTTAATGATTTCTCATTATTATTATCCTTTTGTTTCTAATACCATGTTAAATAAAGATGTGGAATTAAGTCATTCTTTATTAAACTATTTTGTTTCTCGTTGTAAGTGATTGACCAAGATTACCAAATCTTTTAAACATATTTAGGGGAGATTTTGGGTGCGGCCGCACAAACATCTTGTCAACCCTACGAGGGCCAAGACACTAAACTCCAAATAAATTTGAAGGAACAAATTCTATCTTGACTACGAGAATAACCCACAAACATTGTAACATTTCGAAAACAACCCTTATGACTACCGATTCATTATAGCGTTAAGTTGCTCCACGAAATGCACTACATTCATGACACTTATCCGGTATCTCAAGTCGAGGGTAACTATTCATAATTTACTTATAACAATATCCACAAAGTAAATTATGTAGTTGGGATAAGTCCTATATTCAATTCATTGAATATCATCTGAAATTGTATGCATTCTCATCAATATACTTTCAAGTATATTCTACCACATCTCTCAGATTTGTCTTAGTTTAATGATACTCCCATATCATTAATCAATAACGGATATTTAAAATAACTTAGTTATTCATGGATTAAACATGCAAATATAGGACAACAATATTATAAATGAAAATAAACGTAATCCAAACTTTATTTCATCAAAATAATAAATGTTTTACAATATCCTTTATCCAAATACTAATCACAGTTATGCATGAAACTATTAGCTAAGCGAAGTCCAATTCCATTGGCAAGTTCAATAAGCTTGTCTTTAGCTAAAGCCTTAGTGAAAGGATCGACTAAGTTATCTTACGTGTGAACTTTCAATAGATTAATTTCACCTTCATGGACTTGTTCCCGAACATAGTGATACTTAGTGAAAATGTCGGTGCCCTTCATGACTCCGGGTTCATTGGCAAATATGATTGCGGCAGAATTGTCACAATACATATCAATAGGTGATTCAATTGAAGGCATAACACCAAGCCACGAAATGAATTTCCTAATCCAAACGACCTCCATTGCGACTTAGGAAGCGACTATGTATTAAACTTCATCGCGGACATCGCAATCGTACTCGCTCGCTTGCTCTTCCAATCAATTGCTCCTCCATTGATGACAAAGACATAACCCGTCACGAGACTTCAGTATCATCTTTATCACACTTGCGGGGACGCATCACGTAGAATCAGTAACACCAAGCTTTTATCCGGATTTCCACCATACACTAAAACATATCTCTCGTATTCCTAAGATACTTTAGAATATGTTTAACAATAATCGATGAAGTTCACCGGATTACATTGATATCGATTGGTCATGTTACGGCGAGCGCGCCACATCCGGCCTTGTGCATCTCACATCATACATAATAGATCCTCGGTGAAGCATAAGAAACTTTTCGCATCGTGCCACCTCGGCGGTGTTGAAGCACACATATCGCTACATAAGCCATGCTTTACTTCCATCGGCAAATATCCTTTCTTGAATTTTGCATATTGAATCTCTTCAATATTTTATCAATGTAAGTGCTTTGACTTAAACCAATTAACTACTTTGACCTATCTCGGTAGATCTTGATTCCCAGAATGTATGCAGCTTCTCCTAAATCCTTCATGAAAAAACACTTCCCAAGATATGCCTTAACATTTTGCAAACTTGGAATGTCTTTTCCCATAATTAATATGTCATCGACATAAAGAATTAGGAAAATTACATCACTCCCACTAACTTTGTGATATACACATGGCTCATCAAGATTTTGAATAAATCCATACCTTTTGATTTCTTCATCAAATCTTTTATTCCATTGCCTCGATGCTTGCTTCAAACCATAAATGGACCTTTGAAATTTGCATACACGGTTTGGAAATTGTGGATTCACGAACCTCTCAGGTTGCTTCATATAGATGTCTTCATCTAAGCGACCATTCAAGAAGGCAGTTTTGACATCCATTTGCCATATCTCATAGTCATAGTATGCTGCTATGGCTATGAGAATTCTAATAGCTCTAATGTCCGCTACTGAGAGAAAAGGTCTCCTCGTAATCTATGCCATAAGTTTGAGTAAAACCTTGTGCAACTAGGCGAGCTTTATAGGCGTGTATATTGCCATCCATGTCGGTCTTAATTTTATAGAGCCACTTCGTCCAACTACCTTGGCGTTTGGAGGTAAATCGACCTCTTCCCGGACTTCATTTTCTCTCATGGATTGCATTTCCCATTCATTGCAACTTGCCATTTGTCCTTATCGGGACTTGCCATGGCGACTTTATAATTAGTAGGCTCTCCAAGATCTCTAACACGGTTTCCTCAACCTCTACGTTAAGACATAGGCGTTCGGTGCACGCGAGACCTTACGGATCTATGAGCAGGAATCACTTCAACCGGTGGATGACCCAAACTATCATGTTCTCACAGGAAGTATGTTAGTGTTTTCGGAAGGTAATGCATCTTCTTGATCATCTTCCGGATCATAAACTCTCCCACTAAATTCTTGAGATACGAGATCACTTTCAAGAAAATCTCCATACCTAGCAGCAATTACTTTATTTTCGGTTGGATAGTAAAAGTATTAACCCATAGTTTCCTTAGGGTATCCTACGAAGATACACTTCTGGATCTTTGTTGGAGTTTATCTCGTTGAGTCGCGTCTAACATCGCCTCGCAACCCCAGGACCTTTAAATAAGGCAGGGTTAGGAGCTTTACCATGCCATATTTCCTATGGTGTCTTATCAACCTTCTTTTGGGAACCATATTTAGAATGCGAATAGCTGATTCTAAAGCATAATCCCAAAAGGATAAAGGCAGAGTAGTAAGATTAAACATAGATCGTATCATGTCCAACAATGTATGATTTATTCTCTCAGATACACCATTTTGTTGTGGAGTATATGGAGAAGTGAGATTCTGGACAATTCCATTCTCAGCTAAGTAATCTTTAAACTCTTGGCTTAGATACTCGCCTCCTCTATCGGATCGAAGAGCTTTAATCTTCTTTCCCAATTGCAGTTCTACTTCCATTTTGAAAACCTTAAATGTTTCAAACACCTCATGTTTATGCTTAAGTAAATAAACATAACCATAACGGCTGAAATCATTAGTAAAGGTTAAGAAGTAGCTAGCACCTCTCTTTGACACGTGTCTAAGTGGTCCACACACATCAGTATGAATAAGACCAAGTAGATCAGAAGCCCTCTCCATATTGCTATGAAAAGGTTTCTTCGTCATCTTCCCACATATGCATGACTCACATTTATCAAATGATTCATCATTGATATTTTGCAAAAGCCCTTCTTGTTGCAGCTTATGCATGCGAGCCTTGCCAATATGAGCAAGTCTGCAATGCCAAAGATAAGAAGAATTCAAGTCCAACTTTATCTTCTTATTGATGCTAAACATTGAATTATTATATTTGTTAGATTCATTTCCAATCACATCAATTTCAAACAAACCATTCACAGTAATTGTATTAAAATAAAATACACCATTTAAAGAGCAGAAATTCCATTACGTGAAATAGTATGAGTAAAACCATCATCCAACAAAGCGAAAGGAAACAACACCTCTAAATATAGAAGGTGCGTAATGACAATTGTTCAATAGCGATTACTAAGCCGAAGGCAATACTAAACTAAACTTTCCTATGGCTTCAACAGCTGTATGTGCGCCATTACCTACGTGCTGATATTGCTCCCCATATGCTAGCTTCCTCTCCACTCTAAACCCCTGTAGTGTATTCAAATGTGAATACCACATCCAGTATCATATACCCAGGAATTTTTATGATTTAGAGTAATTAATTCAATGACAAATAAATTACCTGAAGAACCGGCACCCAAGGACCCTTCGTACTTCATTTTATTTGCCCGCAATTCATCAAGATAGAGAGCACAATTTCTCTTCTAATGCCCAACGCTCTTGCAGTGGTGGCATGCTTGATCCTTTTTAGGATTTTCCTTCCTAGGATTAGGGTACTTCTTGGGTTGTAGTTGATAGGCCATAACTTGTTTACCCTTATCAACTTTCCCTTTGCCCTTCACCTTCTTGTTGTTCGCACGCTGCGGTTTTGGCTTATTTATCCTACCACCCTGAATAGCAAGTACCTGGAGAGTAGGAACCTTTTGAGGTAAGCCTTTTTCATAATCAATAAGCAGTGCATGTAGGTCAGTAACTGTCTTCCCCACGCAGTGCATATTGAAGTTTCGAACAAAACCATTAAAATCCTTATTAAGGAATCTATTAATCAGATTCACAGCCATGTCATCATCATAAGTTTTGCCAAGTGCCCTTAATTGGTCCATGTAACCTTTCATTTCCGGTACATGAGCACTTACGGGTTTACCCTCTCCCACCTACAATGTGTGTCGTCGGTCAAGTCATAAATCTCGACGTGATTGGTTTCTCGAACATAGTTGAAGTTCATTGAGCATATTAAATGGGAAGTAGTTTTGAGCGCTTTTGGAGAGCGATTCCATCGTTCCCAACATAAGACAATCCACATCATTATGGCGCTTATACTCAATTTTCCTAGCGTCCTTTTTAGCTTGAGTAGCTTCAGTCCGGTTGGTTCGGAGGACAAGGTTCATAAAGATATTTCAACCGTCAAGAACTCTGAGACAATTCTCAAGAGCGGTGCCAATCATTGAAATTCTTAGATTCATCAACTTTTCTCGATCAAAAAGCTTTTGAGCGCAGAACTTAGTGCGATGTTAGTGTTATCGTTATTTTGAGCCATTTCTAGAAAAAAAGTTCAAGTATTAGTATTTTCGATAATACAACTTATCAAGAAAATAAAATATACCCAACGGTAATATAAACACATAACCATATAATTTTACGGAAAACTAGGATCCAATTATCATAGCTTCATTACATCGGTTGATGCGCTAGTAACGAAAACATATAATAAGGTGTCATCGAACATTAATTGACAAACAATTTCAACTCCTAGATCATTATGGGATTTATATTTTCCAATGCTATTGCAAATATAAACATGTTTCATCCCATCTTATGCCATGAGTCGATTCTCACTTCCTACTCAACTTAAGTGTCTAACTTAAAGAGCGCAAATATGTCCATGTAAGGTGCAGATTTACATAGAGATTTACCTTTCCATTACAATCTCGCCAAATCTTGTCATGACGTAAATTGCAACTTCAAGTGTCCCTTTAATTAGATGGCATATAACTTAATTTAAAAGGGTACTAGTTTTGATTTTATGTGGTCAAATCAAATATGTACAAAGATGTCATGCATTCATCTTGTAGCATAAATTCAAAAAAAAAAACTTTTTATTACCAATTCATAAAGATCAAATTATCAAAGTTTTTGATTGAGGTATTGAGTTCACCAATCAAGGAATTTAGCGTTAATTATAGTCCATTATACCGTACTTTTGCATAAGTGTAAACACTTAGTGTTTCGGGTAATTACCACCGAAGTGGCGCATGGAATTAAAACTAATTCGCCTTAAGATGAGTTTGTACATTTTTGGCTTACTAAGTAGCTCCAATCGAACTCCACGAAGGGGAGGACCATGTAGCGCAAAAGCATAACCTTAGACATCCTTTCGGTGTGATTGTGCCCACTTCTTTGTTAACCCTTTATAGTTTAATCTAGTGGGTGAGCCGTTCAGACCATTTGTACCAAATCACCAATCAATTAAACTATTGAAAACTTAACTCTTCCAAAACAAATCAAATTTTGCCATTGTTTAGTCCGTATTATTTTTCTATTCAAAATTACCCTTTGCTTAAAACTGTCTAACATAATAAACAAACAAGTAACATAATAAAAAATAAACAACTAAAAACAATGCGCATATAATAAACAATTCATACGTGTAAACAAGTAGCCACATGCAACTTATTCGATAAAACCCTATTAATAATCAATGTCTACGTTAAATTAATGTATATATTAATTAGGGCTTTCACTCTCCCAATTGAGAGTGAGCCACATACATCGAAGAATCGATTGCGTAAACCCATAATTAATAATATACCAAATTGCACATAATTGATTCATTAATATATATAATTGGAGTCTTCCTCAATTCAAGATTTATCGTAAATAAACATGTGATAAATATATCTTAACAATTAAATAAATATTCAAGCAACTATCCATGATAAACATGCATGTATCATCATGGATAAATCATAACAATTATACAAATAGTCACAAGATCGCATAAAAATAATCCCATGTCACATAACAATTATTCATGAATTAATCACGTAACTAATATATTAATTCTAGGTTTTAATAAGGTTAGCAAACAATTTTCAAAACCCTAAAAAAAATTTAATGTGTTGACATAAAAAAAATAAGGGGTACGCCCCATATATATAAAGAAAATCGATTCATATAAAAAATTAAAACATAAACCCTAGATTAACCATATCAAACAACATACAATTATTTGTTTTATTACGCGTTTATGTAATTAATAACTCATTAAAAACCAATCACTCGTGATGCCACTGTTGGAATTATATAACATGACAATCAATAAATAATCACAAAACATCAAAGTATACATGCGGAAGCGTATAGGATTTATTAACGAATAATTAATTAACATAAGAAGAATATGCGTACCTTACTTGATTCTAGCCGAACAAGAATCAAATCCACAAACTAGCAATTGGAAGAACCCTAATTTGATTTAATTAAGATTATGTGAATTACCCTCACCGTTTTGTAATTCAATCCAAGAATACTAACAATATTGTGTTAGTACTGGTTTCTTGTACACACGCATTAAACCGAATTAAAGTAATGCTAGTTTTATTAAACCAAATAACTTGTTGTTTGGAAAAGATGGTGATCGACACCCAAGGGAGGTGTACGATCAGTTTGGATCACAAAAACGCACACAAAATTGTTTTAGGTTTTAGCTTATGAGTACAAGAGATGCAAAACACAAGACCCCTAGCCTTGTTTATATACTCAACTAAACTTGGTGAACAAGTTTGAGTTTGAGTTGGGGCCCTGTGGCTGATCGGTTTAGAGCATCCCCAAGGGATTCCGGAACCTTCCAAAACTTTGCAATTTAGTCCTTTTCCAAATACATTTAACGCCCGTTAGTCCATTACATTAATTACTTAACGTCCGTTAGTTATTTCATTTAATTAATAAATAAGTACAACATTTATATTTAATTATTTAACTTTAATTCTCATACGTAAAATGTGCAATCCTGTGGTCTCGAGTTCGATCCTAACTTACGAGTACTAATTTATATCCATAAAACTAACAGAAACACTAAAATCATGGTACTCTAACAAGCCTCAAAGATAACAAAATCAACAACTAGTCACATAAAAATCTTAAAACTTCAGAAGACATAATATTTAGGGCGTGTTTGTTTAATTAAGCTTATGCTTATCTGGTTCTGGCTTATTTTTCATAAGCTCATTTTTCAAGGCTTATTTTGAAACACAGGGGCTTATAGTCTTACATATAACCTTATTTTGAAACAAATGGGTTTGTATCAAATATTCAATTATGTAACAGTGATTCATTTCTTTGGCCGCATTTAAAAATAATAATAATAATATTTCATATGAAGTTTGGGTTTTGTGGGTTTTTGTTATAAAATCTATGTGAATGTTGGTGTGAAATGAGGATGATGGTACTATAGATCACAGCAAGAATCTTTGTGAAATGGGGGAGCGGGTATTATGAATTGATTTGGGTCTTTTTATAAAAGGGGAATATGACAAAGATATATATGGTGTTGGTGGTCATGTATTGTAGAAGATGAAGATTGATGGGTGATTTTAGTGTGTTTAGTTTATGTACAGAATGGGGTGAGAGAGGCAATATGCGCACAATTTTTTTTTTTTTTTTTTTTTTTTTAAACAAGAATTTTCATTCATTATATAGGTACATTACAATATTACATCGTGGTTCACCTATAGATTGATTGAGAGCGGCACACAACCATCATACACTTTATCTACAATGTCATACAACGCTCTTCGAGCTAACTCATGAGCCACTTTATTCTCACCACGTCGCACAAAGGACCAAAAGCACGAAGCAAAGGAGTAACATAATCGTCGTATGTGAAGGAAGAGGCCTCTAATCTGCAACAATTCATTGTTATGTAGAAATGCGTCGACAAGAATACTTGAGTATGTCTCCAAGATAACCTTTGTAAATTAGCAATAGCCACCTGGATAGCCCAAAGAATAGCCTTTGCTTCGACCTCAATAACCGATGTCGCGTAGGCTACATGTTTATTTCCTGCTACTTAAACCGACCCATTGTGGCACCTCATGACAAAACCAAGTCCAGCATCGCCAAAATGTGCACACTTTTATTTATGAAAGTTCGTTACATTTATACAACTTTTTCATATGTTGACGTACTAAATCCATATGTTTGAGAAAGTTCATTTCTATTTTACTTTGTTTTTTAGTTTTAAAGAAAAAGAAAATGAAAAGAAGTAAGAAAAAGTCCATTTCTATTTATACTTTGTTTTTTAGTTTTAAAGAAAAAGAAAATGAAAAGAAGTAAGAAATGGAAAAGTAAACCAATTGTTGGTTGATATGTTTTTGAGATAAAGTAAAAGAAAATGAAAATAATTATAAATCATCTTGTTAAGTCAAAGGGAAAAGGAAAATAACTTGTTCGAATTACAAGTATGCCCTTTAGTTCAAATCTTTTATTATGGCATATCAGTTTTTCTCATATTGTTAAGATCTCGATCATGATCTTAAGATCTTATGATTTTACAATACTATAATGAAAAAATGACCTGGGTCCTATGTAGGATCATAGCAAGCTTAAGATCTTATAAGATCTTGACCGTAGGAATTGTTAGAAATCAACATCCAAAATTTTGGGTGGTCGAGGAAGCTCAAAATACAAGTTACACATGGTGAACGTAGTGAGTGAAAGGAAGGAACGATGTGTCTTTCATGCACTTATTATGGTATTACAAATGGGAGCTTCATCCTCCTAGTATATAGAGATACAAATACGCCTAACTTTAGAATGACTATCCCTGTGTATAAGTAAGTAAAGATACTAATGCAATTCCGGTAAATGACTTCACTTTTGATGCTAACTCTCTCCCTAAGTGATGTCATACAAGAATTGCTTACAACATTCCCTACAAGTACAACAAAATTACACAACATAAGCGCAACAACTTTGAGAATGTCTTCATAATCTTCAAACTTCATTAATCTTTTCAGGTTCATGGATCTTCTCAGCTGCAATCTTTCTACTTGTAGAAGAACAACCTAAGCAAATCTAATTAGAGATTAAATATGGTTTTTACTCTCCCCTAATTAGCGCATAATTATCTTGATTGCTCTCCCCTTAACTAACAACCCGAATGTTCTGATCCTGAAGAAGTCTTTTGATAAATGTTTGACCCGTCTTTAGTCTTCTAACTCGCAGCGGAGAAAGTAGAATATACTGTAGACTGAAGCTTCTTTAAGGTTGTCCATTCGGAGGAACAAAATATCAACATTATCATCTCACTAAATGCATCCTAGTTATCTTACATATATCATTTCAGCCCATAATGTACGCATATATCATATGGAAGATGAAATGATAACACCAAAGTAACAAGTTGAAGCATTAATCATCTATGGGGTTATGAAATAAATCATTAAGCTCGATCACGTGAACCTATTGTGCATCCCCGGTACACACATTTCTCTCCCCATGATGGTTACGTTCTAATGGAAGCATTTTGCATAACCTTCACATATGGCTCAACTAAGACTTAAGCATGAGCTAATAATTTACACTTTAGGCAAATATACATAATGTAATCCAAATATCCTCTAGGAGAAAGTAACGTTTCTTTTTAAATGGATGGACTTTGAGGATATGTGACTACACTGTGCAATTTTGATCTTTGACAAGGCCTTCATATTGGTTAAATGAGATTTCTTTTAATTAGAAGAAAGTAACAATTCATACTCAAAGACACTCATTCTCATTGATCATGATGCTCTTTACTTTACAAACCCTCATGCCGACGCTGCCAACATCTTTCAAGAAAAGGTAATATGTTGTTTTCAAGTTTATTTGTTATATATACTTATAAGTTACTAATCTACGGTTGTTTGTATTACGTTTGGTAGATGGTTATCAGTTAGTTTTATTTATTATTGATGATTATGTGTATTTAATTGTTATTTCTTATGTGTGCCTAGGGTAAGGATTCAGTGAGAAGAAAACTTAAAATAAAAAGAATGAGAAATAACTATAATCGCATATTTGAGATGCCCCGACTTGAATTAAATGCATCTCTATTTATTTATATGCATCACAATTAGTTTCAAAAGTGATTTTGAAGTGAAAACGATGCGAATTAGTATTAGCAACAAATTTGACCCGCAGAGGATGAAAAATACATAGGATTCGTCTAACTTGATGAAATGCATCTAATATATATATATGCATCTAATTTTTTGCTAGAAAATATATTATGATACATCTAAAAGATTAGGGATGCATCTAATTCAAATTGATGCATCTCTAGTGTGTAGTTATATTTATTTCTCATCCTTCTTATTTTAAGGATTCTTCTCATTTGATCCTTAGTCTTTGTGCCTAATGCTTGATTTCTTTGCTTGACATTTGGTTAATTTTGGCCTTGTTTTATTTTTTGACTGAAAATATGGCAACTCAACATGACTTGAAATAACCCAAAATGGCAACAACATCAAACTGATAACCATATTCATCCTAAGGTCGTGTTATAGTTCTGATTGTGAAACAAAGACCCACTTCAATCCAACCATATAGGTTTATGTAATGGATTGGAGAGAAGAACAACCTTTTCTTAGGATTATTAATAGATGGTATTAGGGCATCTCTAACGTAAGGTACATGAAACCATTTTTTTTTAATTTAAAAAAGTTTTTGAAAAGCTTTTTCCACTTGAGTGATATCTTTTTTTTTTCCCTAAAAGACTTGACGATTCTCTAGCCTTTAAAGAATGACTTTTTACATAAAACTTTCATTTTAACCACCCTTCTCTATCCTATTAATTTGTAAAAGATAGCGTAATAAATTTGTTAATACAAAAGATAAAACGATTTTTGCAAAGTTTCTAACATTGGAGTAAATTTAGTTATAATAGACACAAAGATCATGGAAATATGATTTGACAAAAAAAGAGTAAATTACACTGTTCTTTCTTGTGTTTTGCGTTGACCGAAGAGTTTTATCCCTTCAACCAAAAAAATGTACCGTTCATTCTTAAATGTAAAAATTTATCTACCGTTAGTCCCTCACTTATACAACCGTTCGTTAAATCACCCATATGACATGCACTTGAAGGTAAACTAGTCAATTTAACAAGAATGTAATTATAGAGTGAGGATCAATTGAGAAATAAAATTAAAATGAGAAGGATGAGAAGAAACTACAACCGCATATTTCAGATGCACCTACAAACTTAGATGCATCTCCCCTTAAATTTCTCCCCTTCATTTAAAATGTGTAGCTGAAATTTCTTCTCATTCTTCTCATTTCAAATGTTCTTCTCACTTGATCTATTCCCTGTAACTATAATGTTATTAGTCCCACCACTACCTTTCCTCATCTCCTCATCTTTGACAATATTTTTTCAAGTGGTTCCACCACCACCCATCAAACCACACTTATTCAAAAGAAATTTATCAAAAGCTTCTTTAATTACGGATATTGTTATTAAACGAATAGACGCGTGTTGCGATAAAGGTTTTAAGCATAAATATTTGAACTTTGAAATATAAAATAGTATCTACATGGGCATGGTCCAACACAAAACACATAATTCCCCCTACAAACACTATGCCACAAAACTCTTGAAAAAAATCATTTTTGTTAATTTTATCTTTTGTGTTATTTTCACGACCTTATCTTAGAAGAACAAAATATAAAAAAAAAGAAATCCTAATATAAATATGGTGCAATAATACTCTTATTCCTGTCGACTTTGATTTGGTAAAAATATTTGTTTACCTCACAAATCCTAGCAGGGTACCCATATAATGCGGCAGCGGGTACTCCGTGACTAAATTTTATAGCGGCGGATACACTCGGCGTTATTGCTGATGTTTTAGATGTGTGAGAGAGATGAAATAGTTTGTGTGTATTTATATAGTGGATGCGGTTATATGTTTTTAATAATCATTACTAATAATAATGGTTTTTAGCGGTTACACATTTTTAATAATGAGTTGTAAATGATTTGAAAACTGTATTTAAATTAGTGAAAAGTATTTAATTTTGAATAATAGATGTATTGAATTTTAGGCCTTCCTTTTATAGTAAGTTTGTAGGCTTATTTTTTTAATACTTCATTTTTAGAAATAGCCTAAATGCATTATAATGTAGTTAAGATACATGTTGTGGAGCAAAAGATCATGCATAAACTTTTACCATAGAATTGAAATTGATAAATAGAACAAAATTATTTAAGATATAAAAGCTAAAATGGTAAATTTTGGAATTATTGAAAAAACTAAATTGGCTACAAGTCTATAAAATTAGTAATGAATAACAAAAAGCCTGAAGACTTAATTTTAGTTAAAGACCGCTCTATTTAAGTACTAGAAACAATAAGGCTATTTCCTTGCAACTTTTATAAATATAAGGTATTTGGCTTAATTTACTTATCATCTCATCTATACTACTATATAAAGTGTTTAGAACATTCTAAATGAAGAAGTCTTAAAATTTTCAAGACAAAAAACATTTCTAATAAAAGTAACCCATAAACTTGTAACCAAAAGTACAGTTCCTATAGCACTTGGTACAAAACAATAATGCATAAATTATCTAACTTGTAACATTTGTGTATATTAATGTCAGAATTAATGATATCATAAAAATACTGTCACTCAAAAGCACAATTAATATAGCACTTGGTACAAAACAATAATGCATAAATCATCTAATTTTTTCTTTTTCATTAAAACACTCTCTAAATAAAATTTACCAATCATTAATGATATAATTAAAAAACTGTATCACTTAAAAGTACACTTAATATATCAAATGGTACAAGACAATAATGCATAAATTATTTAATCATTTACATTTTCAAACACCCACTAAATGATCTTTTAAATTCATTAATGATATTATTAAATCTTTTAAAACACTTAATATATCCATGAGTACAATGATAGCGCATAAATCATCTTATCTTTATTTCTTTTAAAACACCCGCTAAATAAAATTTATAAACCATTAAGTGCATCATAGAAACCAATATTTTATGTAGTGGACTTTCATCAACTTTTTCCACGACCACCATTTACCACCACAACTTAACAATATGTCAATAGATAGTCTAAAGCCACTATTTTAAACACCATTTGATTTTAAAGGATATATAATATTACACGTCCTAAAGAACTCATATCATCGTTGCGTTGTGATGCGTGTTGAAAGCATTGTTATGCGGTAAAGTAGTTCCATTAAGTTAACGCCATTTGTTAAGTTAGCATCATGAAAAACATATAATCGTTGCAACATTGCTATAAAAGCTTTTTATTATGTTACTAAACACGTAAGTAAGAAAACAAACTAATTTTCAATTAATAACATCTGTGTTGGACATTCTTTTTTTCCTTCTTTAAAAGCAATGCGTTGAAAAAACTTTGCTATCGCCAAAAATATAGTTTGAATAACTTACGAATGCTAGTATTCTAAATGGTTTTATGAAAATATACGTTTAAAAATCGTAATTAAAAGTAACTTTATTTTTGCCAAATGTATACAAGGATAATATGAAAATGGTGCAAAAAGTAATTTGTAGACACTGTGCATGAATGGTAGTACTATACCAACTGCTTTTATTCAATCACCAAGTCAGCTTTAAGTCTTGGTCTTTGTAGTTTATTTTTGCCAAATTAATCTTACTTAAAACACTTACCATTTTGCATAACCTTAACATATGTCTCAACTAAGAATTAAGCATGAGCTAGCCGATCATTCGTTTACAACTGAGGGATATGTACATAAGGTAATCCAAAGATCGTGTAGGAGAAAGTAACGTTTTCTTTTATTATTAGGCCAATGTTAATGGCGTGGTTGGTTCTTCTTCAACCGAAGTAGTCAATTGAGTTTCTTCCATTATTTCAACCGGATGGTGACCGGTCACCCCAACCTTTTCAAAGTTTTGGTTGGTTGCCAAACGAAAGAATTGATTTGTTTTGTGTGGTGTAGTTTTTTTTTATTTGGTTTTGTGGGGTATGTTTTTGTTATAATTGAGGTCGCTTATTAACAAATTATGGTTCGGTGTAGTCTTGAAAAGAAAGGCGATGTGCAAGACTGATGTGGATGAGTGTGCAATATTTACTGTTACCATTAGCGTCACCCTTACGAACATTGAAATTGAGGGACTTGATATGACTAAACTATGCAATTTTGATCTTTGATAAGGCCTTCCTATTGGTTAATGAGATTTCTTTTGATCAGAAGAAAGTAACGTTTCATATTCAAGTGGTTCCACCACTAACCATCAAACCACAATAATTCAAAAATGCATGTGACAATGGTACAAAAAGTAATTTGTGGACGTTGTGCAGTACTATACCAATCGCTCTTATCCAATCACCAAGTCAACTTTAAGTCTTTCTCTCACAAACACTTGAGTCTTGGTCTTTGTTGTTCATTTTGAATCAAAATCTGTGATCTAAATTTTCTTTTCTTTGTCTGCGTGAGTTTACCCTTCAGAATTTGTGTGTAATTGTGTAAACACAGTGTGAGTTCTACCTTTGGGTCTAAATTAAAGCATTATTCATGGCTGATCCCATTATTTCGGCCCTTGTGAAAGATTTGGTAGGGAAATTAACATCTGCAGCTATCCAAGAGTATGGGTTGCTTAGGGGACTTAAAAATGATCTTTCAGCTCTCGAGAATACTTTTAAACAGATCAAAGGTGTACTTTATGATGCTGAGATGAAGCAAACGATGCAAAAGGAAGTGGAAGTATGGCTCATGACTCTCAAATCTGCCTCTCTGGAGGCGGAAAACGTGCTCGACGAGGCCAATACTGAAGCTATGATACGAAGGCTGCACCGGGAAATGGGCAAGAAATACAGAATAAGAACCTTCTTTACCTCCCGCTATAATCCGCTTATGGTCAGATTTAGGACTGCTCACAAAGTTAAGAGCATACGGAAAAATTGGATGAGATTAATGCTGATAGATCCAAGTTTGGGTTGATTTCCAGTACCACAAATGAAGATAGCGCGGGAATTGGTAGTGTAATTTCAAACAGGGAAACTAGCTCACTTGTAAACTTTTCCAAGATCTACGGAAGGGATGAAGAGAAGAAGATAATAGTTGATAAGATTTGTAACGATGATGATGATGGTGTTCGGGTCTATGCTATATGGGGCATGGGTGGCATGGGAAAAACTACACTAGCTCAATTGGTTTACAACGATGAAACGGTGAAGAAACATTTCGATTTAAAGTGTTGGGTGTATGTCTCTGCTGTGTTTGACAAGAAACGAATAATTAAACAAATAATTAAATTGATATGTGGCCTAGAAGATAAAAAGTTGGATGGGATGTCACTGGATGAATTGCTGAGACAACTTCAGAGCATGTTAAATAAAAAGAAGTATTTCATTATAATGGATGACGTATGGCTTAATCACGACTCTCACGAGGACATGGAAAAGTGGGAACAGTTATGTACAGCATTAAGTTGTGGAGCAAAAGGTAGCACTGTTATGGTAACGACACGGAAGGAAGATTTGGCCAAACGGATGGCTATTCCTGAGTTGCAGCATAATGTGGCAGTTTTATCAGAAGAGGAGTCATGGTCGCTATTCAAGATGCTTGCGCTCTCAGGCAGAGGAGAGGCGGAAAACGTAAGCTCTGAGCTGGAGCTCATAGGCAAGGAGATAGTGGAGAAATGCAATGGCTTACCTCTAGCAGTGAAGTCTTTGGGTAGCTTAATGTTGACAAAAAATACGGTGGATCAGTGGCGGACTGTAAACAAAAACTTCAAGTCGAAGATACAAGGCGATGTCTTACCTGCTTTAAGATTAAGCTACGATGATTTGCCTCCATATATGAAGATATGTTTCGCTTATTGTTGTCTATTTTCAAAAGGGGAGGAAATGAGTAAGGATACATTAATAGAGTTGTGGATGGCAAATGGATTTATTCCATCTGAAGAAGGAGATGCGAGCTTGTATGAGCTTGGTGAGGAAATTTTTGATTGTTTGGTCGGGAGGTCGTTTTTCCAAGATGTTGTCGAGAAGGGTATACAAAAGGGTAGAGACAAGTGTAAAGGCAAGGGATGTAAAATGCATGATTTAATGCATGATCTTGCGGAATATGTAATGAGACATGATTGTGCGGTTATAGCGCCCGGTAAGAAGTCGATAACCCCGGATGAGGTGCTTCATCTCAGTTTAGCATGTGAAGATTCTGAGTTTTCAGAACAGGATTTGGAAAAGCTAAGATCAGTACGATCAATGCTGGTCTTTTATGATCATTATCAAAGTAACATTAGACAAATCTCCAACCATGTCTATCTAAGGGTGTTGTACTTTGGCGGAATTGAAAGCTCGACATTGCCCGAATCAATCTGCAAGCTAATACATTTGAGATACTTGAAAATAACAAAGTCACAAGCAAAAGTTCTACCAGAGTCGATTATTTATCTCCAAAACTTGCAGGTTTTAATTCTAAATGGGTTTTTCCATGAGTTGCCTAAAGGTTTGAGGTACATGAGGAATCTTCAACGTCTAGATACCCGTTACTCTCCTTATCTCCAGCATATGCCTGTTGGAATAAAAGAACTAACCAACCTTGAAGGCTTTCAAAATTTGTTGTAGGAAAAGATGAAGGGGCCGAATAGGTGAACTGGGAAATCTAAATCGTCTTGGGTGGGATTTGAAGTTATCAGGACTTGAGAATGTTGGAAGGGGATGCCGAAAGTGCCAATTTGAAAGACAAAACAAATCTAAAGTCTTTGATATTAGAATGGCGTGTTTTTCATGGACAAGAAATATCTGATTCAGAGGAGGTTCTTGAGGGATTGGAACCAAATTCGGGTCTCCAGAAGTTGACTATATGGAATTACGTGGGAACCTATAATTCTCTGAGTTGGATGGTCAAATTAGTCAATTTGACTAGTGTTAATTTTCATCATCTTCCGAAGTGTGAGCATCTTCCACCACTTGGGAAATTACCCGGCCTCAAGAGAATTATATTGGATTATATGGAGTCTTTAAAGTGTTTCCATGATGATGACTATGTTACATCAAGGGACGGAAACATTCTCTTTCCTAATTTACAGAAGTTAAAAATACACTTTTGTGGGTCTTTGGTTTCTCTGCCTAGTAACTTCCCAAAACTGCAGTCCTTGAAAATATTTGGTTCTGACAATTTACGTTCTCTGCCACATGAGATACAAAGTTTCAAGGATCTCAATCAAATTGACATTCATCGGTGTGAAATTCTAAGCAAAAGGTGTGAAGAGAGGAAAGGAAAGGACTGGGCTAAAATTTCTCACATTCATGATCGCTTCATTGAACCTCCACCATTCTATTGTAATATTCTCCTTTTATTATTTCTTTTAATTATATATGGTTGTCAGGCCGTCAAAGTGGATTTTGGGGCCTGTGCCATAATTATAAAGTGGCCTTTCCTGAAATTGAAAGATTCAAATACATGTAAACAACCTCACTAAAAGTATAATCAATGTAGGTATACAAAAAAATTAACACATTCTTGCCAAAATATCTTCATAACATTTTATTTAAATGCTGCTAATTGAAACCAAAACTGAACATGCATCATTTTTAATTTGGTATCGATATTTATATGCTCGAACGCATTACAAAAAATGTGTAGTTGTTGTCTTAAAAGAATTGGAATCATTGACAGAGATTCTCGTTTTAAAAAAACAAGTTGTTAAATAAATCTCTATACCCTCTTAATATGGACAAGATCACAAGTATATATAAATGTGTTTTTCTATTACCTTTTATGTTATACAAGCATACATATGCGAGAAACTTAATACTACGTATATAACATCGGCTGTTCAACAAGTTTTTAAAAAAGATATCAATTTATTCAATGTTCAATGTAATGGGCCTTTTAATATCTAATAGACTCAAATTTTGGGCCCCTTCAAAGTGTGAGGCCCATGCGATTAAATTTGATCACAGCTTGATATCCGGGCACGATGGTTGTTTATCTTTAAACAAATCTAATAGAAAAAGTATTTAATTGTTGCTTTTCAAAGTGAAAGAAAATGTACTATTTTCAAATGTCAAATGTTCTTTTATGATAACAAAGATAAAGCCAAATCCATAATAAAAACTGTTAATCAGTATTTCTAAATAATTCTATTATCAATTGTTTGATTCACTTGGTCTAATTTTTATCTAACATTTAAAATGGAGTTTGGAGGAAGCTAATGTTCATTACATTTTGGTTTGTGTTTATATGTGAAGATGGTGAGCGAGAATGAGGACACGGACGATGATAGCGTGAACTACGGGGATGAGGACAATGGCGAGAATGAGGACAAGGACGATAATAATGTGAACTACAGGGACGAGGATAGTGGCGAGAATGAGGACAAGGACGATGATAGCGTGAACTACAGGGCTGAGGATTAGAATCAAGTTTGATATGATATGTGAAGATGGTGTTGCTTTATGGTTTTAAGTTGTTTTGTTAGGTGAATTTTGTGGGTATATTCACTGTAAACCCTCACGAGACAACACTCGTCCTCTAGAGATCATCTAGGGGTTTAAAGGCTTGTTGCTATGCTAAATGCAACCGCGATTCCTGCGAAAGTGAGTTAGAATCATCTACAATTTGTTTTTTTCCCCTTTTCAGCTTGTGTGCCAATGACGTTTCTTTTCCGTTTTTTTCAATTTGTTATGTATGAATGATATGTAGTTCCTGTATGTAAAGTGTATGTAAAGTGTGCTGCTGTATAACTCCTCTCTATTGTTATAAAGTTTTATCTTGTGCAAAAATGAGATTTGTCATATTAGGAAAATTATTTATAAGGTTTTCTTAATTAGAGTTATAGTATATTGACCTTTTTGATAGAATATGGAAAATGAGTTGGGATTAGTTAGCGTGTCTGCATTTTAAATGTATATGGTTAACAGTTGGCGCGTTTAAAGTCAGATCTTTGGAAGACATCTCAAATCTTGTTGATTCTATGGATGGTATTTGCATAGCTATGGGTGATTTC
Organism: Chrysanthemum lavandulifolium; assembly: GCA_022545495.1. NCBI lineage: Eukaryota > Viridiplantae > Streptophyta > Magnoliopsida > Asterales > Asteraceae > Chrysanthemum > Chrysanthemum lavandulifolium. The sequence continues at coordinate 32,346,818 of CM040244.1, read as the reverse complement.
AATGCAGTTAAGTCCATATCCGAAAGAGCGGGCTCCCAATTCAATACAAATGAAGTTATGTCTTTCAATAATTTTGTTGCAAATGTGGGATTTCACGACTTCAACAGGGGTGGGGAAGTAATAATTAGTTAAATCAAAGTGGATCAAAGATGAAAGATGAGCAAGCTAATTTGGTTCCTTGTTACAAGTTTTTTTGTTCACTGAACCAACTCTTCTTCGGAGCATTTTCCCATCCTTTTGTCCAATGCTTGTGTCGATTTCGGACTTAAGCCTTTCAGGGTGTTCGACTCATGGCTCAGTAAGGAATTCTGCACTTTGGTTAGTAGATCATGGAATTCTTGGAAAGGTAGTGGCGTGTGGTGAATATTATTGTGTTGATTGGAGCATATTAGAGCTAGTTAGATTCGTAAAAAATGTTTTGTAAAATGGGCACTTGAGGGGAACGAATAGAATAAAATTATAGTTATTGTCTCAAATGGTTATTGGCTTAAAGATCTAGCTGAGCTCAAATGTATCATGCATGACCCTTTTTTTATAGGTTCATTGAGCCACGTGTGAAAGGCCTGTTTTTCCAATGCTAGTTATTTCGTAATTTGAACCTAGCAGACTCAAACGTTTTGGGTAATGAATTCATTATGGATGAAATTTAAAAAGTGGCGTGGGACTGTGCAGGTTCAAAAGCCCAAGGACGTGGTTCTGGTGCTCTGAACTTTACATTTGTTAAGAAATTATGGGATCTTCTCAACGACGATTTTTTTTAGTTAGGCTTGCAAAGGGTGTAACCCTCGTTCCTTTATCTTGTTCGAAAAAGAACGATGCTATAGGCGTACATGTAATTTTACATTTGGTGGGTCAATCTTCTTTTGGTTATTATGTTCCCTCCCTTTGAGTACCTTTTGTAATTTTAGCAACTTATGGATGAGTTAAACATGTGTATTTTCAATGCATACAGAAACGAACTATCACTGAAAACATCATCCAACCAAACACGATGCACTTTGTCACCTAACTCACTTAGAGAATTTGAACTAGATCAGATGTAACATTTTAACTCATCCATCCGAAACTAATGAATGGCAGGCCAAATGGCAGTGAGATTTCTAAAAGTGGCTACATCAAAATTCAATTTATAACTTTAACCTCCTAAAGTATTTAGCAAGGGTGATCGCCCAAATACTAAGATGTAAGACATAGGCTACCCTGTCATGTGGAACTACCTTCTGTTGTAAGACAAGGAAGAAGCCATGGGTGACGACAGGTTCTAGCCTTTTCCTGCCCAGACCTTCTTCTTGCACGGAAGAACCATCAACTAATGAGTGTCCTACTACACTATAAAGGATGTTATCAGTATACTTTTCAATATAGCGCGCAAGACGCATAAGATTCATTTTTAAAGCTATTAATGACATCTAATATCCAACACTAATTTTGAGCTCATTGACACGTTTTGGCTCAAATGTGTGAAATAGTTGATTTTTTTTATACATTACTTACTAGTACACGTTTGGGCTAAAATGGGTCAAAACGGGTGAAATGGGTGTAACATAAATGACAAAGTTACTTATTATTACAAATTTACAAGTTTGGGCAAAAATGGGTCAAAACGTGTAAAATGTGTGCAATGACTCAAATAAACTACAAAGTTACTTATTAGTACATGTTTTGGTTAAAATGGGTCAAAACGGGTGATACATACATATGTACACCAACTTCGCATACAGTTATGATACAAGTCACCATGTAACGTATATTAGGTATGTGTAAACCCGATCGATTACGCATATAAATCATGCCTCTTACTCTATACCTAACTTGATTACAATCAAACATATGTAATAATGACAACATGGTACAACATCCATTACTTGTTCCCTTTGAGCGAAATGCGGCAAAAGGAAGAAAAATCCATGGACCGACCCCATGTCTTGCAAGTCATTAATGATAGTACAAGATAAATGTCTTGATCTAATTGTCAAGACAGTTTTCTTATGTCCATTTGTATGATGGAACAACCGCTCATTTGAGAAAGTTTTGACTATCAGCTATTACGTGTTTTGTAAGATAGGACCCGTTACTGTAAGTAGTACTTTTCAGTTAACTTTTAGCGTCTTTACGCTAAAACAATGTTGGTCATCAAAAGATTTGACCACGTCAAAACTTGATCATTGAGCGCCATATGAGAGTCGTAAGTGGATATTGAGACAAAACCTTAATGTGGAAGTCATTGAAATGTGATAAATGAAAACAATCGTTAGATGGTACCATTGTTTGAATCAGCGAATGATATCAAGATGACAATACATAGTGACCAATAGGTTACAAGAACATTTCCTTAGTTTGTTTACAATCAACACGGCTGATCATTCACATCCAGAATTCATGCAGTCACCAAGTCGGATTCATTTTAATATCGATCAATTAATCAAGTACACTAGTACAAAGCTTAATTGTTCATAATGATGAGCATTCTCGTACAACTTAGATGTGTCATCAAGTTGAAAACAAGTCATCAAATTCAGTATATACTTGAATAAATATAACAAGAACCTTAATTAGGTTCATTAACCTTGTTGGTTTTCTCACCTGGCTAGATTTTTGCTAACTAGCTCGAATTAGTGACAAGATATATGTTGTTTTACCTTCCCAGCTGAGCTGAGATTCATGCCATGCCATTGATACATAGTCGGTTATCCTGCTTGGTTGTACAAGTAACTTTAGGGGAGTTTATCTTAGCTTATTTGATGGGCTTATAAGCTTAAAGTTTGACAAGCAGCTAAGCTTGGCGTATGAGCTTATCTACTCGAGCTTCTGAATTTAATTAAGTTGTAAAGTCATGTTGATAAGCTTATAAGCCATTATAAACGTGCTCATCAAATTACGAATAAGCTCGTAAGCCCAACAAATAAACCAAGTCAAACAACCCCTTAGCATTGTCCGTCGCCATTGTCCGTTTATGCAGTTGCGCTATCTTCAAACGTTTGAGCCATAACTATTTGGATGGACATTCACGGATAGCACTTCGCTTAGCCTTGAGGTACACTTGACTATATATGTATTTGCTTTTGTTTTACCTGTTATGTGTCAAGTTAATTTGACAACAATAATTACCTCCATCAAATAGTTCCTATGTCATAGTCATATAGGCACTTTATAAAGGGATATTACATATATACCAAACAAACTTCAAAACTAAATCTTTTCCAAAACACAAATTTTCAATACATGATGAAAGCATGTAAATATTGAAGTTTCCTTGAGGATATATTTTAAAACCCAAACAAACATAACAAAATTGAATTCATAAATCAAATAAACATAAACACAAAGAACTATATTACACAAACACAAATCCATAGTCCATAAATTATTTAAAAAAAAAAATGATACAAACAAATAAACCAACATCTTTATCCCAAAGTTAGAGGTTGCACCTAAACAAACGGAACACCATGGTTAAATTATCAACCCTAACCCGAAAATCAGTATCAGCATCAACATAACTGTTCCAAACATAGTCAGTGGTCCATGTTAACCTTCAACGCCATTTTGGACATCATTTCTGCTACCATCCATCGTCACACCAGATGAAGCCAAAGAATTGTTATCTACAACAACCCCACCGAGTTGACTCGGCATCCCACTTGCACGGGCCCCACAATCCCATTGTAACCATTTGACTGGCATACCCATTAGCCCATGTCCACCGTTTAAGTAAGCTGGATAAACTGGCATCGGCATTGGACCCCACGGGATCCTAGGTGAAACCTGGCCCAACCCATTAATTACCATTAACTGGATAACCACCAGTAAACATGCCATAAGGATAACCAGTGTGTCCTGGAATTGGTGCGTAGCTTGGAAGAACGTCGTACCAGGGACTATATGGGACCTTATGGCCCAACCCATAACCATTAACTGGAAACTTGGAAGAAAGTCGTACCTGGGATTATATGGGACCTGTTGATGACTGGTTAAAGACCTCATTGCTAGTGGTCCCACCTATAATCTCTTTAGGAACCGCCCGTTTAACCCGACAAGTTTACCACACAATTCATGGAAATTCTTTTGCATAGCATCTTCAACCGAATCTCGGTTTGAAAGTGATGAATCCAAACCAGCATGGTCGGTCGGTCACATTGTTGTGCATAACCACGACATCGGTTATGCGACCGAATTTTTCAAAGTAGAATTTGAAGTCGTCTTCAGTTAGGTTAGCAGATACTCCACCCACGAATATCTTTTAAGTTCTTATGTTCATATCCTTGCTTTTAGTACCGTTAGTTCTCAAATAACTATTCTGCCCTCGATTCTGTTCATGAAGATATTGGTTCTGTTGGCTTCTTGGTACTGCCTTTTAACTTCAACCTATGAAAAAAGGTCACATATGAGGCTCAAAACATGAACAGAAAATAAGATTGTATGTTCGCCATCTCATATTACAAGTAGACATTCATAAATAAAGTCAACAAATTCAAACATCATAGGTGAGTGGCGATTTGGTCCCATATATGTATAAATGGGTCAAATTTGATTGTTTTTTTTCTCTAACGGTCAAACAGTAAAGTAAAAGAAGACATTAGCTTGACATGGAGCGGGGCGAAGTTGATACCATGTATTTCATTTGTATAAAACCTTCAAATAAAGTTTTGAAACTATTGGGCAAATAGTAGTCCAGCGGTCAACCCGATCCTTGTTGCCCATTCTAAAAGTTACCCGTTTGACTTGTTGCCCCATAAAACACTTCCATTTCTTACTCAATTTGAAGAAAAAAAAAAAAAAAATGGTGGTGGCCTAGAATATTGTCTTCTTACATAAGTACAAGAAACAATAACAGCGATTTTTTATTTTGACCATGCAACATAAGAAGATTCTTAGCAGCTGAAATGCTGACCCTTAGAACAAACAAACCTGTCTTTTTTGTTTTAAAATATCATCAAACGTGAAAAAAATTTAAGGAAAGCATTACAAATTCTAATCGAGTGACTTTGAAAGAAAAAGAAAGGATAAAAGATTTACCCAATTTGTTCAAAATCGCTCATTTTAGCAATATGTTGTTTAAAATACTACTTATTGTAACAGAACATTTACACGGTTTTAAGAGCATCACATTATCACAAGGGTCCATATCAAAAGATTGTTTCATACTAACTAACCCCAACGAGCACAGTTTCACCGCCAAGTACATCAGATGGCCACTACAACTTGATTCATTTCAATTAATATACAAATGTGATATATTAAAGGTGTGCAGTGCAGCCAAAGTAGTAAGTAGTAACTCACCCAATATAGAGCTTCTTCTTAGAGAGGGTTATAGTGATCAATGAGACATTCCTTGTCGTTTCAAGACTGCGGCACCAGCAAAATCAAGTAAAGAGAAAGAGTCATATAACAATATAACATAAACTAAGATCAGATTCTTTACAAAATATGAACTCAAAAAATGATCTTACGGAACTCAAAAAAATTTGATGAAGACCAACAATTTTCCTCTGCAATACAGAAAGTACCATAACACTTGTCAGCAGAAGTACCAATAAGCGGTGGAAAATCGATACATACATAACAAAGAAACATGGACAACCTTTATCAGTTCCACTATGGTAATGGTCCTGTTGATATCTCTACCCATTGCTTTAAACATGATCTCTTATGAGCCTTTTTCCTGGAAACCAGATAATTAAGTAAAAAGTGAGAAGCAATACAAGCCAAATCACCTCAAACATTAAAGTGCTAGACTGACAACTGCAAACAGGTAATATTCTATTCCTAAAATTCCAATTGAGCACATATAAGTTCTGCCCAATAGACTAAGGGGTGTTTGGCGTTGATAATATGGTTACATAAACTGTTGTATATAATTAGTTTCAAGTTGCTTATTCAGAACAAATTAATTTGCTTGCATAATATCAGATAAGCAGTTTGTTAAGCAGTCCCAAACACCCTCAAACGCAATAAGCAATCCCAACCTCCAGAACGATTATTGAGTTCACCATACATACAGAAAGACAAAGTCGATTTCATAACAGTTCAGATAATCCAGATGCTGAGAGACCCTGTACCATAACATGCACAGAAGGATAATCATCTAAAAGTACCTCAAGCAAAGTCATGGCATATGTGATATAGTTACGCATCCTGAGTAATTCGTATCTCGTTCTCTTGAATTGGTTGCTCAGCGCGTGGCTTTTCCACCCTCTGGTACCGATCCATATCCTATAAATCAAAACCAAAAACCATTAATATCAAAACCATAGCCAAACCCACTGTCGAATTTTTACATAAAACTAGGATTTTTATTAAAAAAAAAAAAATCATACAGTACAATATAAGCAACAAAAACGGAAAACTATAGATATCTGTGCAGACCAGAATTCAGCTTAAGCAATCTCAAAAACAAATAAACAGCGATTTCAGCTTCAAAAAGGGGAAAAGTAACATCTGTAATTCACACAACAGATATAAAAAACAGCTTAAGCGTATGGCCATTGGCCATTAACATGAAGTTAAAATCGATGTAGCAAAAGGTCGCCTAAAAAGTCAACTTAACGCAACTCATACAAAGTTATTATTTTATCACAAGCCTCGATAAATCAAACCAAAACAACTGATTAATGCGGTACGCCGCCGGTACATAAACAATTTGCAAAACAAAGATTTATCAGTTGAACATCAAGCAATAAACATGTAAACTACGGTTTATGTATGCCAAATAACATCGCAAAACAAAACCTAACTTCAACACATCGCAAAGTAACACTAAAATCAAACTAGTCCAACAAAACCACAAAATCAAAAACTAACCGCTTTAAATCCTCAACTATTAATCACAATTTCAAGCAATCTGCACAAACTGGCGTCTACAACGACTAACTTCTATAAAACATCAACAATCTATTAATAACTTAAACCTAAGGGGGTGTTTGTTTATGTGGGCTTATTAGCTTATTTGATTCCGCCTTGTATTTCATAAGCCCTGGCTTATTTGAAGATTTATAAGCTTATAAAAGCATGTTATATCATAATAAGCTTATATAAGTCTTAAAATAAGCCAAAAAAATGGGGCGTGCACAAATATAAGCTGGAAATTAAAGAAGCTTAAACAAACACCCCCTAAAGCCATAAAATTAAGCTCAAAATCAACAGATATTGCATAAATCGATGAAATTAAAGAAGAATTAGAGGATTTACCGGTTTTGATTAGAAGATTACGAGCTTTGAATTTTTCCTTAAGTTTTGAGCCCTAAAAATTAAAATTGTGTTTGGGTTAAAGTTTTTGGGTTTATATTGAGTGAAGATTTTTTTTTTTTAAGTAAGACGTGGCCAACACTTCATCTATAGACAAAACGTTTAACTTGTGTGTAAGGGCGAGCATACAACTCGAACGGACCGGACCGACCGAGATCGGATTGAACGGACCAGACCGACCGCGGTGGTCGGTCTTGATATTTGGGCTAATTCGGTCCTCGGTCCGGTCCGGACCAAAACCTTTGAATTTGGGCTAATTTAGACCGGTTCGGACCAAAACCTTTGAATTTGGGCTAATTTAGACCGGTCCGGACCAAAACCTTTGAATTTGGGCTAATTTAGAGCACAAGGTATGCAATATACTAATAACACGTTATTGGTATGTCACTTCACCGCCACATCATACACCTCCCAATAACACACCAATAACTCAAATACCTCTCCGCCATAACACACCACTAACGTATTATTAGGTCCACTTTTTTATTTTTATTTTATTTAAAAACTAACACATTTTATTAAACATAAAATAAAATAACAATACATAAAATAAAATTACAATAAATAAACAAACACATTTTTTAAAAGTAAAATTAAGACACAAAATCAAAAAGAATAAAAAGAAGAAAAGAAATAAAAAATTGGGACACCTAACCCAAGATTTTATTGATACTCCATATTGAAATTGAGACACCTAACTTGCTATTTCTAAGAATTGCATCTTCTTTCTTCTCCATCCATCCATTGTCACCCACCCAACCTTTGCTGTTTCCATGATTTTTTCTTTCTTCTTGTCATCACCGCAAAAAAAAAAAAAAAAAAAAAAAAAAAAAAACAAAACCAACAAGCGAGACACAATATCAAAAGAAAAAAGGATACAAGAGTTATAAGCGAGCGGCGTGAGCCACTCTTGGCTCAAATCCACTTGGCTCTCGATTGGCGTTTACCCAGTATGCACTTTGGCGCGCCAAAGGTTCAAGATGGGTGCATTTGGCGTGTTATTGCACACGATACCGTGTGCTCTTATTTATTTGTCTTGCTATTTTTCACTTTTTCTAGACTAGTTTAGGTTACTAACATGTAATAGGAATGAATCTTTTTAAATGTTCACTTATCAGTAGTACCTAAAAGTTTATCATAATACTTTACAAACTTTATATTTTTGTGTTAATATCATCATAATTTTTTTTTCTGACGTGTCATGACCACTTTTACCAGTTACCTGCTATACCGGTAATCTAACTTAGATGACATTATTTTTTGTTTTATTTATTTATTTATTTAACTTCATCTTCCTCATATAACACACTACCACCATCACCATCCTCATCCTCATCCCATACGCGCTTGACCATCACTATCTCTAGCCACTATCATCCACCATGATATTCGGCCTTCGAATCAGCGGCTTGCCATTGAATATCACTCGCTCAACCTCAAGAAAGCGTGTAATCCGCTTTTCACGGATGCTAACGTGATGGCTACTATAGTTAAGTATACTGAATCGTTTTATTTTTGGATCTAGTAGACTAATAAGGAAACAATGTGACATGTCTTTATTTCCTCTAAGAAATAGCAACTGACATACGAATGGGTTTTAGCAACTGATATGGGTATCATTTAAATGATTTTGGAATGAAATTTGGATATGCTATTGGCTTTTAACAAATGGGTTTTAGTATAGGTCTTGGTGGTTGTTTTTAATTGTGCTTAATTAGCATAGATTGTTATGTTATGTTTGTAGTGTAAATTTAAATTTAATCAAGTTTTTTGTGTGGTTTGAGAAATGGCCGAAAATTAGACACGGTCACCAAAGGAAATGGTCGGAAAAATTGGGGAAGATGATCGGGAATGATATGGCATCTATATGACATGCACATGTGTCAATTCTCAAAATTGCAGGTTAAAAATAACTATGTGAAATATTGACACAAAAACGTGAAGTTTGTAAGGTATTGTGGTAATTTATTATGTATCCTTGCGATAAGTGAACATTTGAAAGTTCGTTGCTATTATATGTCATTAACCTATTAGTTTACTTTAACTAAATAACTATGTCTCTAGATTATAAATAGCGCGAGAGGTGACGTGACGACATTACCAAGCTTTACGCCTTTGCAGCCAAAGTGAAGCTTGCGTGATATAAGGAGACACAAGATATGAAAATATTTATATATTTATCATATTTCATATATATACACATTGAGTTTACAAAAAGACGTGGGATAAGACGGTGTGGCGGCATGGTGTAGCGGTATTACCAAGCCTCACGTCTTTGCGGGGCCTTCGCGAGCCTTTTGGTCCGTATGATTTACTCTAAATAAAAGGTTTAGTCCCTAAGTCGTTTAATTACATCATACATACCTATTTTTGAAACACGTTGCTCATTTAGTCCTTATTATGAGAAATATGGACTATCCGTGTAATAAAAAGCGTAAATAATTGCACGATGATCTTTATTTTTAAAATAGGGACTAAATGGGCAACATGTTTCAAAAATAGGTATGTGTAGTGTAATTAAAGCGACTTAAAGACTAAACTTGTTATTTGAGGTAAGCGACAAAGACCAAGCGTGTAATTTTTCTAAAATTAAAACTCTTACGTTTCTAAATGTAAACTTGTTTTGAGAGATACTAATTTCATTACAAGAGGTGATGAAATTTTGACATGATTATATCCTTAAATAAATTGTTGTGGTTCAAGTTTCGCCATAGATAAAAGTGAGATTGTTGTATTTGTATGAGATTGTATATAGTTCTTGGGAAAAAAATGTTTTTGGGATGTCTTGGTGAAAACAAAAACATCTTGGTTAAAAGAGCATACATTTAAAAGAACTATTTAGGTTATGCTTGGCGTGGGCTTATAAAGGGTGTATAGGACTTATGCTTATAAAATATGTCTTGTTTGTCACACAGGCTTATGAAAACTTTTATAAGTCACAAGCCTTCATAAGCCTAAGCTCATTGAAATGGGCTTATGGGAGCTTACAGTTGGTCAAATTATTTAAAATCTCTTCAAAATATAACGGATTATCACGCAAAAGCTTAAACTATATGAGGAGAGTTATTTTACATACCAAACTTTTCTTACATAACAAGAGACTCATCTCTACCCTACATCTAAAAAGATATCAATGGCTGAGATTTAAAACATTTTATTATTTCACATATTTTTTATAATTTAAATATCTCTTAAACCGTTAATCGTTAAGTAAAAATATTTACACTGTCGCGAAGAGCATTTAATTATCTTTCTATAGACGGGCACTTTGAAATACTTTCAAAAAAAGTTAAAAAATTGGTTTTTTCACGTTTTTTCGTCTTTTTTTACGTTACTTGAAATTTGCATGAAAAAAATCATATATGATTAAACACTAATTTGAATATCACATGTGATATTAATGTTAAATCGTATATGATATGTGATATCACATGGGATATAATATATATATATCATATGTGATATTACACTAATATCACATGTGATATTACATATCATATATGATATAACACTAATATCATATATGATATAACACTAATATCACATGTGATATTCAAATTAGTGTTTAATCATATATGATTTTTTTAATGCAAATTTCAGTAACGTAAAAAAACGAAAAAACTTAAAAAAAGGTGAAAAATACGAAAAAAAAAAATTGTCAAAAGTATATCAAAGTGCCTATCTATATAAAGATAATTAAATGCTCGTCGCAATAATATTTTTTTTTTGCCTTAACGATTAATGGTTTGAAAGTTATTAATATTTGAAAAAAGAGGATGAAAGTGAGTTTTTTAAATTGTTGTAATTAATCTCATCCATTAGATCAAATAAAAATGAGTGGTGGAGATTGATCCATTGATATGTAAATAATCTTTTATCCTCAAATGATCTTAAATCAAATTATATATGAATTTTAACTTTATGTATTTATGCAATTTTACATTAAGAAGCTTCAGCTCCAAGTAATTCACCAAACAACTTTATAAAAATATAAGCTCGAGCTTTCGGATGATAATATAAGCTCGAGCTTCCGACTATAATATAAGCTTGACTTTTAGCTCGAACTCCAGTGAGCCCATTTGGCCAAACATACCCTTATTTTTTGCGAGTAAACTGGACATGAAAAAATTCATCCATTCTAGAAAGTTGTAAAATACATACTCACTCCTAGAAAAACTTACCAATTGAGGAGATGTTTGGTTAAAAAAGAAAATGATTATGGTTGTGGTAATTGGAATGCGTTTTTAATCCCACCATTCTTGGTGGGTTTAAAAATTGCATACTTTCATCTTGTTGTTGCATCGAAACATAAAAATGTTGACTAATCTCGCTAACATTGAACTTGGTAAAATGAAATGATTGAATAATTGAGGGTCTATTACCCATATAAAAGTACTAAACCCACAAACCATACAAGTATAATAGAAATTAATGTCATTCTTTGATACTCATACCCTTAAACCAAACACCCCCGAATAGCCACTCACGAGTGGCCTAATGGCAAAAGAGATTGTGACTATCATTCTAAGATGTATGTGGTCTCAAGTTTAATTTCTACTTGGTGCAAACAACCTACGTGGCCACGCAAACCTCCTGAAAAGGGAGGGATTTACCCGGTTTGAGTCTTTGTGGTGGTGACGGTGGGTTCAAACCCCGTGGATTAATCGGCCAAAGCGTGGAAACCAATGGTTACCAATTTAGAGGAAAAAAAAAAAAAAAAAAAAAAAAACTCTGAATATACTTTAAAATTGTGTATATAGTATTGAAAATCTAACAGTATACTACTAGTAGCAAACAAATGCTAGTTTATGAAACAAAGATTACTAGACATAAAAAAATCCTATTATAACATCTCTAAAACACTTTAGTTTAGAGCTATAAGAGAAGTGTAATGCCACTCTTTACTAGCCTGTTACCTTAACAAATGTTCTTTTCCAAACTGATGATAAGTGATAAGTGATAACCAGCCAGGTTCTTGAAAATGTTTCTTAGTTCAAGAACATCTTGGATATGACCCGTCATGATAGGATACGTGTGAGCGTCGGACCAACAAAAGCAACAAACTTGTTACAAAGGGTAGTAATAACTAGTAATATTATCAGACATTAAAAAGATAGTTTCATAAAAGTGATGATCACTTCTCTTTTGGAGACGATTAGATTATTTTCCTGGCATAACTGAGAACAAAGTTCTCAGAATTTTTTCAGATATGAGGCCTGGCATGAGCTAAGTATCGGCTTTAAAGACATGGTCAAGAACTAATTAGTTTATGCATAAGTAATTTACACTTCAGTTTCCCTTTTAGCACATTGACTACAGGAGACAAACACAATAACATAGGAGCCAATGAAATTAAAATCTATGCATGGTGATATATAATAAGATGCTTTAGCTTTTGTAATGGCTTCAATACAGATCTAAAGGGGCCACCTTGTGCTGCAGATGAATGATGCAACTTTTTCAGACAGCCCAGCAGCAAAAGTTGTTGGGAATTCATATTGATTAAACCATCAATACCACGAGTACGCAGCGGATGGATCTATGTTTAATGTTATGAATTAAAACACATAATTAAAACACATAAAATACTAACCTCGAATCTATTGAAAAATAGATAAACACCGGATCTTGATCTTGCACCACGAAACACCAAATCAACTATAATAAGTTGATCTCTATCAAATGCACACACTACACGTCTAGCAAGAACGTTAGGATGCTAGTGCTTGTTTACGAATGAAACACAAAAACACTTGGTTTTGTTTCTTGATTAAATAGGATCGAATACTATAATAATTTGGAACAGCCGATTGGCCTTTAATATAAGATGTGTCGTATGAATGTGTATAAAAAATGCATGCATAACCAATGAATCATGCCTACATTATATACTGACATTTTGACTTCTTGTCCAAGACACAATCTTTTTTATATTTAACAATATATTGTGTACATTATCAATATTTTTTCCTGTACAAGTTTGACAAAGAGAATCTTCACAACATTTATGATTATTCTTTTGTACAAGTTTCATCTCCACGTTTATATTCGATTGACCATTTTCTTAAATGAGTTAATTGGCTCATGTGGGCTATCATAAATTATTAGTACATTACAAATAATTAATTTAGCCCATTAGTTAAAATAAGCGTCTAACGGTTAACTACCGATCATTAAATAATTTCGTAAACATTACTTAATATAATTAATACATCTAATATATTAATTACATTAACTAAAACGTTCTCTAAGTATATGCGTGTGTGCCCCAATAGGCTCACGTAATTTCTAGCCGTATAACTATTGATTTACGAGCGCATAACCAACAGCTCCCACTTGCGATCATAACAATCAATAATGTATACTAACAATGCTAAGTGTCTAGCAACACCGCATTGCTCCCAGAAATACCTGAGTGTGGTTTCATAAAACAACAAGGTAAATGGTTTACAATTTTAAATTATCCTTTTGTTTCAGATACTTGTTGAACTATGGATATGGATCAAAGTCATTCCATATTGTTCAATTATTCTGTTTCTCGTTTTAGAAATTAATCAAGATTACCAAACGTAAAACAAGTATCATCTTGATTTACACTTTGGGCATGGCCATGCAAACATCTGATTAATTCAGCGAGGGGCCCAGTAGTATCATACTCCAGAAGACAAGTGGAGGAACAAATTCTATTTTGACTACACGTGTCATTCATGCGCTTCAACCAACTTCTGAGAATAGCCTTTATAACCACCTTGTTCAGGATAGCGTTTGACTATAGTCAAGAAGAAAGATCCACACATGCAAGACCTGCTTGCATCTCAAGTCAGAGGACAAATAAAATAACCATTTGCGAGATATCACTTAATGACGCCGATCCATAAAGTGATGACTCGTAGGTTTGGGAAATCAATATCCATAGCATGTGGATAACATGTGAGTTTAGCGGACACGTCCTTAGTATTCATAGAATATAACCAATCTCACATTTGCCTTAATTCAACGATACTCCCATATCATTGATCGACAATGGACAATTTAAAGTAATAAATTACTTAAGGATTAAACATGCAAATATAGGACACAATTAATATATGAATGAATAACTCAAGTACCACGTATATTAATCATCAAAATAATAAATGTTTTACATATCCCATTATCCAAATACTAAAATCAAAGCAGTTTACATGAGACTACTAAGCGAGCGAAGTCCAATACCACTAGCATGCTCAACATGCTTGTTTAAAGGCAACGCCTTAGTAAATGGATCGACTAAGTTGTCATCTCGTGTGAACTTTGTTAAGTACTACTTCATTATCTGCGATAACCTCACGGAGATAGTGAACCTTCCTTTTGTAATGCTTGGCGCCTTTCGAGCTCCGGGCTCGTTGGCAATGGTTAATGCTCGGTGTTGTCACATAGCATTTCCATAGGTTCTTTATTGGTAGGGACTACTCCAAGCTCATCAATAAACTTCCTTATCCAAATAGCTTCCATTGCGACACGAAGCGGCGGTGTATTCACCTCTGTAGAAGACATCGCGGTGATGCTTTGCTTGGCACTCTTCCGGACTCTGACGCCTCCGTTTAGAGCAGCGTATCCGGTTTGCGACTTGGTGTCATCCTTGTCGATCCGCCACCCGACATCGATATAACGGTAACTCGAGCTCTGTTTGGGTCTCCACCGTAAACAAGAAACATATCTTTAGTATATCGAGATACTTGATATGTTCTTTCTGAGACCGGTGACACTCACTGGATCTACTTGAAATCGACTTGTTAAGTTACGGCGAACGCAACATCGGTCTAGTGCACCTCACCGCATACATGATGGATCCTACGGTGAGGCATAAGGAATCCTCTTCATCGTTCCACTCTCTGGTGTTGAGGGTCCTTGAGATTTTCTCAACTCAAGTTTTACTTGCATTGGGGTAGTTCCACGCTTGGAATTCGCCATATTAAATCTTTTTAAGATTTTCTCAATGTATGCACTTTGACAAAGTCCAATCAACCGCTTAGATCTATCTCTGTAGATCTTGATTCCTAGAATATATGCAGCTTCACCTAAATCCTTCATAGAAAAACAATTTCCAAGATAGGCTTTAATAGCTTGTAACATTGGAATGTTGTTTCCCATGATCAATATGTCATCAACATATAAGATTAGGAATGCTACATTACTCCCACTAGCCTTACGGTATACACATGGCTCATCAAGGTTTTGAGTGAAACCATACTTCTTGATCTCCTCATCAAACCTTTTATTCCATTGCCTAGATGCTTGCTTTAATCCATAAATGGATCGTTGTAGCTTGCATACGGTTAGGATATCGTGGATTGACAAATCCTTGAGGTTGGTCCATGTAAACCTCTTGGTTAAGTGACCATTTAAGAAAGCGTTTGACATCCATTTGCCAAATCTCATAGTCATAGTACGCTGCTATGGCCAAAAGAATCCTAATAGCTTTTATGTCTGCGACAGGCGAGAAGGTTTCCTCATAATCTACACCGTAGGTTTGAGTGTAACCTTTTGCCACAAGACGAGCTTTATAGGTGTGTACCTTTCCATCCATGTCAGTTTTCTTCTTGAAGAGCCACTTGCTACCAACGGTTTTAGCGTTAGGAGGGAGGTCAACTTCAATCCAGACTTCATTGTCTCTCATGGATTTCATTTCCTCGTTCATAGCCTTAAGCCATTTTTGATTCACGATCGCTAATGCGACTTTATAGTTAGCGAGGCTCATTAAGATCCCTAACTCATGCTCCTGCAGAATCGACATATAAACACATTCGATCGGTGCGTATTGTCCTTGAGGACCTACGAACAGAATGACTTCACTTTCCGGTTCAACACTTTCATGTTCAACCATCTCGGGAAGTTGGCTAGTATTTTCGGAAGGGTGAGTATCTTCTTGAATTTCATCAAGTTCTCGATCCTCCACTTGCCTCTTGTGAGATGAGGCGATTCTCAAAAACTCGGCAAACCTAGCAACAAATACCTTGTGCTCAGGTGGATAGTAGAAGTAGTAACCCATTGTTTCCTTTGGGTATCCTACAAAGACACACTTAATAGATCTTGGTTCTAGTTTGTCAGGCGTGTCACGTTTCACGAATGCCTCACAACCCCAGACCTTTAAGTAAGACAGATTAGGGACTTTCCCATGCCATAGTTCATATGGTGTCTTTTCAACCTTCTTTGATGGAACCATATTGAGAATGCATGCGGCAGACTCAAGAGCATAATCCCAAAGGACATTGGTAGAGTTGTTTGACTCATCATAGATCTTACCATGTCAAGCAGGGTTCGATTCCTTCTCTCAGATACACCATTATGCTGTGGTGTACGTGGAGAAGAGAGTTGTGAGACAATCCCACACTTCTTAAGATGATCAATAAACTCTTGACTCATATACTCGCCTCCACGGTCAGACCGTAAAGCCTTTATGGTCTTTCCAAGTTGATTCTCAACTTCACTTTGAAATACTTTGAAAGTTTCAAAAACTTCATGTTTATGTTTAAGCAGGTAAACATAACCATATCGACTAAAGTCGTCAGTGAAAGTTAAGAAATAGCTGTATCCTTGTTTTGACACAGTTCTAAAAGGGCCACAAACATCAGTATGTATGAGTCCAAGCAGATCTGTAGCTTTCTCCGTTTTATGCGAAAAAGGCTTTTTCGCCATCTTCCCAGACACACAAGATTCACACTTATCAAAAGACTCAAGGTCAGTTGATTTAAGAAGCCCATCGTGTTGCAACTTCTTAATGCGTTTCTTGTTAATGTGCCCAAGTCGGCAATGCCACAAGAATGTAGAGTCCAAGTTACGCTTGGATCTTTTACTATTAACAGAATACATAGAACAATCATTTGAAACAGAATCATGCATATCAATTTCAAAAATACCATTCCTAGAAACAGCATTAAAATAAAACAAGTTATTCATTGAAAGCGAAATACCAATATCCGTAAAACAATGAGTAAAACCCTTGTCTTTCAAAAGTGAAATCGAAACAATACCCTAGTAATACTAGGAGCATAATGACAATTGTGTAAACAAATTATTAAACCACTAGGAAGTGACAAATCAAAAGTTCCTATAGCTTCAACGGTACACGGTTTCCATTTCCCGTCACAGGGCTTAAAGCTCCAGGCTTCGATTTCCTACTTCCCGAGACCACGAGTAGTATTACGGATGTGAGTACCACAACCCGATGTCATATACCCAAGATTTATGAGGAAAAGTATAAAGTTCTATGGCGAAGATACGATGTGCTAGCATTGCTACCACATTGCACTTCTTACGCATCAACTCGGCTAAATAGGTAGGAAAATTCCTCCTCCGGTGTCCAATCGATGACAATGATGACACTCGGTGTCCTTAGAAGGATGCTCCTTTTTAGGTGGAGGGAATCTTGGCCTTGGGGCATAAGCAAGCTTAGCCTTGCCATTGCCACGATTCTTGCCACGAGCACCATTATGCGGCTTCTTGTTTTATTGTTCTTGGATCCTTCCGCTCTTATAGCAAGTACAAGCAGAGGCGACATCTCTTTAGGAAGCCCTTGTTCGTGCGGCTTAAGCATTGCATGCACTTCATTCCTTGTCTTCCCATGCATTGCATATTATAATTCATCGAATCCGGCCAAAGTCCTTGTTCGAGAGGTAAGAATCATGCTCACCGCAAGGCGGATGACATGGGGTGACCAAGGCGTTCGATCGATCTAGATAGCCCTTCATTTTCGAACATAGGTGCTAACAGTTGACCCTCCTCATGCTTACATGCATGAAAGGCTGCCTGCAGTCTCAAGGAGTTCTGTTTTGCTTCTTTGAGCAAACATGGTCTTCAATTCCTTAAGCATGTTATATGCATCAAAGTGCTCAGGTTCTTTTGAAGTTCGAGTCATGCTTATGAGCATAAGGCGACCTATGTCCTTGGATGCTTTAACCCATTGGGCGTGGCGACAAGGACATCGGCAGGAACCTGGCGATCGGGAGTTGGAGGAGCAGGAGTGGCGGTATGGGATGCTCCACATAGGTTAACTTATCCTCGGTGTGAGGGCGATCCTCAAATTTGATACCGGTCGAGAAAGTTAGATCGATAAGTTTTTCCTTTTCAAGGAAAGACACGAAGATCGAATTGTTGACGGTTTGATTTCTTGCCATCTACAATAAACAAAGTTCAAAATTTTAGTATCTTCGATAATTAATTCTTTTACAAATTAACTACCCATGTTTTAATAAATAAAACAATTAATTTACTAAAGACTAAGATCCTCTTGAACTCCCACTCATCACGGTAGTGCTTACTACTCTGGTAAGTCTTGTGGGTACAAGAGGTAGGCGGCGTCGACAATTACATTACAAGTGCAATTCTTAGATTTATGAGATTTATGGCACTAGAGTACAAGCTGCTAGTGTCATGCATGTTTTGTCTCATCCTATGCCTCGGGATCAAGGATCTCACCGCTTGACTCGATTAAGTCGTCCAATTAGAGAACATGTGTAAATAACTCTAGGTCCTACGCGGAGAATAAACACCTTGGGTTGCAATTCACTCACGTCCCACGAAAAGCAAAAGGCAAGTGCAAGTGTTCTCAAACTTGGATGGCATAGACTTAAATTTCAAATAGGGTATCACATAATTTTGACAAAACATGTATCAAAAATTGTGTACAAAGAAGCATGCAAACATCTTTGTAGCACAAGTTTGCAAAAACAATTTTTCAACTTATTTAGGTGTACTAATATCACGGAAAAGAATGGTCAAGAACCCTATATTGTACTCTACATGAGTCAAAAGACCCAAGTTCTTCCAATAATTCCCACAAATGCCGAAACATGTAGTGGGGCGGAAAAAACCATGCAAAACCCTAGATCTTGGTGTTAACCAAAAGATCATTAATAAGAGCACAAAACTTTAGGTATCATATAGTTAAAGTTTATTAAATCAACGATATCCATCATGCTATATCACGGTAGCTTGAGTAATGATCCACACCCTCAATAGCATGATCGAACCAATGATTTAATCAAATCAAATTTCGATAGTTTATAGTCCGTTTAAGTGTAAAAAACAAGTTTTACACATAACACATAGCGGTCACAAGGAATTAAGTGTGTATATTAGCAGACAATAATTAAATCTCACTATATCCGAAGAAGCTATATCACGGTAGCTTCGAGTAATGATCCACACCCTCAATAGCTTGATGGAACCCACGATTTAATTAAAAACAAGTTTCAATATAAGTAATTAGTCATTTTTATTTCCAAAATCAAAAGCATATATGTAAACAAGTCACAAGGAATAAAACATATAAGCAATTAAAGCAGACGAGAAGAAGGGTAGAGGTGAAGACGGACTCTAATGGAAAGCGGTAACAAGTAATGCTCCAAAACTCAAGAATGAGTCTTCCCAATTGGAGAATCTAAGGCTCCCACAAGGTTTTCGAGCTAGGTACCAAGTGGACCACAGACGTCATAGATCATGACCGCGTAAGCCTTAAGATCGGAAAAAGAAAAGAATAATCCATATTACAATATCTTTTAATTTTTTCTTAACCTCTTTTATTAACCATTAATATTAAACAAGATCAAGATTTAATTAAATGGCAATAATGCATGTTATTGTCATAACAATTAATATATGTGTTTAATTAGCGTAGCAGCGACTCTATGTGTAACCCATAACACCAAACGAGATGGCTCGTGATGCCATTGTTGGGAATTCATATTGATTAAACCATCAATACCACGAGTACGCAGCGGATGGATCTATGTTTAATGTTATGAATTAAAACACATAATTAAAACACATAAAATACTAACCTCGAATCTATTGAAAATAGATAAACACGGATCTTGATCTTGCACCACGAAACACCAAATCAACTATAATAAGTTGATCTCTATCAAATGCACACACTACTACGTCTAGCAAGAACGTTAGGATGCTAGTGCTTGTTCTGAATGAAACACAAAACACTTGGTTTTGTTTCTTGATTAAATAGGATCGAATACTATAATAATTTGGAAC
This sequence comes from Chrysanthemum lavandulifolium, assembly GCA_022545495.1. Classification (NCBI taxonomy): domain Eukaryota; kingdom Viridiplantae; phylum Streptophyta; class Magnoliopsida; order Asterales; family Asteraceae; genus Chrysanthemum; species Chrysanthemum lavandulifolium. The sequence goes on along the minus strand of CM040244.1, from coordinate 32,326,544 downwards.
AGACCGATTGGCCTTTAATATAAGATGTGTCGTATGAATGTGTATAAAAATGCATGCATAACCAATGAATCATGCCTACATTATATATAACGACATTTTGACTTCTTGTCCAAGACACAATCTTTTTATATTTAACAATATATTGTGTACATTATCAATATTTTTTCTGTACAAGTTTGACAAAGAGAATCTTCACAACATTTATGATTATTCTTTTGTACAAGTTTCATCTCCACGTTTATATTCGATTGACCATTTTCTTAAATGAGTTAATTGGCTCATGTGGGCTATCATAAATTATTAGTACATTACAAATAATTAATTTAGCCCATTAGTTAAAATAAGCGTCTAACGGTTAACTCGATCATTAAATAATTTCAGTAAACATTAATTAATATAATTAATACATCTAATATATTAATTACATTAACTAAAACGTTCTCTAAGTATATGCGTGTGTGCCCCAATAGGCTCACGTAATTTCTAGCCGTATAACTATTGATTTACGAGCGCATAACCAACAAAAGTGCCATCATTGCTCAAACTATCCCATGGATGCCCAGAAAAATCATCTCCACAACATAAACCTGAAAAATATCGTGAAAACCAATTTAAGTTGAAAGAACATTGCTCTAAATAAGGTCGATATCCACACTTGTTTTATGTTCCTACAATCCTACTTCCTAAACTGGCCCATCGTAAAAAGCAAAATGTTAAGTTACTACCCTATGGCCAATAAAAGGGTACACTAAAAGAAACCTAGAGCAATCTTTAGTGGTGATTAGAGATAATAATTTCACACTCATTTACTATTAAATGGGTTTATTTGGGGTCATATTTAAAAAAAAAAAAAAGAAAAAAAAAGAAAAGAACGGGTTGAAAATGGGTGGAAATTCGCCCAAAGTATAGTTTATTGACTACATCCTACTAAATCACTTATACAAAAAACTATGAGCCTATTTTATTAATACAGTTTATGGAATCGAATTACTTCTTTAAACATAAATAAAAGTTTTATAATGAACAAGTATTCTATCCGGGCAAATCTAATCCCACCACATGCATTTCGGCAAACTAAGAACTTACTACGATCTGTTTGACCCAAACTTGAGTTGACCTACTACCTAATCGCCCATAACACCAACTCTGTGAGAGATGAGTTGCGTTTGCTAAAAATTTGGTGGGTGGCCTACAAGGACGGTATACTTTGTGTATTCTCAAAACACACGGTGCACTTAGCTCCCTTGTGTCAAGATCTGAGAACTGAACCTTGTTGGGATTTTATACTCATAACAATTATATAAAACAAATAACATCATCAAAGCATGCAGCGGAAGACAATAGGAATAATATATGTAAGTAATTAACCGAATAAGAAAACGCGTACCTTTTAGCAATTCAAGAACCAAACGTTGATTGAACAAGAACCAAAAACCCAAAACCCTAATTTAGGGTTTATACAAATCGACTCAAACAAGAAATCGACCACCAAGGATTACAAGCTCAAGTGTGCTTATTCTTCGTTCTTGTACACACGTACTAATAACAAATTGATGTGAAAAGCTAGTTCCTTGAATCACAAATAAAACCAAACACTTGTTTCTTTCACTTGGAAAATCAAAACCCTATGGGGAGGGTGGTGTACGATCGGCCAAGAAAAAGAGGGAGGAGAGGAGAAGAGAAATTAGGTTATTGGTGATCCAAGATTAGGAGAATAATGAATACAAGGGATTGTATTTATAGTCTCTCAAAACTTGGTGACCAAGAAATCCCACCTCCTTGGTTTGAGAAGCCCACGACCGCCACCCTATCCCAAGGGGATTCTAGATCCTTCTTGTCCACTAATTTCATTCTTAGTCCTCGTAGTTTATATTTAACGACCGTTAACCAAACCTCGTTAATTATTTAACTATCGTTATGTTTTATTTCGTGACTAACAATTAATAATAATAACGTTTTATTAATATTAATTATTTACATCAATTCTCATATGTAATGTGTGCAATCCCGAAGTCTCGAGTTCGAATCCGGACATACTATTATTTAAATATCCATAAAACCTTTCGGCTCCCACTTGGATATTACTAAATATAGTAATGACATTGGTTAGTCTAGCTTTCACGCCAACGCCCCGGATCAAATCGAGTATGGTCTCTCGAAAAACCATTTAATGATTCATCATTTTACTTATCCTTTTGTTACTAATACTACATTAACTATGAATATGGATCAAGTCATTTCATAAGTTAACATTCATTTCTCGTTGTATATGATTGAACAAGATTACCAAATCTTACGAACGTATTCGAGATAGATCTTGCGTATGGCCATACAAACATCTTGTCAACCCTACGAGGGCCCAAATATAGTATTATGATTTGAAACAAATTCAAAGGAACAAATTCTCTTGACTACAAACATAACTCATGAACTTTGCAACACTTACGAAAATAGCCCTTATAACTACCGCCACGGATAGCGTTAGACTATCTTACACAAATGCACTACATTCATATCGGTTATTTGGTATCTCAAATATGAGGATAAACACTTCATGATATACTTAATGACAAAGATCCATAAAGTATCATCATGTAAAGTTGGAATGAGTCCTATATTCAATTCATTGAATATCATGTGAATCTGGTATGTCCCACGCATCAATATACTTTAAAAGTATATTCTACAAAACTCGATTTGTCTTAATTCAATGACATTCCCACATCATTGATCGACAACGGACTATTTAGAATAACATAAGTTATTCATGGATTAAACATGCAAATATAGGATATAATATTAAGAAAATGAAAATAAACATAAACAACTATTTTATTTTATTAAAGTAATATTTGTTCATAACATCCTTTATCCAAATACTAATCACGGATCCGCATGAAACTACTAGCTAAGCGAAGTCCTATCCCATCAAGATGGTCAGTAAGTTTTCCTTTGGCAAAGGCTTCAGTAAAGGGATCGACTAGATTATCATATGTATGAACTTTGAGTAGATTGATTTCACCTATGTCGACTTGTTCTCGAACATAGTGATATCGACGAGGAAAATGTCTAGCGCCTTCATGACTCCGGGCTCATTGGCAAATGTTATTGCAGCAGAGTTGTCACATACACATTCAAAGGCAATTCAATTGAGGGCATTACTCGAGTCCGAAATGAATTTCCTAATCCAACGACTTCCATCGCGCTCAAGCGACTATGTACTCAAACACGTAATAGACATCGCAATCGTTGTTTGCTTCTTGCTCTTCCGGTCATTGCTCCTCCATTAATGACAAAGACATAACCACTTGAGACTTCAGTATCATCTTTATCGATTTGGAATGACGATCGCAAAAACTCAGTAACATCAAGTTCGCATCTGGATTTCCTCCATATACTAGAAACATTTCTTTAGTAGCCTTAGATACTTAAGAATGTTCTTAACGACTGCCGATGTTTCACACAGGTTACGTTGATAGCGATCGGTAATGTTCCGTGCAAACGCCACATCGGGCCTTGTACATCTTACAAAGATACATGATAGATCCTACACCAAGCATAAGGAACTTTCTTCATGTAAGCCACCTCTTCGGTGTTGACGCATAGTTTATTACTTAAGCCATGTTCAACTTGCATTGGCAAATATCCCTTCTTGGAATTTTGCATACTGAATCTCTTCAATATTTTATCAATGTAAGCACTTTGGCATAGTCCAATTAACCGCCTTGATCTATCTCGGTAGATCTTGATTCCCAGAATAAATGCTGCTTCCCCTAAGTCCTTCATAGAAAAGCACTTTCCAAGATAAGACTTTACATCTTGCATACTTGGAATGTCTTTTCCTATGATCAATATGTCATCGACATATAAGACAAGGAAAACAACATTACTCCCTAGCTTTGTGATACACATGGCTCATCAAGATTTTGAGTGAAACCAAATTTCTTGATTTCTTCATCAAACTTCTTGTTCCATTGCCTTGATGCTTGCTTCAACCCATAAATGGATCTTTGAAGTTTGCATACACGCCGGAAACTTTGGATTCACAAACCCTTCAGTGCGCCATATAGATGTCCTCATCCGGCGACCGTTTAAGAAGGCATTTTGACATCCATTTGCCATATCTCATAGTCATAGTACGCAGCTATGACTATAAGAATCTAATATCTCTAATGTCTCTCACAGGAGAAAATGTCTCCTCGTAGTCTACCCCATAGGTTTGAGTATAACCTTGAGCTACAAGACGAGCTTTATAGGTGTGTGCATTGCCATCCATGTCGGTCTTTATCTTAAAGAGCCACTTACTTCCAACTACCTTAGCATTTGGAGGTGAGTCAACCTCTATCCGACTTCTTTATCTTTCATGGATTGCATTTCCCATTCATTGCAACTCGCCATTTTCCTTTTCGGGACTCATCATGCCGACTTTATAGTTAGCGGGTTCACCAAGATCCCCAACATATTTTCCTCGGCTTCACATTGAGACATAGACGCTCAGTGCACGTGTAGCCCTTGCGGATCTAAAATGGGAACCACTTCAATCTCGGGTGGAACGCCTGACTTTCGTGTTCCACTTGAGGTTGGCTAGTGTTCTCGAGAAGGTGTTGTATCTTCTTGATCATATTCCGGATCATAAACTCTCCCTTTGAATTCATGAGATATGAGATCCTTTTCAAGAAAATCTCCATACCTAGCAACAATTACTTTGTTTTCGGTGGAAAGTAGAAGTAGTAACCATCGTTTCCTTTGGGTATCCTCACGAAGATACACTTAATGGATCTTTGTTGCGACTTATCAGTGAGTCACGTTTAACAAACGCCTCACAACCCCTGCACCTTTAAGTAAGACAAGTTGGGAGGTTTCCCATACCACACTTCATAAGGAGTCTTAACAACCTTCTTAGTTGGAACCATATTCAATATCGCGAACAACGGTTTCCAAAGCATAATCCCAAAAGGATAAGGGAAGAGTCGTAAGATTAAACATCGATCGCACCATGTCTAGCAATGTACGATTCCTTCTCTCGGATACACCATTTTTTGTGGAGTATATGGAGATGTGAGTTCTTTGGACGATACCACACTCACTAGATAATCTTTAAACTCTTGGCTTAAATATTCACCACCTCTATCGAATCGAAGAACTTTAATCTTCTTTCCTAGTTGCGGTTCTACTTCACTCTTAAAACCTTAAATGTTTCAAAGACTTCATGTTTATGTTTAAGTAAATAAACATAACCATAACGATCGAAATCATCGATAAAGGTTAAAGTATCTAGCACCCTTTCTTGACACATGTCTCGGTGGTCCACATACGTCAAGATGTATCACACCAAGAAGATCGAAGCCCTTTCTAAACTATTTGTAAAGGGTTTCTTGGTCATCTTCGAGATATGCAAGATTCACATTTATCAAATGATTCATCATTGGTGTCTTGCAATAGCCCATTCGCGTTGTTGTTGCATGCGTTTCTTGCCTATATGAGCAAGTCTACAATGCCAAAGAAATGAAGAATCCAAATCGCCTTTGATTCTTTTATTATTGATGCTAAAGAAAGAATTATTTTATCAACAACATTATCATGCAAATCAATTTCAAACACACCATTTCTTGGAATAACATTAAAGTAAAAACACCATTTAAAGAAAGAAATTCCATAATCGGTAAATGTATGAACGAAACCAATATCTTTTAACAAGGAAACAAAAACGACACCCCTAACAATGGAAGGTGCGAATGACAATCGTTTAATGCGAAGACTAAACCCGAAGGTAAAACTAAATCAACGCGTGCCTATAGCTTCAACGATCGTATGTGCTCCATTACCCACGTGCGGTATTGCTATCCATAGGCAAGCTTCCTTGCTCCTCTAAGTCCCTGCGCATGTATTACAAATGTGAATACCACATCGATTATCATATACCGAGAATTTATTTTATGAGGAAAAGCAAATAATTCTATCATCAAAAGAGTACAAGCATCGCCACAGTGCGATTTTTATACCTCTTATTGCGCAACTCATCAAGGTACAATGGACAATTCCTCTTCCGTTGTCCAACCTCGGTGCGATGATGACAAGCCATATCCTTCTTCTGATTCTCACGCTTCTTGGGAGGGTACTTGGGTTACGGTTGATAAGCCATAACTTGTTTTCCTTATCAACTTTACCTTACCTTTCCCTTTCTTGTTCGCTAGCGGCTTATTAGGCTTAGAAATTCTACCCTTATGGATGGTCAAAACCGCAGTGTAGAGGCCTTCTTGGGCAAACCTTTCTCGTAATCAATGAGCATTGCATGTACCTCATCGTTGTCTTCCCGTGCAATGCATATTATAATTGCAGACGAAACCATCAAACTCCTTATTAAGGGATCCATTGATAAGGCCAATTTGTATGTCATTGGGGTAGACATAGTTAAGACGCCCAACCGGTCCATGTAACTCATCATTTCTAGGCGTTGGCGCTACAGGTTTCCTTTCTCCTTGCTTGCAACTATGAAGAGCATCAATCAAGTCATCTGACTATACTGATTCTGTGCTTTTCAAACAACCTTTGCAATTCTTCAAGCATGAGATTAGGGAAGTAATTTTCAAACTATTTTGCAAGTTTGATTCATACTCCCAGATAATGCAAAGCGACCTCATTATACTTGTCATACTCAGATTGCCATGCACTCGTGCTTCAAAGACTAGCATCACCGCAGTTCAGGAGGACAAGGCGTAGTCAAATAATTGAGTCTTTTGGCAACCCTCAAGACAATTCTTAGTTGCCGATACCAATCATTGAAATTACGCTACAATCAATTCTCTCGATCAAACATAGATTTGAAGCGACGAGGCTAGTCAAGAGATTCGGCTTGAGCCATTTCTACGAAATAAAAGTTCAAAAGTTAGTACTTTCGATAAGTAAACATTCAAGAAAATAAAATACCCTTTGGTCAATATTCATATTAACCATAGAATTTTCCTTGAATTTTGGATCCTCATTATCATAGTTCCACCACATCAGTTGATCTGCTAGTGGTGAAAGTATAGAATAGGTAATCGTTGAAGAACGATAATTGACAAACAAGTTTTCAAAAGGTATGGGATTTACAATTTTGCCAAAACAATTAATGCAAAATGTAAGCATGTTTCATCCCATCTTATGCCTTAAGTCATAAGTCTCACTAACTAACTTAATTAAGTTGTCTAACTTAGAAACTGCAAATCATAAAGCTGAGGTCTCACACAACAAAATAATTCACCTTGTTATTGTAATCTAGATCAAGGTCTCACATAACTAAATTACAACTTCAAGTGTTTCATATCGTTAGATGGCATAAACTTAAATTTAAAGGGTACAATTTTGACGTGTAATCAAAACTTATGTATAAAGAAGCATGCATACAACTTTATAACATAAAATTTTTGAAAAAACTTACATAAGATTTTAATTGCTAAGATTGAATTCTACAAATTTTTAATCGATGCGTTGAGAAACTTACAACTTTGCACTAAGATGCTTCGTACATATAATGGTTATACTAGGTAGCTCCAATCGAACTCACAGGCGAGAGGACTGTAAGCGTCAAGCATAACCTTAGACATCCTTTCAGTGAGACTGTGCTCACTTCTTTATCAAACCCTTTCTAGTTTGTTCTAGTGGGTGAGCCGTTCTAACCATTTAGTACAATCGCATCAGTCGATTAAAAGTTCAAGAATTATTCTTAGATGACAAATCAATTTCGCCATTATTTAGTCTATTTAATTTTCTATTCCAAAAAACCCTTTTTGCTTACAAACATGTCAAACAATATATAAACAAAAAGCACTTTAATAAAAATTAAACACACTCAAATAATATAAACATATAACTAAACAATTTTAACATATGTAAGAACAATTAGCCACATGCATAATTATTTCAATAAACCCTAATAAACAATTCTAGGCGTAAATAAATGCATATATTAACTAGGGCTTTCATCTACAAGGTAGATGAGCCACATGCATCGACAAGTCGATTGCGTAAGCCATAGTTAACAATATACCAGTTAGCACATAACGAATTTTTATTAGTTATAATTGAGGTCTTCCCCAATTTGATAATTATTAAACAAATAAAACATGTGTGTATCACTTAACAATTAATCAATAAACAAAAAACAATACTCCATGGCAAAACATGCATGTTCCACCATGGATTCCGCATAACAATTATCACCAAAGATACGCATATTACATGACACATAACAATTATTCATTAATTAACCACATAAAATTAGCATGCAATCATAGGGTTTCTACAAGTTTTACAAAATTAAAACCTAATTAAATAAATATAGGGTAATCGACCCATATATATAAAAATTAGGGTTTAATTCAAAACCCTAGAAACCATAAAAAGCATGCATATAATCATAAAGATCCAATTTTATGTGTTTCGTAATTAATTACATCATATTAACGGCTCGTGATGCCTTTGTTGGGATTTTATACTCATAACAATTATATAAAACAAATAACATCATCAAAGCATGCAATGGAAGACAATAGGAATAATATATGTAAGTAATTAACCGAATAAGAAAACGCGTACCTTTTAGCAATTCAAGAACCAAACGTTGATTGAACAAGAACCAAAAACCCAAAACCCTAATTTAGGGTTTATACAAATCGACTCAAACAAGAAATCGACCACCAAGGATTACAAGCTCAAGTGTGCTTATTCTTCGTTCTTGTACACACGTACTAATAACAAATTGATGTGAAAAGCTAGTTCCTTGAATCACAAATAAAACCAAACACTTGTTTCTTTCACTTGGAAAATCGAAACCCTATGGGGAGGATGGTGTACGATCGGCCAAGAAAAAGAGGGAGGAGAGGAGAAGAGAAATTAGGTTATTGGTGATCCAAGATTAGGAGAATAATGAATACAAGGGATTGTATTTATAGTCTCTCAAAACTTGGTGACCAAGAAATCCCACCTCCTTGGTTTGAGAAGCCCACCACCGGCCACCCTATCCCAAGGGGATTTTAGATCCTTCTTGTCCACTAATTTCATTCTTAGTCCTCGTAGTTTATATTTAACGACCGTTAGCCAAACCTCGTTAATTATTTAACTATCGTTATGTTTTATTTCGTGACTAACAATTAATAATAATAACGTTTTATTAATATTAATTATTTACATCAATTCTCATACGTAATGTGTGCAATCCCGAAGTCTCGAGTTCGAATCCGGACATACTATTATTTAAATATCCATAAAACCTTTCAAACCTTCCTATACATGCAACTATATGTTGCACCTAAAAATTAGGCAGATCTCAAATAAGCATCTTCCAATGATAAGAAATGATATGAGATACCAACGAAGATCCTTCATATTATCACATCGAGATTCATAACATGTATCAACACAATTTTGAATGATGATTACCTTTCTCTGGAGCAACTAGCCAACTAGACACGTGACATAATATGTGTGTTGACGTAAGTCTAGGTGCAAGTTTCGTAATAGATGGATCCCGTGTCTTGTATAACCTAATGTAACATTAGCATATTCGACAAGAAGTGTTTTGGTTTTTCATTTTAGTAAGGCGTGGCCTACACTTTATCATCATTAGAAAACGTTTAACTTGTGTGTGTGTGATCACATTATTTATTTGTCTTGATTTTATTCTCTTTTTCTAGATTAGGTTACTTTTAAAATCAAATAATTATTTGCATATGTGTCCTTAAAAAATGTACTTGCGTATAAAAGTAAAGAGCTTGTTTGGTTTCAGTCATGGAAGTACAGTCAGTATCGGTTCAGGTGTGAGCTAGAATAAGAATGAGTTTATGATTCCAAATTTATTGTTTAGTTTTAATTTATGGGAATAAATATCATTAAAAAAATTGTTAAAGTCACCTCATATGGGTGAAATGGAGTATAGGTATAAAGAGGTTTGAATCCAACATTTGAAAGTCATACACCTCAACCAAACATATATAATCACAATCATGTTGATTCCTCCATTTCCATTCCCCCATACAAAACATTCCTAAAACTTTTAAGTTTCTAGTTAATGTAGACTTGTTTTGATATACCGTTTTCCTTACATACAAAAATGAAAGTTTGATATACTGGTATCAGTGACATGGTTATATCCTCAATATAAAATATTATGGGCTCAAGTCCCGTCACTAATAACGAGTTAGATGATTTACTGATTGTAAGTATTGGTGTGAGATTTTGGCTTTGATTTTTTCGTTAAGTTTTTAGTTTTAAGCCTTAAAAATTGTGTATTAGTTAAGTTTTCGGGTATTTATATTGAGTGAAGATGTGTTTTGGTTTTTCATTTAGTAAGGCGTGGCCAACACTTTATTATAAGAATGTTTAAAAACGTTTAACTTGTGCATGTGTCTAATCAAATAGTAATCCCTCCGTCTCAAATTAATTGTCCACATTTCCTTTTCAAGTTTTTCTAAATTAATTGTCTACTCTCAAAAATAGATAAAGCATTTAGACCGAGATTATCATATTACACTCACTTGAATTTATTATTACAAACATTACATAGCTTATAAATTAATTAATTAAGGGTAAAAACATCCATCTGCAAAAAGTAAAACGATAAAGCTGTAATGATATTATTTTTTATAAGTACGTGTTTTTTGCCATTGGACAATTTTGATATGGAGAAAGTACTATTTATTTGTCTTGATTTTGTTCACTTTTTCTAGGTTAATTTTAATTAGTTATTATTATTTTTTTTGGCATTTATGTGTCAATTAATTAAAAGGGTTATTATACTACATTACATTTATAATAAAGATAATAATTAAAAAAAAAAAAAAAAAAAAAAAAAAAAAGGTCGTGAACAGTGAACTATGAGGGAGTAAATAGTGATTTCTGAGTGTGTAACGGCAGAATAAAAATGGAATCTAAAATTTAAAATTTGTTAAAGTTGTTGAAAAGACTCAAGGCTTTTGCTTTTTTATATGATGTCAATATAACACTAAGGTTCTTTCAATTTTCGTAATCATAGGAACTTATAGTCCGGTATATGGTGATAACGGGTAGCTGTGAAAAAGGGACTTATTGTTTGATAGAAAATACATGTTGTTAACTTTATTTGTTAGTAAGTACTTGACATTGTGTTGAAAGAGGGATTCTTTAGGGGTGAAGTAATTTGTTTAGTTTCGAGTAGTTGTTAAAAACTATAGAAGCACGTTCAAACTTTCTATAATCTTCAGCTGTTTTGTTATAGTTGTACAATAAATTGCCGAGAACCTTTTTTGAGCCTTTAAAGAACATCTCTATCCTTACTACGCTGTATGAACCTTAGGGATTCTGTTTGTAATGCAGCCACCTTCTGGCACATGCTCTTTGAAAATCACACCATGATTTGCCTTTATGCCATGCCAAACAATGAGCCACGGAAAAAGTTGTTGGAAATGTATATATTTACAAACATGTGAATGTCCGGATTCGAACTCGTGACCACGGGATTGCACACATTAGAGAATGAGAATTAAAGTTAATAATTAATGTTTATGTTTACGATTAATTATTACACATTAAGTCCGGTTAACGATCGTTAAGTATTTAACGGAAAAATGACTAACGACCGTTAAATGGAAAAGAGAAGGACTAGAAATGGAAAACTTGAAAAGTTATGGGTTTGCTTTGGGCTTTCCATCATGGCCGGCCATAGGGCTTTTACAAAGCCTAATCCTCTAACTTGTTCCCTAAGTTTACCTACTAGTATATAAGGAGGGTTAGGTTCTAGGGTTTCATACACTTGTGCATTGAATTAACCCTAGATCTCTCCTCTCCTCTCTTTTGTCCTATACTCGGCCGAACACCCCAAGTAAGGGAGTTTGGTTTCGTTTTTTCTTAAACGAGGACTTGTGTTAGATCTAGCAATCGCTTGATTCGTTTGGTTAATTCGTGTGTACAAGAACGTGGTTGTAAGACATTATTCTTACACCAATAAGTACTTTTTGTTTTGCTTTGCTCGAGGGTTGTTTTGCTTTGCTCGAGGGATTTGACATTCAAGAGGTGCGTTACGCATACTTTCGCTAATTAATTTATTTGTTATGATCTTAAGTCTTCCATTGTACTCTTGATGTCTTTATGTTTTATTGTATTTTATATATCATAAACTCAACGGTGGCATCACGAGCCTTGTATAACAAGTAATTAATTACTGAAACACATAATTAAAATAAACATGAATGTGTTATTATTTGTATGCTTAGATCTAGGGTTTGCAAATCCTAAACCCTAATTTTGAGGGGGGGGGGGCTTTTTTTGGTGCCCTAATTAGGGTTTTGTAAATTTTTGTTTTAATTGGATTAGAAACCCTAAGATGCATGCAACTTTATGTGTATATGCGTAACTTTGATTTAATTGCATTAATTGTTAAGTGTAATTTTATGTCCATGATAATTATCTGCATGTTTTATCATGGATTTGCTTTTTATTGTATGTCTTTCATGTTTTAAGTGATATACATTAAATAATGATAGATCTTAAATTGGGGAAGACCTCAATAATTATTAATTTAATCAATTATGTGCTATGTGGTATATATTTAGTTTTGACTTACGCAATCGATGAATCGATGCATGTGGTTCACCTTGTACATAGATGAAAACGGTGGAAGTCTTAATTAAATATATGCATATTGATGATATAGAATTGGTTATTAATAGGATTTATCAAAACCGTTTGCATGTGGCTATTTGATATGCATGACTTTTATTTGTTATGTATTCATTGTTTATTTGTTTATTTTATAAATATTTGCTTGTTTGTGTTATGTAACAAGGGTATTTTACAAGAAAAATAAACCGACCTAAACAATGGTGAAAATGTATTTTAAGAATAGTAATCATAATCGCTTAATTGATTGATGACTTTGGTACAAATGACCGAACGAATCACCCATGAGAATGAACTAATAAAAGGGTTTAAAGAAGTGCGCATATCACAATCGAATGGATGTCTAAGGTTGTGCTTTAGCGCTGCACAGTCCTCTCGCCTCTGTAAGTTCGGTGGAGCTACTTAGTAAGTCGTTAAATGTGCAAGCTCATCTTAAGAGCGAATTAGTATTGATTCCATGCGCCACTTAGGTGGTAATTATCCGAAACACTAAGTGTTTACACTTATGCAAAAGTACGGTATAATGGATGATAATTAACACTAATTCCTTGATTGGTGAACCCAATACCTCAATTAAAGTTTGATGATGAAAAGCTTATACATTAAAACAAGATATAAATGTTTTAATAAAAACTATGCTACAAAGATGAATGCATGGCATCTTTGTACATATTTGATTTAACATCAAAACTATTACCCTTTAATTTAAGTTATATGCCATCCAACGAAACGGAAACACCTAAGATTACTTTCTATTTGCGTGAGAACGTGACTTAGATCTTAATCAAAGGGTAAAATGTCCACGTGTCGTGAGAACGGGCATGGACGATTTTGCAGTTTCTTAAGTTGGACAACTTAATTGAGTTAGGCGGTGAAAACTGAAAACTCAAGGCATAAGATGGGATAAAACATGTTTACATGGCGATTGATATTGGCTATATGTAAATCCCATAAATCTAGGAATTGCAATTGAAATTGGCAATTGAGCAAAAGCTCTACCATTCTCGTATAAGGTTCATCACCAATGATCAACCGATGTGATGAGATTATGACATCGGATCCTAGTTTTCAATAAATATTAATTGGTTATATGAATATGAACCTTGGGTATTTAATTGTTTATTGAAAAGGAAAATTATCAAAATACTAATTATGGTTTTTGAACTTTTTACGTAGATGGCTCAATCGATAACACTATGAGCTTATCGAGTGCCGCTTTCAAAGATATGATTGGAAGGGACAAGTCGACCGGCCCTAATTTCAATGTTTGGCATCGTTCACTTAGGATCATCCTTCGTGTTGCCAAAAGGGTTGAAAATTTGACTACACCTCTGCCTGAAGCTCCTCCCAACACGGCAACTGCTCTTGTACAAGAGGCATATCGTGTTGAATATGAGAAGCACAATGATGTGGCGTGTCTTATGCTTTCGGGGATGTCTGCTCAATTGCAAAAACAATTTGAGCACTATCCGCCTATGAGCATGCTAGATGAACTCAAACGTATGTTTGAGAAGCCACCAAGAATTGGATCGTATGAACTTATTGAAAAGGTTCACAACCGCAGCGTGGAGGTTGGCAAACTGTCTCGACCACGCCCTAGAGATGAAACATCACTTGGACCAATTGGAGAAGCTCGGTACCGTGGTTACTCGAATGATGTATGTGTCGGACTCATCAATCACTCCCTTAATCGGGATCGGTTTGGTGACTTTGTCCGAAATTATAACATGCATTGCACGGGAAGACAAATGAATGAGTTACATGCAATGCTTGTAGACTACGAGAAGAGATTGCCAAAGAAGGCTCCTACACTGTTGTACTCGCAATGTCTGAGGTGGTAGGGTAAATAAGCCTAAGCCGCAAGCGAGATAAGAAAGGAAAGGAAAAGGAAAGGGAAGCAAGTTGTCATCCCACCACTCCTAAGAAGAACCACGAAAGAAAAGGAGAATCCTAAAAGGATTTGTCTTGCCACCAATGCAACTCACCGGTCACCGGAAGCGGAACTGTCTAGTTTATCCGAATGAGTGCCTTCGAATAAAAATAAGATGGTGCCTAGCTCATCGTGTATTTTTATGTTTGAACTATTTTCTTTTCCTCATAAGTTAAATTCTCGGATATATGATACGGGATGTGGTACTCACATCCGTAATACATCGCAGGGACTTAGAGGGCGAAGAAGTCGACTGTGGAGAAAGATACTTGTACGTTGGAAATGGAAAGCGTGCATTGTCGAAGCCATAGGGACTTTTGATTTAGTGTTGCCTTCGGGCTTAATTTTAGAACTAAATAATTGTCATTATGAACCCTCCATTGTTAGGGGTGTCATTTCGGTTTCTTTGTTAAAAGATATTGGTTTTGTGCACACTTTTACCGCTTATGGAATTTCGGTTTCTTTAAATAATGTTTTTACTTTAATGCAATTCCTATGCTTGGCGTGTTTGAAATTGATATGGATGGTTGTATATCCAATGAAAATAATTCGTTGTATAGCATTAGCAATAAGAAGAGCAAGTCTAACTGTGACTCTTCTTATCTTTGGCATTGTCGCCTTGCCCATATTGGCAAGAAACGCATGGAAAAGTCGCAACACGATGGGCTTTTACAATCGGTCAATGATGAATCATTTGACAAATGCGAGTCTTGCATTCTTTGGGAAGATGACAAGGAAACCTTTTCACCACAAGTGGAAAGGGCTTCGATCTACTTGGATTGATACACACCGATGTGTGTGGTCCACTTAGACATGTGTCAAAACGCGTGGTCTTTGTCTACTTAACCTTTACGGATGATTTCAATCGTTATGGTTATGTTTATTTACTTAAACATAAACATGAAGTCTTTGAAACATTTAAGGTTTTCAAAAGTGAAGTAGAATTACAAATCGGTAAGAAGATTAAAGCTCTTCGATCCGATAGAGGTGGTGAGTATATAAGTCAAGAGTTCAAAGATTACTTAGGCGAGTGTGGAATTATCCAGACTCACATCTCCTTATACTCCACAACAAAATGGTGTCTCGAAAGGAGAAATCGTACCTTACTTGACATGGTACGATCAATGTTTGAACTTACGACTCTACCTTTTACTTTTGGGATTATGCCTTGAAACGCTATTCGCATTTTGAATATGGTTCCAACTAAGAAGGTTGTTGAAACTCCATATGAAATATGGATGGAAAAGCTCCCAACTTTTCTTACTTAAAGGTCCTGGGATGTGAAGCGTTTGTTAAACGTGACACACCGATAAGCTCCAAGCCGATCGTTAAGTGTATCTTTGTAGGATACCCTAAGGAAACTATGGGTTACTACTTTTATTACCCATTGAGAACAAAGTCATCGTGGCTAGGTATGGAGATTTCCTTGAAAGGAATCTCATATCTCAAGAACTCGATGGGAGAGTATATGATCCGTAATATGATCAAGAAGATACAACACCTTCTCGAACCACTAGCCAACTTCAAGAAGAACACGAAAGCTTAGGTGCTCCTCCCAAGTTGTTCCCATTCGTAGGTCCGAAAGGACTATACGTGCACCTGACCGCCTATGTCTTAACGTGAGGTGGAGGAAAATATGGTTGGGATCTTAATGAACCCGCTAACTATAAGGCTGCCATGGGCGATCCCGAAAAGGATAAATGGCGATTGCTATGAATGGGGAAATGCAATCCATGAAAGATAATGATGTTCGGATTGAAGTTGACCTTCCTCCCAAGGATAAAGGTCGTTTGGAGTAAGTGGATCTTCAAAAGAAAACCGACATGGATGGCAATGTACACACCTACAATGCTCGTCTAGTGGCTAAAGGTTTTACTCAAACCTATGGCATTGACTACGAGGAGACATTCTCTCCGTAGCGGACATAAGAGCTATTAGGATTCTCATAGCTATAGTTGCACACTATGACTATGAGATTTGGCAAATGGATGTCAAAACCGCTTTTCGAATGGCCGTCTAGATGAAGACATCTATATGGCGCGGTAGGAAGGGTTTGTGAATCCATTATTTCCTAACCGTGTATGCAAGCTTAAGAGGTCCATTTATGGATCAAGCAAGCATCAAGGCAATGGAATAAAAGATTCGATGGAGAAATCAAAAGTTTTGGATTTACTCAGAATCTTGATGAGCCATGTGTATATCACAAAGCTAGTGGGAGTCATGTTACTTTCCTTGTTACGTATGTCGATGACATATTAATCATGGGAAATCATATACCAAGTCCGAATGAGGTGAAAGCCTATCTTGGTAAATGTTTTTCGATGAAAGACTTAGGAAGCATATATACTCGGAATCAAGATCTACCGGGATAGATCAAGGCGGCTAATTGGTTTAAGCCAAAGTGCTTACATTGACAAAATATTGAAGAGATTCAATATGCAAAATTCAAGAAGGGATTTTGCCAATGCAAGTAAATCATGGTTTGAGCGACCAAGGTCGTGCTTCAACACTGCAGAGGTGGCGCGATGAAGAAAGTTCCTTATGCTTGTTGTAGGATCTATCATGTACGCATGACGATGCACAAGGCCCGATGTGGCGTTTGCTCAAAACTTGACCGGTCGGTATCAACAGTAATCCGGTGAAATTCATTGGGATCATTAAGCATATTCTCAAGTACCTTAGGGCTACAAGAGATATGTTCATAGTGTATGGAGGAAATCCGAAGGTAACTCCTCGTTACATGTTATCGCGATGCATCACGGAAGTGTGACAAAGATGATACGAAGTCTCAAACGGGTTACATTTTGTCATCAATGGAGGTGCCGTGGATTGGAAGAGTAAGAAAGCAGACAACACTTGCGATGTCTCGCTATGAAAGTGAGTACATAGCGTCGAGGCGCCATGGAAGCTGTTTGGATAAGGAAGTTTGTTTCGGGCTTGGTGTTATGCCGTCGATTGAAAATCCTATTAAAGTATATTGTGACAATTCAATTGCAATTACTTTTGCCCATGAACCTGAGTCATGAAGGGCACCAGACACTATCCTAGACAATATCACTATGTTCGAGAGCAAGTCGAGATAGGTGAAATTGAGTTGCTCAAAGTTCACACGATGATAACCTAGCGGATCCGTTAACGAAGGCCTTACCGGTGAAAACTTAATCATTTGTCCGATAAGTTTGGACTTCGTTTAGCTAGTAGTTTCATGCCCATCCGTGACTAAGTATTTTAGATAAAAGGATATTGTAAACATTATTATTGAAATGAAATAAAGTATTTTTGTTATGTTTATTATTCATTTATTATGATGTTGTCCTATATTTACATGTTTAAATCCTTGAATAACTTAAGTTATTCTAAATAGTCCGTTGTCAATCAATAACATGGGAATGATATTGAATTAAGACAAATCGAGTATTAGTTAGAATATACTTGAAAGTATATTGATGCGTAGCATGACTAATTTCGATGATATTCAATGAATTGCACATGATGATACTTTATGGATCTTTGTCATTAAGTATATCATGGATATTTATCCTCCGACTTGAGATACAAGAGATATGTCATGGATGTAGTGCATTTTGTGAGGCAATCTAACGCTACACGAATCGGTAGTTATAGAAGTGTTGCGAAATTTATGAATCCCGCTTGTAGTCAAAATGGGATTTGTTTCCTTCAAATTCATTTTGAAGTATAATACTATCGGGCCCTCGTAGGATTGTTAAGATGTTTGTATGGCCATACCCAAGGTCTTCTGTTCAGAAGAATTGGTAATCTTAATAAATCATATAAAGCGAGAAACAGAATAGTTAATTAAGAAATGAGTGAGATCCATATTCTTATTAACATTGTATTAGAAACAAAATGATGGATATGATGATGAATCATCAAACTTTGTTTTTCTCCAGAAAACCATACACGAGTTGTACCGGGGGCATTGGCGTGTTGCTAGACGCTAACCAATGTCATTTCACGTTTTGTAAACATATCCAGTGGGAGCTGTTGGAAATGTATATATTTACAAACATGTGAATGTCCGGATTCGAACTCGTGACCACGGATTGCACACATTAGCGAATGAGAATTAAAGTTAATAATTAATGTTTATGTTTACGATTAATTATTACACATTAAGTCCGGTTAACGATCGTTAAGTATTTAACGGAAAAATGACTAACGACCGTTAAATGGAAAAGAGAATGACTAGAAATGAAAAACTTGAAAAGTTATGGGTTTGGCTTTGGGCTTTCCATCATGGCCGGCCATAGGGCTTTTACAAAGCCTAATCCTCTAACTTGTTCCCTAAGTTTACCTACTAGTATATAAGGAGGGTTAGGTTCTAGGGTTTCATACACTTGTGCATTGAATTAACCCTAGATCTCTCCTCTCCTCTCTCTTGTCCTATATTCGGCCGAACACCCCAAGTAAGGGAGTTTGGTTTCGTTTTTCTTAAACGAGGACTTGTGTTAGATCTAGCAATCGCTTGATTCGTTTGGTTAATTCGTGTGTACAAGAACGTGGTTGTAAGACATTATTCTTACACCAATAAGTACTTCTTTGTTTTGGTTTGCTCGAGGGTTGTTTTGCTTTGCTCGAGGGATTTGACATTCGCAAGAGGTACGTTACGCATACTTTCAGTTAATTAATTTATTTGTTATGATCTTAAGTCTTCCGCTGTGTACTCTTGATGTCTTTATGTTTTATTGTATTTTATATATCATAAACTCAACAAAAGTTACATTCCTAAAATTTGACTTAGTTATCGATAACGTCATGTCTGTTAATCAAAATACTTAATTGATACCATGTCTGTTAATCAAAATACTTCCCTTTTTCTTTCAATCTTATCTATAAGGATTAATGGATGCTTGATAGGGAAAGGGTCTAATAAGGGGGTGTTTACTAAATTAAGTGCATATAAAGGTCTTAATAATTAGCCACTTATTAGGGAGAGTGTAGTTTTGTGAGTCCTCCAATTAAGAGATTGTAAATGTTTTGCTCACTGTGTAGTTCACTGGTCAACCCGACCTGTGTTGACCCGTTCTAAAAGTCACCCGTTTGACTTGTTGCCCCATAAAAATCTTAACATTTCATACTCAGTTTGAAACAAAAAAAAAAAAAAATGTTTACATGTATTACTGGATAACAAACTACTACCATGTACTAACATAAGTATGAGACAACATAACAGAGATTTTCAATCAAACAAACCAGGTCATTTTGGCTGCTAAAAAATCAGAAAGAAAGTAAGAATATCAGATTTACTTAATTTTCATACAACAAAGTTGGACCAACATATTATATAAGACCAAGAAAACGAAGACTCGGTAGTGCAGACGACCGAGTTGTGGGAGGTTTGTTGTGTGTGTTGTTAAATGGTTTTGTGGGTATGACCTGGAACATTAGAGGACTGAAGCTTTACATGTGAACAACCAGAAGCCTTGTATTAGGAGTTTGGTATCCACTCAATATAATCACTTTTATACTCAGATTCTTTAGCATACAACACACACACGCATCCTTTTCTTCATCTCATTGTATAACCAGAAGCCTTGTATTATGAGTTTGGTATCAACTCAATATAATCACTTTTATACATAGATTCTTTAGAATACTGAAAGGCAACACACACACGCATCCTTTTGTTCATCTCATTGTTGATCAATCACAAGAAATTTATCCACAAATTAGTTTTACTTCGGTATTCATGGCTGATCCCTTTACTTCGGCCCTTGTAAGTGATATGGTAGGGAGATTAACTTCTGCAGCAATTCAAGAGGTTGGGTTGTTTAGGGGCCTTGAAAATGATCTTTCAGCTCTCAAGAATACTTTTAAACAGATTCAAGGTGTACTTTATGATGCCGAGATGAAGCAAACGACGCAAAAGGATGTGGAAGAATGGCTCAAGACTCTCAAATCTGGCTCTTTGGAGGTGGAAAACGTGCTCGACGAGGCCAACACTGAAGCTATGATACGAAGGCTGCACCGGGAAATGGGCAAGAAATACAGAATAAGAGCCTTCTTTTCCTCCCGCTATAATCCGCTTATGGCCAGATTTAGGATTGCTCACAAAGTTAAGAGCATACGAAAACAACTGAAAGACATTGATGATAAAAGATCCGAGTTTCAGTTGATTTCCAGTACCACAAATGAAGATAGCGCGGGAATTGGTAGTGTAATTTCAAACAGGGAAACTAGCTCACTTGTAAACTTTTCCAAGATCTACGGAAGGGATGAAGAGAAGAAGATAATAGTTGATAAGATTTGTAACGATGATGATGATGGTGTTCGGGTCTATGCTATATGGGGCATGGGTGGAATGGGAAAAACTACACTAGCTCAATTGGTTTACAATGATGAAACGGTGAAGAAACATTTCGATTTAAAGTGTTGGGTGTATGTCTCTGCTGTGTTTGACAAGAAACGAATAATTAAATCGATATGTGGCCCAGAAGATAAAAAGTTGGATGAGATGTCACTGGATGAATTGCTGAGACAACTTCAGTGCATGTTAAATAAAAAGAAGTATTTCATTATAATGGATGACGTATGGCTTAATCACGACTCTCACGAGGACATGGAAAAGTGGGAACAGTTACGTACAGCATTAAGTTGTGGAGCAAAAGGTAGCACTGTTATGGTAACGACACGGAAGGAAGATTTGGCCAAACGGATGGCTATTCCTGAGTTGCAGCATAATGTGGCAGTTTTATCAGAAGAGGAGTCATGGTCGCTATTCAAGATGCTTGCGCTCTCAGGCAGAGGAGAGGCGGAAAACGTAAGCTCTGAGCTGGAGCTCATAGGAAAACAGATAGTGGAGAAATGCAATGGCTTACCTCTAGCAGTGAAGTCTTTGGGTAGCTTAATGTCAACAAAAGAAAGGGTGGATCAGTGGCAGTTTGTAAACAAAACTTCAAGTCGAAGATACAAGGCAATGTCTTACCTGCTTTAAGATTAAGCTACGATGATTTGCCTCCATATATGAAGATATGTTTCGCTTATTGTTGTCTATTTTCAAAAGGGGAGGAACTGAGTAAGGATACATTAATAGAGTTGTGGATGGCAAATGGATTTATTCCATCTGAAGAAGGAGATGCGAGCTTGTATGAGCTTGGTGAGGAAATTTTTGATTGTTTGGTCGGGAGGTCGTTTTTCCAAGATGTCGTCGAGAAGGGTATACACAAGGGTATACACAAGGGTGAGACATGTAAAATGCATGATTTAATGCATGATCTTGCGGAATATGTAATGAGACATGATTGTGCGGTTATAGAGCCCGGTAAGAAGTCGATAACCCCGGATGAGGTGCTTCATCTCAGTTTATCATGTGAACATCCTGAGTTTTCAGAACAGGATTTGGTAAAGCTAAGATCATTACGATCAATGCTGGTCTTTTCCAATTATTATGAAAGTAACATTAGACAAACCTCCAACCATGTCTATCTAAGGGTGCTGTACTTGAACAGAATTAGAAGCTGGACGTTGCCCGAATCAATCTGCAAGCTAAAACATTTGAGATACTTGAAAATAACAGAGTCACGAACAAAAGTTCTACCAGAGTCGATTATATATCTGCAAAACTTGCAGTTTTTAATTCTATATTATTGTTGGGAGTTACGTGAGTTGCCTAAAGGTTTGAGGTACATGAGGAATCTTCAACGTCTAGATACTGATTCTTCCGTTCTCCAGCATATGCCTGTTGGAATAAAAGAACTGACTAACCTTCGAAGGCTTTCACAGTTTGTTGTGGGAAAAGATGATGGGGCCGGAATAGGTGAACTGGGAAATCTAAATCTTCTTGGGTGGAAATTGACTTTATCAAAACTTGAGAATGTTGGAGGTTTAAGGGATGCCAAAAGTGCCAATTTGAAAGACAAAACAAATCTAAAGTCTTTGAGATTAGAATGGGGTTATTATCATGAACGAGAAATATCTGATTCAGAGGAGGTTCTTGAGGGATTGGAACCAAATTCGGGTCTGCAGGCGTTGAATATCAGATGGTACATGGGAAGGGTTAATTCTCTGAGTTGGATGGTCAAATTAGTCAATTTGACTAGTATTAAATTGCATTATCATAAAAACTGTGAACAACTTTCGCCACTTGGGAAATTACGCAGCCTCAAGAGAATTGAATTGATAGTAATGCAGTCTTTAAAGTGTTTCCATGATGATGACTATGTTACATCAAGGGACGGAAACATTCTCTTTCCTAATTTACAGAAGTTACATATACAGCTTTGTGGGTCTTTGGTTTCTCTGCCTAGTAACTTCCCAAAACTGCAGTCCTTGAAAATATTTGGTTCTGACAATTTACGTTCTCTGCCACATGAGATACAAAGTTTCAAGGATCTCAATCAAATTGACATTCATCGGTGTGAAATTCTAAGCAAAAGGTGTGAAGAGGGGAAAGGAAAGGATTGGGCTAAAATTTCTCACATTCCACATCTCAACATTGATCCTCCCTGTAATATTCTCCTTTTATTATTTCTTTTAGTTATACATGGTTGTTTTATCTTTAAACAAATCTAATAGGAAAAAGTATTTAATTGTTGCTTTTCAAAGTGAAAGAAAATGTACTATTTTCAAATGTCAAATGTTCTTTTATGATAACAAAGATAAAGCCAAATCCATAATAAAAACTGTTAATCAGTATTTGTTCACCAATTCTTCTATTATCAATTGTTTGATTCACTTGGTCTAATTTTTATCTAACATTTAAAATGGAGTTTGGAGGAAGCTAATGTTCATTACATTTTGTTTTGTGTTTATATGTGAAGATGGTGACGAGTTTGAGGACAGGGATGAGGACAATGACGAGAATGAGGACAAGGACGATAATAGTGTGAACTACAGGGACGAGGATAGTGAAGAGAATGAGGACAAGGAAGATGATAGCTTGAACTACAGGGATGAGGATTAGAATCGAAGTTTGATATGATATGTGAAGACGGTGTTGCTTTATGGTTTTAAGTTGTTTTTGTTAGGTGAATTTTGTGGGTATATTCACTGTAAACCCTCACGAGACAACACTCGTCCTCTAGAGATCATCTAGGGGTTTAGGCTTGTTGCTATGCTAAATGCAACCGCGATTCTTGCGAAAGTGAGTTAGGATCATCTACAATTTGTTTTTTTTTTCCAGCCTTTTCAGCTTGTGTGCCAATGACGTTTCTCTTCCGTTTTTTTCAATTTGTGTATGTATGAATGATATGTAGTTCCTGTATGTAAAGTGTGCTGCTGTATAACTCCTCTCTATTGTTATAAAGTTTTATCTTGTGCAAAAATGAGATTTGTCATATTAGGAAAATTAGTTATAAGGTTTTCTTAATTAGAGTTATAGTATATTGACCTTTTTGATAGAATATGGAAAATGAGTTGGGATTAGTTAGCGTGTCTGCATTTTAAATATATATGGTTAACAGTTGGCACGTTTAAAGTCAGATCTTTGGAAGCATCTCAAATCTTGTTGATTCTATGGATGGTATTTGCATAGCTATCAGTTAAGTCCATATCCGAAAGAGCGGGCTCCCAATTCGAGACAAATGAAGTTATGTCTTTCAATAATTTCGTTGCAAATGTGGGATTTCACGACTTCAACAGGGGTGGGGAAGTAATAATTAGTTAAATCAAAGTGGATCAAAGATGAAAGATGAGCAAGCTAATCCGGTTCCTTGTTACAAGTTTTGTTGTTCACTGAACCAACACTTCTGTTACAGTATAGTAGTGTGTTTCTTGGTCAATTGTCAGACCGTGTTATCTCGGACCATTTTCCCATCCTTTTGTCCAATGCTTGTGTCGATTTCAGACCTAAGCCTTTTAGGGTGTTCGACTCATGGCTCAGTAAGGAATTCTGCACTTTAGTTAGTAGATCATGGAATTCCTGGAAAGGTAGTGGCGTGTGGTGAATATTATTGTGTTGATTGGAGCATATTAGAGCTAGTAAGATTCGTAAAAAATGTTTTGTAAAATGGGCAGTTGAGGGGAACGAAAAGAATAAAATTATAGTTATTGTCTCAAATGGTTATTGGCTTAAAGATCTATCTGAGCTCAAATGTATCATGCATGACCCTTTTTTTTATAGGTTCATTGAGCCTCGTGTAAAAGGCCTGTTTTTCCAATGCTAGTTATTTCGTAATTTGAACCTAGCAGACTCGAACGTTTTGGGTAATGAATTCATTATGGATGAAATTTAAAAAGTGGCGTGGGACTGTGCAGGTTCAAAAGCCCAAGGACCTGGTGCTGGTGCTCTGAACTTTACATTTGTCAAGAAATTATGGGATCTTCAAACGATTTTTTTTAGTTACTGGCAGGCTTGCATAAGGGTTCATTTATCTTGTTCCGAAAAAGAAAGATACTGTAGACGTACATGTAATTTTACATTTGGTGGATCAATCTTCTTCTCGTTATTATGTGCCCTCCCTTTTGAGTACCTTCTGTAAATTTAGCAACTTCTGGATGAGTTAAACATGTGAATTTTCAATGCATACAGAAACGAACTAACACTGAAAACATCATCCAACTAAACACGATGCAGTTTGTCAGCTAACTCAATTAGAGAATTTGAACTAGATTAGATGTAACATTTTAACCCATCCATCCGAAACTAATGAATGGCAGGCCAAATGGCAGTGAGATTTCTAAAAGTGGCGACATCAAAATTCAATTTATAACTTTAACCTCCTAAAGTATTTAGCAAGGGTGATCGCCCAAATACTAAGATATAAGACACATGCTACACTGTCATGTGGAAGTATGGAACTGCCTCTGTTGTTAAGAAAAGGGAAGAAGCCATGGGTGACGATAGGTTCTAGCCTTTTCCTGCCCCGACCTTCTTCTTGCCGGAAGAACCACTAACTAATGAGTGTGCTACTACACTATAAAGATGTTATCACTATACTTTTCAATATAGCGTGCAAGACACATATGATTCATTTTAAAGCTATTACAAACATCTTACATCCAACACTAATTTTGAGCTCATCAGCATTCAGCAACATGCAGAAATTTTGAAGCATACTGAACTTTATAGAAAAGGACAATAAGTACTTTAAATTCAAAATTCACTAGAATTTGGTTTATTTATTTTGACAAAACGGGTGAAACGGGTGATTTGGTCGCTTAATATTACACGTATTGGCTCAAATGTGTGAAATGGCTGATTTTTTTTTATATGTTACTTACTAGTACACGTTTGGGCTAAAATGGGTCAAAATGGGTGAAATGGGTGTAACATAAACGACAAAGTTACTTATTATTACAAGTTTGGGCTAAAATGGGTCAAAATATGTAAAATGTGTATAATGACTCAAATAAACGAAAAAGTTACTTATTAGTACATGTTTGGGTTAAAATGGGTCAAATGGGTCAAAACGGGTGATACATGCATGTGTACACCAACTGTGATACAGTTATGATACAAGTCACCATGTAACGATATTAGGTATGTCTAAACCCGATCAATTAAGCATATAAATCATACCTCTTACTCTATACCTAACTTGATCACAATCAAACATATGTAATAATGACAACATGGTACAACATCCATTACTTGTTCCCTTTGAGCGAAATGTGGCAAAAGGAAGGAAAATCCATGGACCGACCCCATGTCTTGCAAGTCATTAATGATAGTACAAGAAAAATGTCTTGATCTATTTGTAAAGACAGTTTTCTTATGTCCATTTGTATGATGAAAAAACTGCTCATTTGAGAAAGTTTTGACTATCAGCTATTAGTCTATTACGTGTTTTGAAAGATAGGACCCGTTCGTAAGTAGTACTTTTCAGTTAACTTTTAGCGTCTTTATGCTAAAACAATGTTTGTCATCAAAAGATTTGTCAACGCCGAAACTTGATCATTGAGCGCCATATGAGAGTCGTAAGTGGATATTGAGACAAAACCTTAATGTGGAAGTGATTGAGATGAGATAAATGAAAACAATCGTTAGATGGTACCATTGTTTGAATCACGATATGATATCAAGATGACAAGACATAGCGACCAATGTCCTTAAGGTTACAATGACATTTCCTTAGTTTGTTTACAATCAACACGGCTGATCATTCGCATCCAGAATTCATGCAGTCACCAAGTCGGATTCATTTTAATAGTGATCAATTAATCAAGTACACTAGTACAAAGCTTAATTGTTCATAATGATGAGCATTCTCGTACAACTTAGATGTGTCATCAAGTTGAAAACAAGTCGTCAAATTCAGTACATACTTAGATGAGCATTCTCGTACAACTTAGTCGGATTCATTAGGTTCAAGAACCTTGTTGGTTCTCTCACATGGCTTAATTTTTGCTAACTAGCTCGAATTAGTGACAATGAGGTATATGGCTGTTTTACCCTTCCAGCTGAGCTGAGATTCATGCCATGCCATTGATCCATAGTCGGTTATCCTGCTTGCTCATACAAGTAACTTTAGGGGGAGTTATCTTAGCTTAATTGATGGGCTTATAATAAGCTTAAAGTTTGACAAGCAGGTAAGCTTGGCGTATGAGCTTATCTACTCGAGCTTCTGAACTTAATTAAGTTGTAAATTCATGTTGATAAGCTTATAAGCCATTAAAAATGAGCTCATCAAGTTATGAATGAGCTCGTAAGCCCAACAAATAAACCAAGTCAAACAACCCTTTATGAGACAACCCCTTAGCATTGTCCGTTCGCCATTGTCCGCTTTTGCAGCTGCGCTATCTTCAAACGTTTGAGCCATAACTATTTGGATGGATGTTCGCGGATAGCACTTCGCTTAGCCTTGAGGTACACTTGACTATATATGTAGCAAAATTTGGTTTTGTTTTACCTGTGAAGTGTCAAGTTAATTTGACAACAATAATTACCTCCATCAAATAGTACATACTAGCGGGTTAACCCGCGCGTTACGCCGGGAGTGCGTTGCCCTCGATCATTTTATTCACGGGAATGAATTTGCTAAAGTTTTTTTTTTTTTTTTTTTTTTTTTTTGTTCATCCGTAGCATCGTTTCATGAACGTTATCGTTCATGAACGGTAATCGCTCATACCCCAATGCCTTTTAGTATATTATATAATTGCATAGTCATATACCCAATCAAACTTCAAAAACTACATCTTTTTCCAAAACACAAATTTTCAATACATGATGAAAGCATGTAAATATTGAAGTTTCCTTGAGGATATATTTTAAAACCCAAACAAACATAACAAATTTGAATTCATAAATCAAATAAACATAAACACAAAGAACTATATTACACAAACACAAACCCATAGTCCATAAATTATTAAAAAAAAAAAAAAAAAAAAAAAGCCAACATCTTTATCCCAAAGTTAGAGGTTGCACCTAAACAAACGGAACGCCATGGTTAAATTAACCCGAAAATGAGTATCAGCATCAGCATAACTGTTCCAAACATAGTCAGTGGTCCATGTTAACCTTCAACGCCATTTTGGACATCATTTCGGCTACCATCCATCATCACACCAGATGACACCAAAGAATAGTTATCTACAACAACCCCACCGGGTTGACTCGGTATCCCATTTGGTACAGGGCCCACAATCCCATTATACCCGTTTGCTGCCATACCCATTAGCCCATGTCCACCGTTTAAGTAAGCTGGATAAACTGGCATCGGCAATGGCCCCCACGGGATCCTAGGTGAAACCTGGCCCAACCCATAACCACCAACTGGATAACCACCCGTAAACATGCCATAAGGATAACCAGTGTATCCTGGAATTGGTGCGTAGCTTGGAAAAACGTCGTACCTGGGACTATATGGGACCTGTTGATGACTGCTGTTAAAGTTAATATCCCTCATTCCGCTAGTGGTCCCACCTATACTAATCTCTTTAGGAACCGCCCGTTTAACTTCCACAAGTTTACCACACAATTCATGGAAATTCTTTTGCATAACATCTTCGACCGCATCCTCGGTTTCGAAAGTGATGAATCCGAACCAGCGTGGTCGGTGGGTCACATTGTCGCATAACCACGACATCAGTTATGCGACCGAATTTTTAAAGTAGAATTTGAAGTCGTCTTCGGTTAGGTTAGCAGATAATCCACCTAAAAATATCTTTTTAGTTCTTATGTTCATATCGTTGCTTTTAGTACCGTTAGTTCTGAAATAACTATTCTGCCCTCGATTCTGTTCATGAAGATATTGGTTCTGTTGGCTTCTTGGTACTGCCTTTTTAACTTCAACCTATTAAAAAAAAGGTCACATATGCAGTTCAAAACATGAGCAGAAAATAAGATTGTATGTTCACCATCTCATTTTACAAATAGACAAGCTCATAAATAAAGTCAACAAACTCAAACATCATAGGTGAGTGGCGATTTGGTCCCATATACGTATGAATGGGTCAATTTTGGTTTTTTTTTTTTTTTTTCTCTCTTACAGGTCAAACAGTAAACGAAGAGAAGACATTAGCTTGACATGGAACGGGCCGACGTTGCTACCGTGTATTTCATTTGTATAAAACCATCAAATAAAATTTTGAAACTTTTGGGCAAATAGTAGTCCAGCGGTCAACCCGATGCTTGTTGGCCCATTCTAAAAGTTACCCGTTTGACTTGTTGCCCCATAAAAAACTCCCCTTCTTACTCAATTAGAAACAAAAAGAAAACACGTGGCCTAGAATACAGTCTCCTAACATAAGTACGAGAAACAATAACTGCGATTTTCGATTTTGACCATGCAACATAAGAAGAATCTTAGCAGCTGAAATGTTGACCTTTTAAACAAAAACCTGTCTTTTCATTGCTAATATCATCAAACGTGAAAAATTGCAAGGAAAACATTACACATATTGTAAGCGAGTGGCTTTGAAAGAAAACGTAAGGATAAAAGATTTACCCAATTTGTTCAAAATCGCTCATTTTAGCAATTTGTCGTTTTTTATGGTTTCCTAAAGCAATAACTGATCGTCTCCACTAGCATGTAATTATCGCTTTATAGTTAGCAAAAATGTATCATATACTAGTCATTGTAACAGAAAATTTATACAAGGTTTTAAGAGCATCATAAGGGTTCGTATCAAAGTTTATTTCATACTAACTAACCCAACGAGCACAGTTTCACCGCCAAGTCATCGGATGGCCACTACAACTTGATTCATTTCGATCAATCAAACAATGTTATATATTCAAGGTGTGCAGCATAAGTGGTAACTCACCCAATAGATGATGTATCGAGCTCCTTCTTAGAGAGGGTTATAGTGATCAATGAGACATGCCTTGTCGTTTCAATACTGCAGCACCAGCAAAATCAAGTAAAGAGAAAGAGTCATCTAACGTAAAATAGGATCAGATTCTTAACAAAGTAAGAACTCAAAAAAAATGATCTTACGGAAGTAAGCCTTCCTCTAGGGGCTCCCATGTATCAGTTATGTCTGTGGACCCAATGGAGGTTATTTGATGAAGACGGACAATTCTCCTCTGCATTACAGCAAGTACCATAACACTTGTCAGCAGAAGTACCAATACGCGGTGGAAAATCAGTACATATATAACAAAGAAACATGGACAACGTTTATCAGTTCCACAATGGTAACAGTCTTGTTGATAGCTCTACCATTGCTTTAAACACAATTTCTGATGAGCCCTTTTCCTAGAAACCATATTAGTAGATAAAATGTGAGAACCACTAAAAGCTGAATCACCTTAATTACTAATAATATGCTATAGATAACAACTGCAGATAGGTAAAATGAATAGAAATATTTCAATATTTTCCATGTCAATTCTTTTAAGTTCTGTGGCTGTTTGGGTTGCTTATTTAAACCGCTTATTCACTGTAATTAAACTGTTTTAATAAACAGTTACAAGTTGCAGTATTTAGAACAGTTTATTTCAGTAAAATATAATCAGGTAACTCGTTTGGATTAGCAATCCTAAACTGCTTAACAGTTGTATCTAAATGGCATAAGAACATAAGCAGTTTTATTAAGCACTCCCAAGTGTAGATAAAGTTGGAAAATCATATACTTAAGAAGAGAAAACTATTATTAACTTCTTATAAAATTGTAGATACCGAGACCCTGTACCATAACATGCGCATAAAGAATCATCGTTATAACAGTTACCTCAAGCAAAGTCATGGCATATGTGATATAGTTACGCATCCTGCCCTGGCTAGTAATTCGTATCTCATTCTCCTGAATGGGTTGCTCAGCTCGTGGCTTTTCCACCCTCTGGTACCGATCCATATCCTATAAATCAAAACCAAAAAACACTAATATCAAAACCATAGCCAAACCCACTGTCGAAAATCATATAGTACAATATAAGCAATAAGAACGGAAAACTATAGACATCAGCGCAGACCAGAATGCATACAAATGCCCAAAATCAGTACATATTATTTAAATTTCTAGCATTACAACTGATGAACTAACTAAAATCCAGCAATCTCAAAAACATATAAACCACGAATTCAGCTTCAAAAAGGAGAAAAGTAACATCTGTAATTCATACAACAGATATAGAAAATAGCTTAAGCGTATGGCCATTGGCCATTAACATGAAGTTAAAATCGATGTAGCAAAAGGTCACCTAAAAAGTCAACTTAACGCAACTCATACTAAGTTACTATTATTTTATCATAAGCCTCGATAAATCAAACCAAAACAACTGATTAATGCAGTACGCCGCCAGTGCATCAACAATAACATGTAAACTACGATTTCTGCATGCCAAATAACATCGCAAAACTAAATCTAACTTTAACATATCGCATATAACCTCGACTATTAATATCAACTTCTAATAACTAAAACACACAATTTCGAGCAAATTGACGTCTACAACAACTAATTGGTGTAAAACATCAACAACCAACATATACACCTATTTAATAACTTAAACCTAAGGGGGTGTTTGTTTAAGCTTATATTTGGGCTTATGAGCTTATTTGCTTTCGCCTTATATTTCATAAGCCCCAATTTTCTGGCTTATTAATGCCCTTATATAAGCATGTTATATCATAATAAGCTTATGAAAGTCTTAAACAAACACCCCCTAAAGCCATAAAATTAAGGTCAAAATAAACATCGATTAGCTGAAACCTAACAACAAATTGGTGCAGTAAAAGAAAAGGACCAACACTTTATCTAGACAAAACGTTTAACTGAAACCTTATATAAGCATGTTTGTTTTTTTTGTTTTTTTTAGTAAGACGTGGCCAACACTTTATCTAGACAAAACGTTTAACTTGTGTATATGTGTGACTACATTATTTATTTGTCTTGCTTTAAACTAAACTAGCAGGCTATCCGCGCGATGCAGCGTCGGATACCTTTTGACTATATTTTGAGGCAAGAAAATTTTGTTCTGTTACATGTTTTTTTTAACAATAACCGTACAAATAATGATAATTTAAATTAAAACAACTTCGCGAATCATACAACCAACCAACCATCTCGACTCATGAAGTCAAATAAGTACGCGACCTCGTGATTTATCAAACCAATCAAATGACCAAAATTTCTCAATATCATGAAGTAAAGGATCTTGTGACGAAACGTGATCTCGAAAAATAACTCCTAACCAATCAAATAGCACAAAGATATCCCCCTCATAGAAATTATTTAGTCCAAATCCAAAATTTATGTCAAAAATTTATAGCCCAAAACAACCCTATACCATAAGATAAAATTAGCTAACCATAAACTAACCATATTTTCGGATTAAAAAATGCTACCAACCTAAATTAACAACCCTACTTTTATAAGTATATTAACACCAAGAAACAGCTAACCCTAATAACTTTTTAAACAATCACACGGCCCCATCTCTCTTCATTTCACCATTGCAGTCAACACTTCCATCCTTATTTCTCCATACATCACAAACGTCTCCCACCTTATAACTCCAAAACTGGAGCCTCCTAACACAAACTTTCTTCTTCTCTTTCTGTTTAGTTCGAACTCAAACCCATAAAAAATCACCACCTCTAATTCAATATGTTAAAGATAACCAAGCACTCAAACACACTCTATGACTTTTGTTCTTGTTATTTGTTCTAGTTAGTAGTGTCTCACAGATTTTGGCATCAATATCTTTGTAAAAGTCAAAAGTCTTGGGTAGGCGTGACTTATATGTTTTGTTTCTTTTTAAGATCAATGATGGGTTTGATGTTCAAGCTAAGAATAATATTTTAAGATTTGTATAAGAGATAACACAATCTGAGATCATCTTTTTTTTTTTTTTTTTTTTTTTTATATGTTGTGAAGCTTTTGTTAGTTAGGATTGTGAGATGGGGAGTGGTTTGATCTTGTTGCTCGCTGTAGACAATAAGTTTGATTTGTCTTTTTCTTTTTTTTTCGTTGGACTTTTTTTTCTTATGATAGTCTTGGTTAAACCCACTTGGTTCGGTTATCTTGTGGTAACTCGAGTTTATGTGGTTAGTCTCACAAAAATATCCGGGAGTTATCGGTTGAAGGGACAAACCCTTCGTTAATTTTTGGAGCCGACCGACCAAGTTTGACCCTCATGCGGGCACATCGGCGACCAAACCGATCGATCACAACCTAAGGGATTT
The DNA here is from genome assembly GCA_022545495.1 of Chrysanthemum lavandulifolium. NCBI lineage: Eukaryota > Viridiplantae > Streptophyta > Magnoliopsida > Asterales > Asteraceae > Chrysanthemum > Chrysanthemum lavandulifolium. Next base: position 32,293,448 of record CM040244.1, on the reverse strand, counting down.
ATTTTGTAGTGCTTGACATATTAGCTTGATTTGATTGTACATTGGGGTTAAATAGTTGTATATTTTGGTGAAGAGGTGAATTAAATTGTGTATTAATTGAATGTGTTATAATTTTTTTTTTGTTTTATTTGTTCTACATTTGTGTGTACATTGTGCTTAGTGATTTGTAGTTATTGGTGAATGGGTGCATTAATTGTAAAATAAGAAATAGTGTTTTAAGATGAGAATTATTTATGTTTAACATGCTTGTAATTTATGTTTGATGAGTTGTATTTGCTTAAAATTGTATTAATGGTTGTCTTAAAATATTAATTAGGAGCAAGGTTGTAAATATCGCTCGGCGGTACCTCGGCGGTACCGTGGCGGTCGACCCCCGCCAAGCACCATATCGGTCTTGGCAGCGATATGGCGACGCCATGGCGGAGACCATAAATTATAAAGGAATTTATTTTAAAATAAATAGATATTAGCAATATTAATGTTTTTGTTATTTTTAATTATATATCTTCTATTATATAACTATAAATTTGTTGATGTGTTCCCCAAATTAAAACAAAATCAAGAAAATTGAAGTTGACCGGCATGAATAAGAAAAAAAAAACCCTAGATCTGAAGTTGACTGGCGTTGACCGACGCGAATCTGAAAAAAAACCCCTAGATATGAAGTTGACCGCCGTTGACCGACACGCCGCCATGGCCGATTTTGACCGATATTGACCGATTTTGACCAAAAACGATAAGTTAGTCCGATTTGGGAAATATCGTGGCGATGGACCGCCGCCAACCGCCGTGGAGCCGCCATATCGGCCGCCATGGCCGATTTTTACAACACTGATTAGGAGAGAAGGTGATTCATGCTTTATAAGTAGTACTAGCAGGGTACCCGCGCGTTGCAGCGGCGGGTATCATGAAATAAAATTTTTCGATAAATAATGTGTGGAAACGTAGAGGGGAGGGGGTGAATACGTTACCGTTTAAAATCGTTAGATCTTTTGTATCAAATCGTTTATGAAACTTGTTATAATATGAAAGTATCAATTATTGTTTGTGACTAATGTAAATCATAGTAAACCAAGTTGTCACACAAGCATCAACATCAAACCACATCACAAGCAATAGTATAGTGCAACTATAAAAGTAAAGAGATAAAGAAAGGAAAGTGCAAACCGAACACGATGATTTATAGTGGTTCGGTCACTGATCTCCTCTCCGCCCTACTCCACTCCCCGAGTACCCAACTCGAGAGTTACTTCACTCAACAAGCTCCCTTCTCGGCGGAGAAAACCTTACAATTGTCGCTTACACTTTTTCCGGTACAAAGCTAAATACCGGGTTCTAGTTCGAGGTAAAACCAACCTAACGTCGCCTATACAATATTTTCGACACTAAGCTAGATGTCGAGTTCTTTTACAAGGTTACAACCACTCCCAAAATGTTTTATGGCCCAACATAACAAACCTTGTGTTTTATGGCACAAACACATAAACCATCTAATCTAGTTTGGTGAAAGTGTTGTTATGATGCAATGATGTTTACACTAATGATCCATGACACAAATGTCTAATGGACATGAATAACTACTTCTAAATGAACTTCCATTTGATAGGAAGCCTTCATGATGAAGATCACAAGTTCCCTAATCTTGTTGTGATAGATCTTCAGCTTGTGGTGAGTGGGGATGGCTAGATCTCCAAGCTTTCCTTGGATGATCAAAATGTAGAGTATGCTTACAACAAAGATGAATGTTAGAAGCATTATGATCATGATCATTAGGGTGTTTAATGTATGTTACTACATTGTTAATGATTGATCTAAATGTATGCAAGAAGGTGGAGAAGATGTGTTTTTAAGTGGTGAAGAAATGAGAAAACAATGGGCTTCTATTTATAGGCAAAAGGGAACAGGAGCGTCCACGGACCACGAAACCAATTAAAGGGTTCCGCCCTTTATACATTTTGGTGTCGTGGGTGCCTGACAGGAAATCTAAAAAATCTTTCTTCAAATCTTTTCAAGATATTACCATATCTTACCAAGATCACATTTGATATATTGAGTGTCAATCTAACCAATATATTCAAGAGATCTTCCAAGGATTTCAAAGATGATGCATGCCATGATGTAACATGTATTTCTATTTTTAGATTAAAAAGTTTATCAAAGTAAACTTGTAAAATGTATTATGTAACTAGTTAATAAAATGTCTAGTTACTTTTTGAAATACTTGTGAATGCAAAATGTAAAATGAGATTCGAAATAGAATGGTTAACCTATTAAAATACTTAGTAACTCTAAACGTATTTTAAACATTCTAAATGATTTGTTAATGGGTTTGATCATAATGCCACATAACAAACATGTACGAACCTGTGTTGTAACATACGAGGACTTCAGACATCGAGAGGTGTTGAATGTATGTTGAGACAAATGTAATTACAAGTAACTTGTACATTTTACGTTATGTCTTACAAGTTACATGTTTGTCATCTATCAAAACAAACGAGACTGTATAGATTAAATATCGTAATATTTGCACTAACATAATGTATTTTAAGGATATCAAGAATTTCGTATAGCCCGTGCCCGTTCGGGCTTGAACCCGTTGGCCCGTATCTGCTCGGGCTCGAGCCCGTTTGGTCCGCGCCCGTTCGGGCTCAAGCCCATTTGGCCCGTTCGGGCTTGAATATTTGTATAATGTATTTTATTATTTGTAGTAGTAAAATTTAATGTAGAAATTGTGTTTTATTTGGTTGTACAATATGCTTGATAATTTGTACTACCTCCGTCCCATAATAATTGTCCACTTTGACTTTTTTGAGTCTTTTTTATTCAACTTTGACCATAAATATTTTATTTGTGTAATATAATACTTGATGAAAAATATATGAATAGATTGGAGTTTAAATGTATTTTCATTTGATATATTTTTCATCAGGTATTATATAACACAAATAAAAATATTAGTGGTCAAAGTTGAACAAGAAAGACTTAAAAAAATCAAAGTGGACCATTATTATAGGACGGAGGGAGTATTTCTTATGTAAGGGTGTTTTAATAACTGTATTAATTGTATTTATTGACCAGTTAAATAATTGACTACATTAAATAGCATTAATGTGGTGTTTTGTTGTACACTATGCTTCTTGTCTTGTACGTCTGAAAATTATGTTCATTAAAGTGTTGTACACTATGTTTCTTTTCTTGTAAGTAGTAGTCATTATAGTCATTAATAATATTGACCACTTTAATAGCATTAATGTTGTAAGTCTGAAAATAAGTCTGAAAATTACATCATACTTATTTTGTTGTACACTATGCTTGTTTTGTTATTACAAGAGGTGATCAAATTTTGATCTAGCAGTATCGGTGACATGGTTATATCTTGTGTGCATTTCATTTGCTAAAGATCATAAATGAAACGATGTTATGTGTGCGTTTCATGTGTGCGTTTCATTTGCTATGACAATAAATAAGAGCTAGAGTCAATCACTTTTAAACGTTGGTTTGTATCTGACACGTTCAGTTTTTACACATGGACAATTGTACGTTGCCGTTTCTAGGGTCAAAAGCAAAAGAGTTTTAAACGTTGTCATTTGTGATGCAAATGGTAATGTCATGAAAGTACTACAAACGTTGTCTACAAAGAAGTAGTTTACGGTCTATGATCAATGTTTAACACGTATGTATAACTATATAAATGATATGTGTTATATTAATTTTTAACTTTGCATATACTCTTATCAACAACCTCCTTTTAGTTTAACTTTTGTTTGTTTTTTTCTAATTTTTAGGTGTTCTCGGAATGAACATGGACTACTCAAGTGTTTGATATTGACTGCATACTTTTGCTCTTCAAGACTATCTACCAGTTAGAGAAAACGATACATGCACATTTATTATTGGACAAATGGCACGAAATTATAACCAACTTGACACTTTTTGCGTCACGGTTCTTGTAGGCATGGGCTCGTTATTCTCATTCATCATAACGGTCACCCCACCCTTCTTAGAAACTACTTGAACCGGGCTAACCCATGGTGAGTCGGAGATGGGATATATCAAACCCGCATAAAGTAATTTTACTACTTCCGTATTCACACTTCTTTGATGTTTAGATTAACTCTCCTTTGATGTTGAACAGCGGGTTTGTAATCCTCTTCCATTAAGATTTTATGAGTACAATATGATAGATTTATTCCTTTGATGTAGGATATCTTCCATGCAATTGCCTTCTTGTGTTCTTTAAGTACCCCAAGTAACTATTCCTTCTCAATTCCCGATAAGCCGTTAGAAATGATAACCGGGAGTTTGGAATCCTCCGCAAGAAAATCATACTCCAAGTGACTTGGAAGTTCTTTGAGTTCTAGTGCGGGTGGATCTTCAATTGATCGCCAGCACTTTATCTATAGAGAAAGTGTTTAACTTGTGTGTGTGTGTGTGTGTGATCACGTTTAACTTGCTTTATATTGAGTGAAGATGTGTTTGGTTTTTTATTTTAGTAACACTCTATTTAGAGAAAACGTTTAACTTGTGTGTGTGTGATCACATTATTTATGTGTCTTCATTTTCTACACTTTTTCTAGATTAGTTTTACTTGAACTATATAACTATGTGCATGTCTCTCACTTAAAAGTGTAATAATAAAGTGCTTACATGTAAAAGTTAAAACTCTTAACTTTCTAGATTAATATAGACTTGTTGTTTTGAGATACTAATTTTCTTACAAGAGGTGATCAAATTTTGATCTAACAATATCGGTGACATGGTTATATCTTGTGTGCATTTCATTTGCTAAAGATCATAAATGAAACGATATTATGTGTGCGTTTCATTTAGGGGTGTCATTCGGGCTGACCCGACCCGACCCGAGTCAATTCGGGTCGGGTCAATCGGGTTCAAAATTATATTCGGGTCAATCGGGTCAACCCGAATTGACCCGAGTTCTAAACAAGGTCGGGTTCGGGTATGTTTTTTTAGCCTTGACCCGACCCGAACCCGACTAACCCGGCTCAACAACACTTTTACAATGTAAAAAACTCGGGTTGACCCCAAACCCGAATTGACCCGACTCGAGTTGACCCGATTTCTAAACATGGTCGGGTTCATGTATGTTTTTTTAAGCCTTGACCCGAGTTGACCCGAACCCGACCGGGTCAACCCGAATAACACCCCTAGTTTCATTTGCTATGACAATAAATAAGAGCTAGAGTCAATCACTTTCAAATGTTGGTTTGCATCTGACACGTTCAGTTTTTACACATGGACAATTGTACGTTGTCGTTTCTAGGGTCAAAAGCAAAAGAGTTTTAAACCTTGTCATTTGTGATGCAAATGGTAATGTCATTAAAGTACTACAAACGTTGTCTACAAAGAAGTAATTTACGGTCTATGATCAATGTTTAACACGTATGTACAACTATATAAATGATATGTGTTATATTAATTTTTAACTTTGCATATACTCTTATCAACAACCTCCTTTTAGTTTAACTTTTTTTTGTTTTTTTCTAATTTTTAGGTGTTCTCGGAATGAACATGGACTACTCAAGTGTTTGATATTGACTGCATACTCTTGCTCTTCAAGACTATCTACCATGTGGAAAACTAGAAAGGCAGTTGAATAGTTTTGCCGATTTTAAGTTAGTTTCTAAAAACTTTAGATTCGATTTTATGTGAAATCGTATGGATGAAGATAAAGTATAGATCTAAGAGTAATGCAAGTAAATAAAGTAAAGTAAGGGATACAAATGACACAACCGATTTATAGTGGTTCGGCACAAGGACACCTTCCGCTTCTACTCCACTCCCCGAGTCACCTACTCGAGAGTTCAAGCACTATGTCAACAAACTCCTTCAACATGGCGGAGAAGCCTTCACAATGTAGCTTACACCTTTTCCGGTACAAAGCTAAATACCGAGTTCGTAACACGGAGGACCAAACCAAAGACGACTATTACACAACAAATATGTGAATTATCAAGTACAAGATCTTTGCTCTGTAAATCTTGTGGAGGAACAAATCAATCAAGGACCCCTTTCTTGGATGACTTGTAGAAAGCTCGTGATCTCGCCTTAGAGAAGGACCTATATGAGAATCACAATAGAAGAAAGAAGAACAACTCTCTAGATCAAGTGATCTTGTGTTAGAAGAGTGTAAGCATATATGAGAGAGTTAGTAAGAAGAGGGGTGAAGAGAAATGAAGAAATGGTTCTCAATCTATAGGCAAAATCTTGCAACTGTTGCACTGATCCCACGGATATCTTGCTCAAGGGATCTGTCTAGTGTATCTTCAGGGATCCGTGGGACGCTCCTCTTTGCCCATGGGTTTTTTGGTTATGGGTCATGGGTCATGGGTTGGTCCATGGGTATTTCATTAGATACAATGTATCTAAAAGATGCAATGCATCTAGTCAAATGGATATGGGTCAATACCATGGGTTATGGATATGCTCCATGGGTTGTGGTTTTTACCCATCCTAATAAACTATTACAACAAATGATTTATTACAAAAATTTGTATTAAATGACTATATGTAAATGCTTTACAAAAATAACATGTATCCTTATAATTTTACTTATGATAACATTATATTTGTTATCAACAAAACACAAAGAGATCGCTAAATATTAATAAATTTTTTACGGTTTATTTGTATTAACAATCTCCCCCTTTTTGTTGATGACAAAATATAATGTTATGATGAGTAAAACTTAAGATTAGATGTATGTTTTGAAAGCCTAAGTTTTACTTCTTCTCCCCCTTTTTGTCGAAACAAAAAGTTACCCCAACGAATAATAAAATGTGGAAAAAATGGTCCACGTATCTCTAACTCCCCCTTGACGGTAGCTCCCCCTAGAATGGGGCGTCAAGTGAGAAAAATAAAAAATCCTACAAAGAAAGGGTTAGTAGTAACATGCATAGATAATCTTGTGATTGACGAGAATCAAGATTGGGAGTCAAGGTATGTAAACAAGGCCTTGCAAAAAACAACAAAATTTAGTGGTATTTATGCCACATACAAGCATGTAAAAGTAAGAACAAGACTTGTTCTTAAAAGATGACTCAAAAGAAAAATACTAAAATAGTAAAAATGATTCCTTCCATGCTTGCATAAGGTTATGGATGGAAGTCTTGGCGAGTAATGATGTTGATGCGATCAAGGATGAGGTTAAGTATGACTCGCATTTCTTCCCTAATCTCTATTGCAATATCCCTAGTGGATTGGCAATGTTCACAATGTAGGTGATGTGGGTAATGAGTGCGGAAGTGTTCCGGGTGACTTTGATTTGTGAGATGCGGAAGTTGTGGTGGAAAAGTTGGAGAATGCGGATCAAAGTCCGGAATGTTTGGCAGTAGTGGTGGAAAAGAGCCTAGATGTTCTTGTAACACAATGGGAGCTAGGGGTGGTGAGGTTTCAAGGTATTTGAAAATTGTGTTTGGAGAATTGGGAGGTGTCAAAAAGACTAGTTCTTTTTGCTTTGGTTGTTGAGATTTTGTTGGAGTCTTAAAGAGTTCCAAAATAGTGACCTTAGGTGGTGATTTGATGGGTGATGAAGTTGGTGTACTTGTTGGTGATGAAGGAGGTGCTATAATGGAAGCATCTTGTAGTGAATGAGTGGTTGGTGATAAACCATTTGATGATAGTTTTGCTAAGCAACAAGGCCAGATGCTAATCCGTGCGGATTTCCTAGATTTTGGTTGTGGTATTTTGGAAGGTGGTAGGACAAAGTTTTGGATTTCTTGAAAGGGATTGTTTGCAGTAGGTGATTCGTCTATGTTGGAGGATCTTTTGGATGACATGATGGTGTTTGTTTGTGAAGTTGAGATTGATGAATATGCAAGCATTTTGGGAATCCTATTTATAGAAAAATAATGCATTGTAATTAATGCTTGACCCAAAATGTGGATTAAAATCTAATGATTAGATATGAATTTAAGGCATGTGATCATGAGAACACAAGCATTAAATAACATACTCCTAACAAAAATAAATGATGAAAATATTGAAGTTTTCATCCAAAGTGAGAAAAATAGAAGATAAAATTAGCATCTATCTCACGGATCCCACGGATCCTTCCCTCGAGGATCCGCCCAAGATTAAGGCCGGGATCCGTGGTATCGGTGATTCAGGCACTCAAAATTTTCCTTTTGGAAACATTTTTGCCTAGTGTGCCTATATGCAAACCATTTGGAGTTGTGGTTATCTCGACTCCTAAAAAGAAAAGAAAAAATAAACTAGAAGTGAAAAAGCACATTATTATGTGAGATAACCCGAGTGCTCCTAGTTCATTGTAGCTTAAATGAATGTACCCGAAAACACATATTAGTTATGTGTCCTCTTTAGCATTCAAAAGACATGAGATGCAATGAAAACGGGTTTTTACTTTGTATTAATGATGAAAAGCGATTTGTCCTAGACGTGAGAAATGGCTTTTATGAAAGTGATACGGGAAGAGGCATCCTTTTAGAAAAACATTTTGAAAAGAGGTTTCTATGTGTGAATAAACCGTGTATTCTTTGAAAGAAAAAATATGTATGCAATTACGTGTTTGCAAAAGGTACTTATTTTGAAAAATAAGAGAAAATTATGAGTTATAAGTAAAAAACTTATCTTGGGTTTTGAAAATTCCCGTATTGCTTGTGAGTTGTGCTTGAAATAGAGATCCTAGACTCAGAAAGAAGAAGGCTAGTGTTTACATACCTTGTAGAGTTTAAAAGCTAATTACGACGATTGTTCCATGAGACCAAGACCAAGACGAAGTAGGTTGAATTGTTCCCGCTTCAACGGTTTGGTGAGGACGTCGGTTATGTTGTCTTCGGATGCTACCTTCTCAATAGAGATGTTCCCCTTTTGAACATTGTCTCTTAAGAAGTGATGACGAATCTCTATATGCTTTGTGCGAGAATGCAATACCGGATTCTTGCTTAAGTCGATGGCACCTTTGTTGTCACATAGAATGGCTATGTCACTTAGATGAATGTCGTAGTCAACTAACGCTTGTTTCATCCATAGTGCTTGTTGGCATGCTTTGCGGCGGAGACATATTCGCTCGTTGTTGATATGGACAATGTCATTTGCTTCTTTGAGAACCAAGATGTTAAACAACATCCCATAAAAGTACATACCCCACTTGTACTTTTTCGGTCAACATAATCACCGCATGGTCGAATCGCATATACAATTGTTTCTACCCCGCACTTAGGATACCACAATCCTAATTGAGTTGTACCCTTAATGTATCTAAATATCCTTTGATGACTTCTAGATGTGATGTCTTAGGATCTTCTTAAAACCTAGCACATAGACAAACACTAAACATGATATCCGACCGACTAGCCGTGAGGTAGAGAAGACTACCAATCATGCCACGATATTTTGTGTTATCAACGGATTTGCCGTCTTCATCTTTTGTGAGTTTAGTGTCGGATGACATTGGTGTCCTAATTGGTTTTGACTCTTCTAAACCGAATTTCTTTAACACCTCCTTTATGTATTTGGATTGATTAAAGAAGATACCATCTTCTACTTGTTTGATTTGTAGACCAAGAAAGAAACTAAGTTCTCCCATCATCACACATGTCTTGACAAGTAGATCCGAATATAATATCATCTACATATATTTGAACAATGATTATATGTGACTCTCTTTTCTTAGTAAAAAGTGTGTTATCAACTAACCCCATGGTGTAGTTGTGTTTGATTAAGAATGACTTGAGTCTATCATACCAAGCTTTTGGAGCTTGTTTAAGACCGTAAAGGGCTTTCTTTAGCTTATACACATGTTTAGGTTTTTCAAAATCGATGAAGCCCGGAGGTTGAGCTACATATACTTCTTCATTAATAAAACCATTTAGAAAAGCACTTTTGACATCCATTTGATAAAGCTTAAGATCATTAGCACAAGCATAAGCAAGAAGTATTCTTATAGACTCTAATCTAGCCACGGGGGCATAGGTCTCATCAAAGTCTATTCCTTCTTGTTGATTATACCCTTGGGCAACGAGTCTAGCTTTGTTTCTAGACACTATACCGTTTGCATCTAACTTGTTTTTATATACCCATTTGGTTCCTATTGTGGTTTGATTACTAGGTGGGGGGACGAGTGTCCAAACATCGTTAGAAACAAATTGATTTAACTTTTCTTGCATAGCCATTACCCAACTTTCATCTTTTATGGCTTCTTGTGTATTCTTGGGTTCTATGGTTGAGACAAAACAAAACAAGCTACTTTGGTTTTGAACTTGATACCTTAAGGTTCTTTCGTTTAGCATTCCTATGACCTTATCTACGGGGTGATCTTTGGACTCTTTAATATTTATGATTTCATCATTCAAAGGTTCTTCTTCTTCGTTTATCTTTTTCTTTATTACAATAGCTTCACTTTCGACAATCTCGTCATCGACAAGAGGTGGAGTAGGTTTGGATGGACTTTCATCAAGTTTTACGTTTAATGACTCTTCAACCTTCATTGTTTCTTTATTTAATATGACGTAAGCTTTGCTATTAGGAGAGTAACCTATAAAGATACCTTCGGTTGATTTAGGATCAAATTTTGTAAGGTAATCTTTAGTGTTAAGTAGAAAACATTTGCTACCAAAGACTCTAAAGTGATCTAACGAGGCTTTTGCCTCAAGTAACTCGTATGGAGTTTTTCTTAAAATTGGTCTAATTAAGACTCGACAGTATGTACGTTGAGGTATCAACGACATTGCACCAAAACTTTTGAGGTATGGATTGTTCATTTAGCATGGTGCGACTCATTTCTTGTAGGGTTCTATTCTTTCTTTCAACTACCCCATTCGATTGTGGAGTGCGAGGAGCCTAGAAGTTGTGAGTAATACCATTAGCGTCACAAAAGGCTCCAAATTGCACTTCATTATCGATTCCCTACCATGATCCGTTCTAATAGACACTATAGGACTTCCTAGTTGTCTTTGGATTTTCTTACTTAATATTTCAAAGTAATTGAACGTTTCAGTTTTGTTCTTTAGAAATTTAGTCCATGTGTACCTAGGGCTGTAAACGAACCGGACGAACACAAACGGAGCCTTGTTCATGTTCGTTCATTTAATTTTAACCGGACAAATAAACGAACACGAACGCTTAAACGGACGAATTTTCTTGTTCATGTTTGTTTATTAAAAAAATAAGTTGTTCATGTTCGTTCATTAAGACACTAAACGAACGGTAAACGAACGAACATAAACAAACAAACATAAATTTTACTAATTTATGCACGATATATTGTTTTATAAGCGTTGTTTTGTCTAAAAATACCAATTTTAAAATTATACAATTAAAAGATATGATATACAAATATAAATAAATAAATGAACATAAACGAACGTTAACGAACGCATAATCGGACGTTCACGAACATAATGAACGGACGCGACTTTTGTTCATGTTCGTTCATTTAACTAAGTGAACGTAAAATATGGTTCATGTTCGTTCATTTAATAAATAAACGAACATAAACGAACTTTTAACCGAACGGTTCATAAAATGTTCAATGAACGTTCAGTTCGTTTACAGCCCTATGTGTACCTAGAGTAATCATCCACTATAACCAAAGTATAGTAGTTGCCTCCATAACTTAGGATAGCGGATGGACCAAATAAATCCATGTGTAGTAACTCTAGACACTTAGTTGTAGACACCATGTTTTTAGCTTTGTGACTAGAATGGACTTGTTTTCCTACGTTACACGCATCACAAAAGTGATGTTCATATTTTAATTTAGGTAGATTTCTTACTAGATCTTTGGATGATTGCGATTGAAGAAGTCGCATATTGGCATGACCCAATCTTCGATGCCATAAGGTCGAAGTATCATCCATAGAATTAAGACATAGTTTGTCTTTAGGTTGATTACCAATTTTAATGACATAGACTCCATGTTTCCTAATTCCTCTACCTATGGTGATACCGTTTTTTAATATCTTACTACCGGTTTCGTTAAAAAGTATGTTGCACTTTTTATCATATATTTGTCCTATACTTAAGAGGTTAAAGTTTAGGTTTTCTACGTGACACACATCGTTAATGGTTAGAGATTTGTTAGAAATCATACCTTTACCGATGATCTTGCTTTTGCTATTTCCAAATACCACATTTCCTCCATTAAAGGATTCATATGTGGAGAATAAATCTTTATTGCCGGTCATGTGCCTCGTGCACCCGCTATCCTTGATCCACTCATCCGGATCTAGACCGACCTTTAAGCACACCTAAGAAAACAATTAACTCAAAAGTTTGGTCCCCATTTGTTCATGGGTCCATTAGTGTTAAACATTCCATTCATGTTAGACATGTATGGATAAGGTGAATATGCGTTCCATGGTGCAAAGTTTTGAAATGGAAAGCCATTTTGCATATTTGGACTCCATCCCATTTGATGGTTACTTCTCGGATAAACATTATTAGGTCTCCTAGATGTGTTCGGTTTTGAAAATGACGGACCTTTGTTTCTTGTAAGACTTTGATTATATCTTGGAGGTGGTTGTCTAATGGTAACATGAGTTGGTTTCTTCTTATTAATAATAACAAAATCAGTTCTAGAAGAAGAAGCTATGTTATTACCATCGCTCGCTTCACGCACCCACGGATCCTCGGTCGTACACTAGCCGGTTCCCTTTTTGTGGGATCCGCCACAACAGTGGTTTGTTTTTCTAGTGCCTTTACGAATTGTGTTTCTTTGTTTTCACTAGTTGACGCATTAAGTTCCTGAAAACCTAGACCTTTTTGGTTGTTTCCTGTTTTAACACTATCCAATATCATATCTAAGGTATTAGTGTTCATTCTAGCAATCTTAGAGTCTAGATGATCAACTAGTATTTGAAGTTGAACGCAAAGTTCACATTCGCCACTTGCTATCTTCTCCTTTTCTAGACGTTTTAATTTTGCCTTTAACTCTATGACTTCCTTTTCTAAATGTTGGTTTTTACTTTTCAAAAACTTGTTTTTGTTGATTACTTTTAAACTAATTTTGCAAAGCTTATCATATTCATTATGCAATGAGTCATCATCTAATGATGAACTACTATAGTATTCGTGACATACCTCGTCATTTGCCACGAGACAAATTTCTTCGTCCTCCTCCTCGCTCATTCCCCACGAACCGCTCATGAAAGCATTTTGATCATCACGTTTGGGACACTTACTAATAAAGTGGTTTGGGTCCCCACATTTAAAGTAAGCGCGATCATCCCTTGGCTTCTCGTCCTCTTTGCTTTTCCGAATCCTTTCTTGTCGTCATACGGTTGTTTGACGATCTTCCTTTCTTCTAAAGAACTTTTGAAGTCCCTCACCGCCATGGCATACTCCTCGTCATCACTATCCAAGAGGAGTCCTCTTCATCTCTTGAGACCTTCTTGGCTTTAAGGGCAAGAGATTTGTGCTTCTCTTTCACTTTTGAGGCTTCGGAATCTTTAGCAAGGACAAGCTCATAGACCTTTAAGTTTCCTATGAGTTCATCAAGGGTGATGATTGTCAAATCTTTTGATTCTTTGATTGCCGTCACCTTGGATCTCCATTTGGATGGAAGTGCCCTTAGATATTTCCTAACATGGTTACGGCTAGAGAAAGATTCATCAAGTGCTTGTAAAGATGTAAGTATAGTATTAAAGTTAGCAAAAGAATGATCTATAGTTTCATCCGATATTGAAAATTATTCATATTGTTGAACAAATAAATCTATTTTATTGTTTTCACTTGTTGATTACCTTGATGAGTTACAACTAAAGAATTCCAAATTTCTTTAGAGGTTTTAAGCATGGAGATTCTTTCAATTCCTTTTGGGTAAAGCATTATAAAAACCATTTTAGCTTCACTATTTTGGAAAGCTTTTTCTTAATTTCATCGGTGAGTTTATCATGAGGTATGTTAACTACAATTCCATTTTCATCTTTTGCAGTGGCTTCAAAATCGCCTTCAATAATGATGTACCAAAGATCAATATCTTTAGACTTCACATACGTTTCGAATCTATTTTTCCAATATATAAAACCATTAGTTTCAAGTAGTGGAGGTCGTTGCATGGATTGCCCTTCCTTGTAATTTTCAGAACCCATAGTGATCAAAAAGTTTTTAAAATACGGTTTACTTTAAAACTTTTATAAACTTAGCTCTTGATGCCAATTGTGGAAAACTAGAAGGGGGGTTGAATAGTTTTTCCGATTTTAACTTAGTTTCTAAAAACTTTAGATTCGATGTTATGTGAAATCGTATGGATGAAGATAAAGTATAGATCTAAGAGTAATGCAAGTAAATAAAGTAAAGTAAGGGATAGAAATGACACAACTAATTTATAGTGGTTCGGCTACAAGGACACCTTCCTTGCCCTACTCCACTCCCCGAGTTACCTACTCGAGAGTTCAAGCACTATGTCAACAAACTCCTTCAACTTGGCGGAGAAGCCTTCACAACGTTGCTTACACCTTTTCCCAGACAAAGCTAAATACCGAGTCCAGTAACACGGAGGACCAAACCAACACGACTATTACACAACAAATATGTGAAATATCAAGTACAAGATCTTTGCTATGAAATATTATGGAGGAACAAATCAATCAAGGACCCTTACTTGATGTGTTAGGAATTAGAAATTCCGGTATTAAAGAGTCGGTCACCTCAAGTATATGTAATCGTTAGAAAGCTCGTAGTCGTAGTTCTTTAAGTTAAGTAGTATTTTAGTTAAGTAACACCGTGGAGGACGGACGGTCTTTACCCACTGTATGCCCGATCCACACCCAAAGTGTGGCGAGTTATGTAAGACTATAAATACTCTACCTTCCAAGGTAGAGTTGGAGCTCATAATAATATCTTTCACTTTCTCTCACTAAGTTCCCTAAACCTCTAACTTTCTCTCTAGAATTCCATCTTATTCGCCACCTTGTGTTATGGTTTGATGTGTATGTGAAAAGTTATATCTTACAATTGGTATCAAGAGCCATGGTTAGATCATATCTTGCACATCTTTGGATTTATAGTGGTTTTAGGTGGTTTTGAGTTTGAAAAGTTTAGTGGTTTTTGCATCATTTGGTTGATTTCTTGTGTTAAAGTTTGAATTTTGTTGGTACTTTTATGTTTAGAATCATCAAAAGTGTTTAGGTTTTCATTTGGTAAGCTTGAATCATCTTGGTTGGGTTGTTTTTGGATTGAAAAGTGAAGGTTATTTGGTTTTCAAGCTAGCGACTTAGCTCTCGGACTTGTTTTCTTGGTAGCGACTTACTTCATAGTTTTGTAGCGACTTACAGCTATAAAAGCTAGCGAGTTAGAGCTAGCGAGTTAAAGCACAAGTAGTGGAATCTCCACCACGGTTAGCGACTTGTGGTAGCGACTTAGTCCAGAGCGAGTTGCTCTTTAGCGACTTGCATATCTAGCGACTGTGTAGCTAATCATCGCACAAATTTGGCTAGCGACTTAGTCTCAGAGCGAGTTACTACTTAGCGACTTGCTTTTCCTTGGCGACTTGGGACTCTAGCGACTTAGACGTGTAGCGAGTTAAGGGTTAGCGACTTAGTGCACTAATTTCTAGCGACTTAGTGCATTATTTGGTAGCGAGTTAGCACTTTATCATCTAGCAACTTGAGTAATTGTTTACGGTTTTCTCTTGATTTAGTAAAATCCGTGAAAGAATCTATTTCCGGTTTAATCATAGAGTTATAAAATCCCGTATAACTGCTAACATGTCTACCAACATTCCCACTGCTCCCACCGTCATCTCCCTGCTGCCGAGGATGTTCAAGCGGTGGCTCGGATACTGGCCCACCAATGCTTGACAGAATCGACTACGATTCTTGGGCTCAACGAATCGATTGTATTGCCTTGGAAAGGAAAATGGTGTAAACATTCTCAAATCCATTGATGAAGGACCATATCGGGTTGAAACGACTAGAGACATACTTGATACTAATGAAGATGGTACTCCGTCTCACGGAATGGAGCGGACCTAAGATGTACAATGAGCTTGATAATGAGGAGAAAAGAGATTCGATGCAGATATCGGGGCTTCAAACATTGTTCTTCAAGGTCTTCCTAAAGACATCTACAAGTCGATCAATCATAACACCGATGCAAAGGTGTTTGGGATAACGTTAAGATGCTTCTCTCGTGTTCGAATTAACTATGGAAGACAGGGAATCCCAACTCTATGATGAATTTGAGCACTTCAAGATGAAACCGGATGAGAGTGTCTATGAGTACTATGTGAGATTTCATAAGTTAGTGAATGACATGAGGAACATCAAGATGACTATGCCTAACATTCAGTTGAACTCAAAATTTGTGAACAACATGAACCCGAATGGCACAAGTTTGTTACACTGTGAAGCTCACTAAAGGATTGAAGAACACAAACTATGAGCAACTCTATGCCTTCCTCCTTCGTAATGAAAGACATGCCATGTTTGAAAAATTGATTCTCAATCGTTCAAAACTAACCCAGAGAGACAAGCTCGCCTAATGATTCAACCGCCTTCTACTCAAACATTGGAATCACAACCAAAGCATCACAAGTCATACCCTTGGGTAATGGTAATCACAAACTCATCCCCGATCCTCGCTCAAACAAGGCGATGCCGATGCACACGCTGGTAACATCATTAATCAACTTGCTCTTCTCATTAGTCAAAACATGAATTCTCTTCCACAAACCAACAACAACCTCGAATCGCATCTAACCCACATAATCAAGCCACTATTAAAGATGGAAGGATCGTGGTGCAACCATTCAGAAAGACAGATATGAACAGGACGAGGTGGAGCCGGGAGAGGTTATGTTGGAAACCGAATCGAGGAAGGAATGGAAACCTGTGTCAAGCTAAGCCAATCAAATGCTTTAACGTGGTGGTGAGGACACTTTGCAAGGAACCGCACATCTCCAAAGCGCCCACAAAATGCCGAATACTTCAAAGATAAGATGTTGCCGGCTCAAGCTCGTGACAATGGTGCTACTTTGAATGAAGAGGAATCATTGCTTCTTTGTCAAGGCAATGCCAAGACCTATGATGCAGATGTAGATGAGCAGCCCATTCTGAGAGATAGGTCACAATCATCAAAATGCCTTTCAAGTCGGTGATCGCGATGCCTACGACTGATGTGGATGATGGACCCATCGCACACACAATATTTATGGCTAGCATCTCTCCCATGGTGTCTCCCAAGGTCACTTCTTCACCCAAGTGGCCCATCAAAGGACAAACTCATCTCCGAGGTATTAAAGCTATATGATGATGTTGATGTGCAACAGATGCATGACAAAGTACAACCAACCGAAACTTTTGAATCAAATATTGAAAATACGGGTAATATCAATATTGTCCCATATGATCAATACGTGAAACAAAGTGAAAGTGAAGTTGTACCTAGTGATGCATCTTCTCGATCAACAATGACTATGTCTTTGATGAATACACCGCATGTGCTCCCGATGATTCCATTATCTCGAACTAAATGCCTATAAGGAACGTGTTGCCATTTATGAACAACGTGCAAAATTTGAGTTGACCACTCGTGAGCAGGAAATGGATGACCAAGTGCGACAAGAATTAGAAAAAGTAATTTTAGAAGAAGTATTGAAACAAGAATTAAATTCTTTGCAAGAAAAACTTTCTAAAACAAATAAGCAAAACAAGAACTTCAAGAAAACGTGAAAATGCTTAAGCAAGAATTTAATGTAAAAGAATCAAAGCTCTTAAGAGATTTTTCTAATCGAAAACTTTGAAAACAAACTTGAAAACAAGTTGTACATACAAGGAAACACCATTGATCGCTCACATGGTCACCAAACATCGAGTCTTAAGCGATAAGCATAGCATTCCCTTGTTGAGGAACCAAATCCAGAGGTAATCAAAAGGCTAGAAATGCTCATAAGGTGATTTATGATGGTAATGAAATTCTTAAGCCTAGGCGTAAACCTAGTTGCTTGAGTGCACCGAGGAAGATAAGAAATCGATGAAGTCACTAGGAAAGGATGAACAAAAACTAGATGACCCTAAATGCAAAGAGAAAAAATAATTATCTCTCCTCACGATTACAAAAGGAAAACTGGATTGCATTAAACAAGTTTAAGCCTCGGACTTTGTTGACTCCAACAAGTCTTCTCGAAAAAGGATTTAGATAAGCGTAAAGTCGAAAATATTGTAGAAACAAACCCTCCCTTCGAAAATGCCTAGAGCAACGTGTATCCTCCTAATACACCTATGCATCTTGTACCTAGAACAATTGCCACTAAAAGCAAGACATTAATTAGCCAATACGTTATATTCCAACTATTTGTTGATTTTGAAAAACTTGCAAGAAAAGGATCACTCCCATCGGTATAATCAAGGTGAAAGAGGTTTTGAACAAATGAAAGAATGTTATTTAACGAGGTCATGCCTTTCTTTAAACTTCTAAAAGATCACTTTGAGAGTCTTAAAAGGGGTAGAAGGCGATATTAAGGGTATGGAAAGGAATTTGATGCAATGGTTCTTGAAGTTAGTGATTATGAGCGTGCACTAAAATATAATGAGATTGAGAGAAAGAACTTGCATACATTAAATGAGAATCTTATTTATCGAATGTGTTGCTCAAGATGTGTTTTTCACCGCTTCAAATTGCTCCATTAATGCTTCAAAATTTCATGAATTATCTGTGGTCTCGAAAGTCTCCCATGATCGTGTCATTGAGCTTGAAAAACTAATTCTAAACTAAACGAGAAAATTGAACCGGATGATCACGACACGTTGGTTAAACACTTTTCTAAACTAGAAGTTGAGTATTTTAATTTACAACTAAAATATCAACATCTCAAAGAAAATGTCAAAACTTCAAATATCAAGACATCTTCGATGCTCCGAGTTTGATGCGCTTTTCAAATTAACAAACGTGATGAATGATTCAAGCTCATCCAACACGATCGATCGAAAGTTGAAAGCCCAAATCTCTCAATTAAAGGGTCAAACGAACAATATGACAGCTCCCAAATGCCTCCTCTTTAGATTCTCGAATTCTCAAACGTTTCATCTTCAAAACCTAGTAAATGCTTTACAAAAGGAAACGAAAGTTTTCTAGAAGAGAATGAAAAGGTTAAACGTCATTTCAATGAGTTGTTTGAATCAATTAAAGTCACTCGTAACAAAAACAACGAACAAATAACTTCATTGCAAAAGGAAATTGAGAATCAAGAGTCGGGTAAAAGGAAAATGCCAATGATCAATGAGGAGAATGTTGTATCTAAGGTTCACTGGGAATAAATCTACTTTATCTCATGACATATGTCCCCCTCACCTAAAGAACAACAAACTTGCCATTCAAACATATTTCTCATCCCTTAAGGATTGCTTAGAATGCTGCGTGAGATTGTTGAAGAGGATAAGCTAGAGAAACCTCATGATAATGCAATTGGACATGCATGCCTATATGCCAAACGATCTCAAGAAATCTTAGAATGTTTGATCACTATATGCCCAAAACATTAGGTGAGAGAGTTAACCCTTGATTCCATGCTCAATGCCTAAGGCCAAACATGACATGCACTCGATTCCCAATGGTTTGAATGTGAGGAGTAGTGCACCGTTGAGTAGTTCGATTTTAGATCCATCAATACTAGGAAAGTGAACTCAAATGTGCCTTCTAGAGTACTAATCTCAGACTCTAATGTTAAGAAAGTGAACCTTAGTGCACTGCATGTAGTTCGGATCCCAAAGACATCTAAACAGTGGTGCAAAGAGTAGTAAAACAAACTAATGTTCCCATTCCCTACAGAGTAATCGGTGACATTAAAGGAGCAGGTCAAAGTCTCAAGACAATACAAGGAATGATAGGACCTCTCAAGCTAAGAATGTGCTTTGGAAGAGAGTAGAAGAACAATCTAGGAACCTTAAGTTTGAATCGAATAACACGAATCGTGTTGATTCTAGTATTAGCCATAGGCGCATCGTAATTAATTCAATTCGATACTATTTGCAAACCTTGTATCGATGATTGCTTGAATTCGCTTTCTAATCATGAATGTGATGTTAATGTTCGCCTAATGATGTTAATTGTCCGATTAATGTTGTTAATGCTAAAATTCATGCTAAAAAGGCTAAAAGGCAAAAGCGAAAGAGAGTTAGAAAACAATGGAAACCCACAGAAGAACATTCAGTGAGAATAGGCTTTTATTGGATACTGTTGGTCATAAAACTAATCGATAATGCCCACTAGAAATTGGATGCTCACCGGTAGAACTATTCCTTAAGAAGTGGTCACATCAGTAAATAGGCTAATCTGAGACACTAGTATTGCATCTATTCACAATGATTCCACTACTTCACCGTCTCGACATGAATGCTTCTATTTCGATGTGGGTGGTCCAACTGCTGCTACTAACCAAATGGAACCCATTCTGCATGGGGATCCCAAATATCCGATTATCCATTCTTGTCTCGTGTTCAACCGCAGATCGTTCAAATCGCTCGTGGTACCGGACTCAGTCGTTCCAAGCATATGACTGGAGACCGGTCACGGCTCATGAACTTCGTGAGCAAATTCATCGGGATCGTTAGATTTGGTAATGATCATTTCGGTGCTATTATGGGTTATGGAGATTATGTTGTTGGCGATAGTGTCATCTCCGATTGTATTATGTGGAAGGTTTAGGTCATAACTGTTCTCTGTTGGTCAATTCGTGATTCGATCTAGAAGTAGCCTCGAGAAAACATACCGCTTTGTTAGAGATCTTAATGGAAAGGAACTGCTGAAAGGAACTCGTGGCTCAAACCTTTACACTATCTCTATCGATGACATGATGAGAGCATCACCAATCTGCTTGTTATCAAAGGCTTCAAAAACAAAGTCATGGTTATGGCATCGCCGTCTCAATCACTTGAACTTGGCACCATCAACGATCTTTCCAAAAGGACTTAGTTGTAGGTTTACCTAGACTAAAGTATGAAAAGGATCATCTTTGTTCGACTTGCCAATTGGGAAAAAGCAAGAAGTATGCCCATAAACCCAAACCTTCTAACTCGTCACGAAGTTCTTCATATGATTCATATGGATTTATGGACCAATGAGGGTGCGAATATCTTTGGGAAGAAATATGTGTTAGTTGTGGTTGATGATTATTCTAGATTCACCGGTCAAGTTCTTAAGGACAAAGGATGAAACTCGATATCATCATCAAACTCATCAAACAATGCGAGTTAGACTAAACAAGACCGCCGAATTATCGAGCAGACAATGGAACCGAGTTTGTCAACAAACAACTTAGTGAATTCTATGAAAGCATTGGAATCGCCATCAAAGAAGTGTTCCACGAACCCCTCAATGTAGCGGTGTAGTTGAAAGACGAAATCGTACTCTTGTTGAAGCTGCTAGAACAATGCCGATTTACTCAAAGGTTCCAATGTTTCTCTCGGGTCAAGCAATTGCCACCGCATGCTACACTCAAAATCGTTCCCGATTCACACCATTCATGGAAAAACTCCATATGAACTTGTCCACAACAGAAACCCAATCTATCTTTCCTTCGTGTGTTTGGTGCCTTGTGCTATCCAACTAATGAGGGTCAAGACTTGGGCAAACTTAGAGCTAAAGTCGACATTGGAGTATTTGTAGGATATGCACCAAACAAAAGGGATACCGAATCTACAACAAAAGAACCCGAAATATCATGGAAACAATTCACGTTACGTTTGATGAGTCGACCGGTCAAATGGTTCTGGACACTCCATTTCAGACCCGCACTTCATAATGACCCTATTGGTTCATCCCTTGTTCCAAACTCCTCTCAAGAAACACCATATGTACCTCCATCCGAAGATGATGTAAAGAAATTGTTTGATCCAATGTTTGATGAACTGAATGAGTCCACTACTAATGAAGTGTCGATCCCTACAACAGAGAATGCTCGATTCCAAGAATGAAGTCAATCCATCATTTTCAATATCTCGTAAGTCAAGAAGCACCGTCACGATCCTTCGCCTCATCAACAAATCATCATTCTTCAAATGTACATCATGGAAATGTTTCGTATCAATGATGAAGTTAATCCCTTGCGACTCTCGAAGATGCTCCATTTGAAAACATATTTGCTACTCCCGAATCATCGCAGAACCATCTTCTTGTGAGACATCGACTCGCCTACCTCGCCTCAAAGAAATGCCACATGAACACCTCGGAAAATGGACTCACGATCATCCATTAGACAACATCATTGGTAATCCCTCTCGTCCCTGTATCAACCCGGAAGCAACTCGCAACCGATGCCTTATGGTGCTTCTTCAACTCCGTACTATCTAAGATCGAACCAAAAGACGTTAAACCGCCATGAATGAAGATAGTGGTTCAATGCTATGCAAGATGAAATTCATGAGTTTGATCGTCTTGATGTATGGGAGTTAGTACCGCTCCAGATCGTGCTATGATTATAGCTCTAAAATGGATCTTCAAAGTAAAACTTGATGAGCATGGTGATGTGTTGAAAACAAGGCTCGATTGGTTGCTAAAGGATATCGTCAAGAGGAGGTATAGACTTTGAAGAATCATTTGCTCCAGTTGCTCGAATCGAGGCAATCGTAATCTTTTGGCTAATGCCGCAAGTAAGAACATGGTGGTATATCGATGGATGTAAAGACGGCATTTACGAACGGAGATCTTAAAGAAGTCGCTCACGCCACCAACCTGAAGGATTTGTGAATCAAGAGCATCCTACTCACGTTTATCGTTTGAAGAAGGCTCTTTACGGTTTAAAGCAAGCTCCAAGGGCTTGGTATGATACACTCTCAAAGTTTCTTCTTTCAACCGGATTCAAGAAAGGAGCGATTGATCCTACATTGTTCACCGTGAAGTCAGCAAACATTTAACTCATGTTCAAATTTATGTTGATGATATTATTTTGCCTCGACCGACCCAATGGAATGTGATCGTTTTCTAATGAAATGAGTTCAAAGTTTCAAATGTCAATGATGGGACAAATGTCATTTTTCTTGGGATTACAAATTTCACAAAGTCCCGGAGGCATCTTCATAAATCAATCTAAATATGCAATGAGATTTTAAAGAAATTTGGATTTGATTCATGTGACCCTGACACCCCCATGATTGACCGAACCAAACTAGATGAGGACCTCTCGGGGATCATGATTGACCAAACGAAATATCAAGTATGATTGGATCCCGATGTATCTCACGGCTAGTAGACCGACATTTTGTTCTCTGTGCATGTGTGCTAGATACCGTGCTAAGCCTACTAAAAGCACCTTGAAGCGCTTAAACGGGTCTTCGGTATCTCCAAGGTACCATCAATATGGGACTATGGTACCAAGGACACCGGTATGTCACTAATGACCTATGCAGATGCCGATCATGCGTGGTGTCAAGATACACGTCAAGCACGCCAGAGGTGCTCAATTTTGGGTGATAAGCTTGTGAGTGGTCTTCAAAGAAGCAAATGAGTACTTCTATTTCCTCTACAGAGGTTGAATACATAGCCATGTCATCTTGTTGTGCTCAAATCTTATGGATGAGATCTCAATTATCGACTATGGCTTTGAATTCAACAAAATCCTCCTGCATCGTGATAATAAAAGTGCTATTGCTCTCTCATGCAACAACGCTCAACACTCAAGAGCAAAACATATCGACATTCGACATCATTTCATCGGGAACAAGTTGAAAAGGTGTGGTGGAACTATATTTTGTGAGGTCCGAATATCGGTTAGCGGACATTTTCACCAAAGCTCTTCCAAGAGAACGTTTGAGTTTATTCTTCCACGCCTTGGTCTCGAAAAGCCTTCAACCGAAACTCTCAAACGTCTTCGGAGGAAGACGAGGAGTAAAGGTCTATCTTCATCTATCTCTTGTACATATATATTTGAAAAACAAAATAAAAAATATAAAACTTTCAAAATCCATAAAAATTTGAAAAATTCAAAATTCTAAAAAAAAAAAAAAAAAAAAAAAAAAAAAAAAAAATTATTGTCATTTTGTCATGTTTCTTCCGGTTCGATAATATCTACGGTCTTTGTCTGTCATTCAAAGAATGACACGGGTCTTTAGATGTTGTTCGAATTTTATTTAAAAAAAAAAAAAAAAAAAAAAAAAAATTTTTGGGAGAAAGAGAAAATGGTTTATTGTCATCTTCAGCAATAACCCGTTTTAAAGAAAGAACAGAGCCATATCTTACCAAGTTTTCAAATCTTATGCTCGATTCTATAAACTCCTATCTCATTGAAAACTAAATGCTTTGAAAAATAACTCAATCTCTATTTTTGATAATCATCGGGACTTATTTGTCAAAATCTCTATCTCTCAATCAACAACCCACGCTCATTGATTGAGGGGAGAATGATTTCAATTAAATTAAAAAGTTATTTGGCATTAAAATTGTTTTCAAAAGATATACATGCATGTTTTATAAATGGAGTTTAAAGTCTTAAATCCGATCCTTATCGCTCAAACGCTTTCACAATCAAGTCACAATTCTCCTTAAAGCTTTCAAATCAATTTAATTATACGAGATCACAAATTTCAAATGATTTGATAATTGTGATCGGGGAGAATGTGTGATTTAAATTGGATTTAAACCGATAATTAGGTAAATGGTTATAATAGGATGTACATGCTATCCCGCCCACATGTGACAAACGATTTCAATTTTTCAATACACATGTTGAGGGGAGCATCTATCTTAAAACCTTTGATTTAAAACGTGATCATTTATCCCAATGTGCGGGTTCCTCTAGTATGTGCAAAACTCTTTTCAAACCTCGAGGCACATATTGAGGGGAGCAAATTTATGGAAACCTCATCCTTCCCGAAATGCTATATCTTCTTGATTTGTTGAGGAAGTGATGTTGATATCTTTAGAAAATGGTAATCAAAAGAAGTTAATTCTTTCTCCCGCCTCCGTGTGCAAAACATTTTCAATACTTGATGCACATGTTGAGGGGAGTTCTCGTTCTAAAATATCAAAACAATTCGTGTACAAAAGCTTTGATAATATATCACAAGTATCCGAATTGATTTTCAAATGGTTTTCAATTGGATCCATTGGCGGATGAACAATACCAAATTGACCGACCAACTTTACTTTATGTACGGTGATATAAGGATGATAAGGTTAGGTATTGGTTCCCATGATCCGCCGTAACCGGAGGGATCTACCAGGACAATCCACTAAATAGTGTAGAGTCTTTAGGTATGATGAAAAAAAAAAAAAAAAGGAGAAAAGTGAGATATGGGAAGAGCGGATCGAGACAGAGCTAGTAATCGGAATAAACCCAACAAGGTTCTAGCTATGAAGTCTTGGTAAGCAATCAAGGGGTTGAAGAATTAAAAGAATTGAATGAGAAAAGGGTGAAAACAAATAGCCTCCATTTATTCAACCTTAGGCGTAAACCGGGTTCAATTCATATACTACCGATGGAAACATCGGTATTGAAGACAAGACGTCATGGACCCAAAGGACGACCGCACTTCAACTTTCCAAACCACTCAAGTTCCTATTAAAAGGGCTTGTTTCATTCTCACGGGAACCGACATTATCTATCGACTTTCTCATAGAGATGGTTGATATTGAAGAAGGAGACCCTCTCCTAGTCTCCGTTATAGGATCCAAATATGCACAAATTGAGTCTAGAGCCACGAGATCATCAATAAATCTCATTAGGACACTTTCAATGAAGACTCTCTGTTTCACACAATGTGGAAGAGAGATTATATCTTGAGTCCCACGATTATCCTTGTGGTATTGCCGTAACATCCGAGTGATGTGTTTACATATTCACAATGAAGATGGAAAGCCTTCGAGCCAACATCAAACAAGCTCCCGGTAGGTGGCATGTGAGATCTATTATATAGATCAACCATGTGACAACCGAATGAGAAACAATGGGCGATTCAATCTCTTGAATCAATCCGGTTCAGTCATGGATTGACGGATGCCTTTGAAAACCGGTCGTTGTGCTTAATAAACTCTTTCTCTAGCACATCGATCGTGTACTCATTTTTCAAACCAAAAGGTATTGTTATGATTGATAATTGATTTTCAATAAAACCTTCGTTGTATTGCAAAAACAATTTCTATTGAGCAATACACGATTGTTTTTCAAATCTCTTTTCATCAATCGGTGGACTTAAAATTATTGGTTCACTCACTCCGTGTTGTCTTCTTTGAGATGTTCGGTTTGAGAACATTAGAACAACGCGAAACCCCGTCAAGGAAATTCTTGAATTTTACCGATCACAGCAATACATGTATCGATCAACGGGAACCGTGGGCGTGTACCTCAATTCAACGAAGTGATCAAAGACACTTTCGTGTGACTTATTGCTAACTGTTGTATGCGAGTACGCCCGACGCTTGCGGTACCGATCGTAATGAAGCGGTCAATCCATAGCCGCATGCTCACCTAACACATTCATCTCAAAAGAAATCATGATTAGTGCATCAATGACTCGATATTTTCGCTCCATGCTTCGCTACTCTGCGCCAATATCATGATTCAACTAAAGCTTCCGCTACTCGATGAGAAGATATCATGATCCGTAATGTGAGCATGTCGGTCCCAAAGTCACAACACCACAATGGATGTCTCGAGAGATTTTGATAGCCGATGATCTCCAAAGATGGCTCAAACTCATCATCACGTGGATCAAGAAAAGACCTCCACTTGAAGTAACCAAACATGCATTGTGAAGTATCAATGACTACGAGCTTAAGAGCAAAGGACTACATCAAGAATGCAAGATCAATTGTTAAATGTTATATCTATTTGTATTCAATGTAATTTTGGTACATAATTGAGGTGACCTCCTTAGGGAGATTGTTAGGAATTAGAAATTCCGGTATTAAAGAGTCGGTCACCTCAAGTATATGTAATCGTTAGAAAGCTCGTAGTCGTAGTTCTTTTAAGTTAAGTAGTATTTTAGTTAAGTAACACCGTGGAGGACAGACGGTCTTTACCCATCAGATGCCCGATCCATGCCCAAAGTGTGGCGAGTTATGTAAGACTATAAATACTCTCTACCTTCCAAGGTAGAGTTGGAGCTCATAATAATATCTTTCACTTTCTCTCACTAAGTTCCCTAAACCTCTAACTTTCTCTCTCTAGAATTCCATCTTATTCGCCACCTTGTGTTATGGTTTGATGTGTATGTGAAAAGTTATATCTTACAGGATGACTTGTAGAAAGCTCGTGATCTCACCTTAGAGAAGGACCTATATGAGAATCACAATAGAAGAAAGAAGAACAGCTCTCTAGATCAAGTGATCTTGTGTTAGAAGAGTGTAAGAATATATGAGAGAGTTAGTAAGAAGAGAGGTGAATAGAAATGAAGAAATGGCTCTCTATTTATAGGCAAAATCTTGCCACTGTTGCACGGATCCCACGGATCCCTTGCTCAAGGGATCCGTCTAGTGTATCTTCAGGGATCCGTGAGACGCTCCTCTTTGCCCATGGGTTTTTTGGTTTTGGGTCATGGGTTATGGGTTGGTCCATGGGCATTTCATTAGATACAATGTATCTAAAAGATGCAATGCATCTAGTCTATGCTCCATGGGTTGTGGGTTTTACCCATCCTAATAAACTATTACAACAAATGATTTATTACAACAATTTGTATTAAATGATTATATGTAAATGCTTTATAAAAATATTATGTATCCTTATAATTTTACTTATGATAACATTATATTTGTTATCAACAAAACACAAAGAGATCGCTAAATATTAATAAAAGTTGTTACGGTTTATTTGTATTAACATACCAGTTAGAGAAAACGATACATGCACGTTTATTATCGGACAAATGGCACGGAATTATAACCAACTTGACACTTTTTGCGTCACAATTCTTGTAGGCATGGGCTCGTTCTTCTCGTTCATCATAACGGTCGTCCCACCCTTCTTAGGAACTACTTGAACCGAGCTAACCCATGGTGAGTCGGAGATGGGATATATCAAACCCGCATAAAGTAATTTTACTACTTCCGTATTCACTACTTCTTTGATGTTTAGATTAACTCTCCTTTGATGTTGAACAACGGGTTTGTAATCCTCTTCCATTAAGATTTTATGAGTACAATATGATGGATTTATTCCTTTGATGTAGGATATCTTCCATGCAATTGCCTTCTTGTGTTCTTTAAGTACCCCAAGTAACTTTTCCTTCTCAAATCCCGATAAGTCGTTAGCAATGATAACCGGGAGTTTGGAATCCTCTGCAAGAAAAGCATACTCCAAGTGACTTGGAAGTTCTAGTGCTGGTGGATCTTCAATTGATCGCCAGCACTTTATCTATAGAGAAAGTTTTTAACTTGTGTGTGTGTGTGTGTGTGAGATCACGTTTAACTTGCTTTATATTGAGTGAAGATGTGTTTGGTTTTTTATTTTAGTATGGCGTGGCCAACACTTTATTTAGAGAAAACGTTTAACTTGTGTGTGTGATCACATTATTTATGTGTCTTCATTTTCTACACTTTTTCTAGATTAGTTTTACTTGAACTATATAACTATGTGCATGTCTCTCACTTAAAAGTGTAATAATAAAGTGCTTACATGTAAAAGTTAAAACTCTTAACTTTCTAGATTAGTGTAGGTTCAAGTTCTGTCAAAGATGAAAGTGAGATTGTATATAGTTTTGAGTAAATATACCTTTTCAAAAGAAAAAAAAATATTTTCGAGATGTTTAGAGGAAACAAAAATACCGTGGCTAAACAACGTACAATTAAATAATACATTTAGGCTTAAGCTTATAAAATAAGTTTTGTTTGTCACACAGGTTTATGGAAGCTTTTATAAGTCACAAGCCTCCATAAGCCTAAGCTCATTGAAACGGGCTTATGATAGCTTATAGTTGGTGTCAAATTGTTTAAAAACCCTTCAAAATAGAACGGATTATCACATAAAAGCTTAAATTATATATGAATTTTAGTTTGATGTATTTTTATTCTATTTTACATTAATAAGCTTTAACTCCAAGTAATCCACTAAACAACTTTAAGAAAATATAAGCTCGAGCTTCCGGCTTAAAATATAAGCATCAACTCGCCAAACATACTCATATATTTTCCGAGTAAATTGGACATGAAAAAATTCACAATTCTAGAAAGTTGTAAAATATATACTCACTCCAAGAAAAACTTACCAATTGTGGGGATGTTTGGATAAACAAGAAAATGATTATGGTTGTAGTAATTGGAATGCGTTTTTAAAACCATCACCCTTGGTGGGTTTAGAAATTGCAGAGGCTTTATTACCCATATATATATATAAGTACATCCATAAACCATACAAGTACAATAGAAATTAATGTCATTACTTTATACTCATACCCTCATACGAAACACCCCTGAATAACCATTCACAAGTGGCCTAGTGGCAAAAGGGATTATAACTATCATTATAAGATGTGTGAAGTCTTAGGTTTAATTTCTGCTAAGTGCAAACAACCTTGATGTGGCCACGCCAACCTCCTGAAATGGAGGGCTTTACCCGGTTTGAGTCTTTGTGGCGGTGGCGGTGGTTCAAACCCCGTGGATTAGTCGGCCAAAAGGTCGGAAACAATGATTACCCGAAAAAAAATAATAATAAAAAGTAAAATAAAATAAAAACCCTGAATATACTTTTAAAATGTGTATATAGTATTGAAAATCTAACAGTATACTACTAGTAAACAAATGCTAGTTTATGAAACAAAGATTACTAGACATAAAAAAATCCTGTTATAACATCTCTAAAACGCTTTAGTTTAGAGCTATAAGAGAAGTGTAATGCCACACTTTACTAGCCTGTTACCTTAACAAATGTTCTTTTCCAAACTGATGATAACCGGCCAGGTTCTTGAAAATGTTTCTTAGTTTAAGAACATCTTAGATATGACCCCGTCATGATAGGATACGTGTAGACGTCGGACCAACAAAAGCAACAAACTTGTTACAAAGGAGTAGTAATTGTTGTTCGTATTGTCCCAGAACAGGGTAAGATAATCAAGGCAGCAACAATACCACTATGTGGTTACCGGATATCACTTGGAATCGTGTGATCACTTTCCAAAGTAAACTATTCGACTCTAATGCCTGAGTTACACGAATATCTACTTGGGATAAGACCAAATGTAGTTATAGAATTAGGCACAATTCAATACCCCTTTTGCTTAGAAGTGTTAATCGTTTTCTGTATATTTTCATGCATAATCTGATATCCTATTTATAGGAAATTACTCTTAGCTAGTCAAATGGAATTATGATAATTAATCGGCCCATTAATCGCCCCATAATTATCCCCATTATAGTCGTTAGTGGTTACATGACCAATTAAACGTGGTCATTAAGCGCTTGAAACCGCCACTTGAATAGGTCAATGCGGGTTACGTTGATTTCAAGACTAGTAGTACTTTCATAACACTAGCGATGACTTACATAGCACTAGCAAGACTTTCATAACACTAGCAAGACTTTCATAATACTAGCAAGACTTTTCACTAAAAGAGTCGTGGTGTTCGGGGACCTTATGAGTGTACACTGCCGTACTCCCGACCCATTACCGGTGTGAACTAATCCCACAAGTGCACTAAATTTTCCAACAATCCTCCCCAAATTTAGTTCACTTCCTTTGCATGAAAAACAAACATTAAACAAAACATGTGCATAAATGAAAATATCCCGAGGATTGAATTTCCATCTTAGTACATTACACGCTCAAATATTCGAGAATCGTGGTGTTCTAAGAATTGAACCCTTCAACCCATTTGAATACGAACATAAAAAACACACAAGTTTTCAAACACTTAGACTCCCGACACTATACAAGCCATGTGTCCATATCCAAATTCATAAATGTTGTAAAAGCCAAAGTCCAAAGCACCCTAAAGCGGCAAAACTTCAACATTCACATAGGTGGTTCCTCTTTATTCATGCTCTCGCCAAGCACTTTTCAAAGAAAATTAACCATTAAGTAAAGATTTCATCCTCCTTTTCAAGAGTTCGAGCACAACCTTGGGATGTAATATAAACATGTGCTCTAGTCAATCGAATGTTCGACTTTCCACATTGAACTCGGCTCCCAAGTTTCCTTAGGAGGAGTTGGGTGTCCTAGCATTCGGTGACTAAGTTGAACTTAAACCCATCCCTTTAGCGTAAATTATAACCAAGTCTCTAGCTAATCCCTTCGTCAAGTGATCGCCTAAATTTTATTGAGATCTAACTAACTCTATAGATACCACCCCATTCATGATAAGCTCACGAATCTCGCTATGTCGACACTAAGTGTCTAGACTTACCATTGTACATCCGCTATAAGCCTTAGCCAATGTAGCCGCACTATCATAACGGATAGAAATGGGTGCTATAGGTTTAGCCACAATGGAATCTCAAGAAGCAAGTTTTTCAACCATTTAGATTCTTTACCAAGAAATGCTAAAGCCACAAATTTAGATTCCATTATTGAACCGGTGATGCAAGTTTGCTTCTTGGATACCCAAGAAATTGCACCTCCACCAAGTAGGAATACCCACCACCGGTAGACTAATTGTCTTCAAGTTCCGATCCAACTTGCATCGGTGTATCCTTCCAACATCAAGGATAGCCATGTATGAGAGACTATAATCCATAGTTCTCTTCAAATACTTCAATACCCTCGAACGACTTGCAAGTGATGAGCACTAGGATTACTAGTATACCGCTCAATTTTCCCACAAAGAAACCAATATCGTGTCTTGTACAAGTCATGGCATACATCAATGACCAATTACCCTAGAATACTCAAGTTGAGATACGACCTTGCCATTATTAGGCATCGCCTTCACAGTATCCATAGGTGTACTCATCGAGTACAATCAAAGTAATTGAATTTCCTCAACACCTTCTCAATATAATGAGACCGAGAGATAGAAATTCTTTTACTTTCATGTTTAATCCTTATACCAAGGATAACATCGCCTCCCCATATCCTTCATGGAGAACCTTGATGACAAAAATTCCTTTGTCGTTAACTTGATTTTGGTCGGTGCAAAGATCAAGATATCATCAACATATAAACAAATGATGACTCCTTTACCGATTCATCAAATTTGCTATATACACATTTGTCGATCGGTTAAGAACATAACCACTAGACAAAACCACTTCATCAAAATTTTGATGCCATTGTTAGGTGCCCGCTTAAGTCCATAAAGAGACTTAATCGGTTTACACCTTGTTTTCATTACAGCAAGATGAAGCCCCGAGGTTGGTTCATATAAACCTCCTCATCCAGTTCACCATTCAAGAAAGTCATTTTCACATCCATCCGATGAATAATCGATTGTGAATAGATGCCAAAGCAATCGTAGCCTTATGGTATCGATACGAGCCACGTGGGCATAAGTATCAAAATAGTCTATCCATGACTTTTTAAAGCCCCGAATGACTAGTCTAGCCTTGAACTTTTCAATAGTTCCATCTACCTTCATTTTCTTTTGAAAATCCATTTGCAACCCGAGGTTTGCAACGGTGTGGTAGATCAACAAACCCTCAAGTCTTGTTGCCCATGATGGAATCCATCTCATCATTGATTGCTTTTTCTAGAAAGCAATATCCGGGACTTCATTGCCTCTTCAAATGTCTTGGGATCATCCTCAACAATGAATCAATAGGAGTATTGGTGCGAGACCTCATCCTCGGTTCCTTCAACTAAGTATAGTTGAAACTCGTGTCCAAATGACTTTGGAGTCTCGACCCTTTGCTCTTCGAGCACGTGTTGAGTTGTTGAACCACAACCTCATCGGGGACCACCGATGGTTCATCATCGTGACCTCGATACACTAGTGTCATGAGTTCCATTAGAATCCTCTCGACTTGGTCTAGGGGACTCATGAGAATCTATTCTCATCAAAGTTTGCATCCCTTGATTCAATTATTGAGTTAATCGAAACATATTCATTAGGTTCAATAACATAGAACCTAAAAGCCTTGGAATGCTCAACATATCCAACAAAGATGCGATCAATGCCTCTTTCACCCAAAGTCTTGACTTTGGATCGTGGAGTCTTACAATGACTCTACAACCCTGACCACGAGATAGTTCAGTTGGGTTTCCTTTTAGTCCGAGTTCATAAGGGGTTACCTTGTTCCTTTGTTGGGAACCCTATTTAATAAATAGAAAGTCATAACATAGCTTCACCCCGAACCCTTGACTCGATCATGAATAGGACAACATAGAATTAACCATCTCCTTCAAGACTCGGTTTTTCTTTCGTAAATGCCATTTTGCCGAGGAGTATAAGCGATCGTTTCATGGATAATTCCAATGATCGAAAATACTGAGTATCCATGTACTCACCTCCCCTATCAGTCCTTAATCTTTTGATCAGGGACCCAAGTTGTAATTCAACTTTAGTTTTAAACACTTTGAATTTATCTAATGCTTCATCCTTGGTATGTAATAAATAGACATAACAAAACCTAGAAGCATCATCAATAAATATCACAAAGTACTTCTTATTCCCCAAAGAGGGATTGGCATGCAAATCACACAGTCACGTGTATAAGCTCCAAGAGTCGAGTCTCACGACTAACACCGAAAAGGTTTCTTGGTTATCTTGGTCAACATGCAAGTTTTACACTTTTCGTTGTCCATGTCAAATCTTGGGATTAACCCATCCTTAGACATATCTTGCATCCTTTATAGTGTACATGGCCAAGTCTAGCATGCCAAAGGGTAGAGTCATCCGTCGGTGGTGGTCACAAATCTTGAATTTACACTATCGGTGGCAATATTAAGCTGAACATTTGATTACATAAATAACCAAAACCAATAAAATACCATGCTTAGAAAGCACAAATTTATCGACTCAATAACTTGTTTATAACCATGATTATTCAAAATACTACTTGAAACCAAGTTCTTCACGATATCGTGAACATGAATAACATCAAACAAAGTTACAATCTTTCTAGAACTAAATCTAAGATCTACACAACCACGACCATGCACCAAGGTCATTGACTCATTTCCCATGTGAAGAATAGAACCATCATTCGGTGACTCATAAGTCTTGAACCGACTTCTATCTTTACACACACGAACTGTTGCACGAGTCAACCCACCACGCAACATCATCATCCCGCACATAAAAAGATTCGGATACATATGTAACATAATAAATATGAAAAGACTTATTGAACACATTCGACCT
The DNA here is from genome assembly GCA_022545495.1 of Chrysanthemum lavandulifolium. Taxonomy (NCBI): domain Eukaryota; kingdom Viridiplantae; phylum Streptophyta; class Magnoliopsida; order Asterales; family Asteraceae; genus Chrysanthemum; species Chrysanthemum lavandulifolium. The sequence continues at coordinate 32,259,303 of CM040244.1, read as the reverse complement.
TTCCGTGAGTTGGGTGAACCACCACTCCCGAACCATTAGTGCACGATCCATTGGCTTTACCACCAATTTTAACACCTTTGCGTCCCTTTTAATGTGACCGGTCTTGCCACATTTCCAACAAGTAGGTGTTGCCTTCTTGTTAAGATCGCCTTGTGTTATCATGATATTTGCGTTTGCCTTTGTTGTCATTGTACCGGTGGAGTTGTTATGCTCCACCATATTGACAATGATGCACCAAGAACATTGTCGCTCCTTGGCTTGTCATTATCCTGCACTTTGAGAGATTCCTCAATGCGCAGATAACTACCCAACTCAACCAGAGTTAATTCCTCATTCTTATGTTTCAAGGTATGCTTGAAATCTTTCCAAGAAGGAGGGAGTTTGTCAATGACACAAGAGACTGAAATAGCCTCATCCATGTGCATTTTGTGTTGTGTAAACCTTCCAAATATTCCAAGAAGTTCATTGTATTGTTCCATAACTGGTCTTGAATCAGTCATTTTGTAATTTGTGAAATTACTAACAAGAAACTTCTTACTTGATGCATCCTCAGCCATATATTTGGCATCTAAGGAATCCTACAGTTATTTGGAAGATTCAAAGTTTTGATAAATATCAAACAGAGAATCAGACATACCATTCAGAATAAGACCTCTGCATATATAGTCATCATTCTCCCATTTGCTCCTCCTCCCGATCTCCTCAACCATAGCATCATCCCCATCATCGTGAATAGGAGTGGTTAGCACATACACCACACTCATGCTTGATAGCGGGAAGTGCATCTTCTTTGCCATCTCCTAAAGTCCACCTTCAAACTTATCCATTTTAGCAAAGTTTGAAGCCATGTGTTCATTGCGTTAGGTTGCCATTGATTATCACAAAATAGTTTACTTTGATTGTTGGTCGTATTGTCCCGAGCGGGGTAAGACAATCAAGCAAGAACAATACCACTATGTGGTTACCGGATATCACTTGAAATCGTGTGATCACTTTCCAAAGTAAACTATTCGACCCTAATGCTTGGGTTACACGAATATCTACTTGGGATAAGACCAAATGTAGTTATAGAATTAGACACAATTCAATAACCATTTTGCTTAGAAGTGTTAATCGTTTTCTGTATATCTTCATGCATAATCTGATATCCTATTTATAGGAAATTACTCTTAGCTAGTCAAATGGAATTATGAGAATTAATCGGCCCATTAATCGCCTCATAATTATCCCCATTATAGCCGTTAGTGGTTACATGACCAATTAAACGTGGTCATTAAGCAGTTGAAACTGCCACTTGAATAGGTCAATGCCCGTTACAAGTTGATTTCAAGACTAGCGATGCTTTCATAACACTAGCAAGATTTACATAACACTAGCAAGACTTTCATAACACTAGCAATACTTTCATAATACTAGCGAGACTTTCCACTAGCAAGATACTTTCCACTAAAAGAGTCGTGGTGTTCGGGGACCTTATGGGTGTACACTCGCACCTCGACCCATTACGGTGTGAACTAATCCCACAAGTGCACTAAATTTTCCAACAAGAATAACTAGTAATATTATCGACATTAAAAAATATAGTTTCATAAAAGTGATGATCACTTCTTGTGGACACGATTAGATTATTTTCCTGGCATAACTGAGAACAAAGTTCTCAGAATTTTTTCAGATATGAGCCCTGGCATGAGCTAAGTATCGGCTTTTAAGACATGGTCAAGAACTAATTAGTTTATGGTAAGTAATTTACACTTCGGTTTCCCTTTTAGCACATTGACTATAGTAGACAAACACAATAACATAGGAGCCATGGAAATTAAAATCTATGCATAGTCATATATAAGAAGATGCTTTAGATTTTGTAAGGGCTTCAATGCATATCTAAAGGGGCCACCTAGTGCCGCAGAAGAATGATGCAACTTGTTCAGACAGCCCAATAGCAAAAGTGCCATCATTGCTCAAACTATTCCATGGATGCCCAAAAAAATCTTCTCCACAACATAAATTAAAAAAATATCACGAAAACCTATTTAAGTTGAAAGAACATTGCTCTATATAAGGTCTGATATCCACACTTGTTTTATGTCCCTACAATCCTACTTCCTAAACTGGCCCATCATCAAAAAGCAAAATGTTAAGTTACTACCCTATGGCCAATAAAAGGGTACACAAAGAAACCTAGAGCAATCTTTAGTGGTGAAAATTTCACACATTTACTATTAAATAGGTTTATTTGGGTCATATTTAAAATATAAAAAAAAAGAAAAAAAAGAAGAAGAGAGAACGGGTTGAAAATGGGTGGAAAGTCGCCCAAACTATAGTTTATTGACTACATCCTACTAAATCACTTATACAAAAACCTATGAGCATATTTTATTAATACAGTTTATGTAATCGAGTTAATGCGTTAAACATAAATAAAAGTTTTATAAAAGTTTATAATGAACAAGTATTCTTTATGGGCAAATCTAATCCCACCATGTCTGTTTCGGCAAAAAAAGAACTTACTACGTATCTGTTTGACCCAAACTTGAGTTGACCTACTACCTAATCAGCCCATAACACCAACTCTGTGAGAGATGAGTTGGGTTTGCTAAAAATTTGGTGGGTGGCCTACAAGGACGGTATACTTTGTGTATTCTCAAAACACAAGGTGCACTTAGCTCCCTTGTGTCAAGATCAGAGAACTGAACCTTCCTATACATGTAACTATATGTTGCACCTAAAAATTAGGCAGATCTCAAATAAGCATCTTCCAATGATAAGGAACATATATTAGATACTAACTGAAGATCCTTCATATATTCACATCAGCATTCATAACATGTATTAACACAATTTTTGAATGACATTTACATTTCTCTCTGGAGAAACTAGCCAACTAGACACGTGACATAATATGTGTGTTGACGTATGTCTAGGTGCAAGTTTCGTAATAGATGGATCCTGTGTCTTGTATAAACTAACATAACATTAGCATATTCGACAAGAAGTGTTTTGGTTTTTCATTTTAGTAGGGCGTGACCTAAACTTTATCATCAATAGAAAACGTTTAACTTTTGTGTGTGATCACATTATTTTTTCTTGTCATGATTTTCTTCTCTTTTTCTAGATTAGTTAACTTTTAGAATCAAATAATTATTTGCATATGTGTCCTTCAAAAATGTACTTGCATATAAAAGTTAAGAGCTCGTTTGGTATGAGTCATGGAATCACGATCAGTATCGGTTTAGGTGTGAGTTACAATAAGAATGAGTTTATGATTCCAATTTTATTGTTTAGTTTTAATCAATGGGAATAAATATCATAAAAAAAATGGTAAACTACCTCATATGGGTGAAATGGAGTATAGCTAATAAAGAGGTTTGAATCCAACATTTGAAAGTCATACTCCTCAACCAAACATATAGAATCACAATCATTTTGATTCCTCCATTTCCATTCCCCCATACAAAACATACGGTGTGTTTTGTATCCCACTATGGGAATGACACTATGACTATGACAGTAATTAAAGATGTTTGTTTAAGATGAGGGGGCCCACCACTATCGTAATGAATGATAGATATAATCTATACTCCATATACATCTAAAGGGGTAGGAATGGATCTTTCATTGGTGAGGGACCCACCACTACAATCAAACACATATCCATTGTCATTCATGACAACATACCAAACGCACCCTTAACTTTTAAGTTTCTAGTTAATGTAGACTTGTTTTGATATACCGATTTCCTTACATACAATAATGAAAGTTTGATGTAGTGGTATTAGTGACATGGTTATATCCTCAATATAAAATGTTATGGGCTCAAGTCCCGTCATTAATAACGAATTAGATGATTTACTGATTGTAAGTGGAGGATTGGTGTGAGATTTTGGCTTTGAATTTTTCGTTTAAGTTTTTAGTTTTAAGCCTTAAAAATTGTGTATTGGTTAAGTTTTGGGGTATTTATATTGAGTGAAGATGTGTTTTGTTTTTTCATTTAGTACGGCGTGGCCAACACTTTATCATTAGAATGTTTAAAAACGTTTAACTTGTGCATGTGTCTAATCAAATAGTAATCCCTCCGTCTCAAATTTATTGTCCGCCTTTCCTTTTCAAGTTTTTCTAAATTAATTGTCCACTTTCAAAAATAGATAAAGCATTTAGATCGAGATTATCATATTACACTCACTTGAATTTATTATTACAAACATTAGAGAGGCTATAAATTAATTAGTTAAGAACTATAGAAGCAAGTTCAAACTTTCTTTTCGTAATGCAGCCACCTTCTGGCACATGCTCTTTGACATCACACCATGATTTGCCTTTATGCCATGCCAAACAATGAGCCACAGAAAAAGTTACATTCCTAAAATTTGACTTAGTTATAGATAACGTCATGTCTGTTAATCAAAATACTTGATACCATGTCTGTTAATCAAAATACTCCCCTTTTTCTTTCATCTTATCTATAAGGATTAATGGATACTTGACAGGGAAAAAGGGTCTAATAAGGGGGTGTTTACTAAATTAAGTGCATATAAAGGTCTTAATTAGCCACTTATTGGGGAGAGTGTAGTTTTAGTGAGTCCCCCAATTAAGAGATTGTAAAGGTTTTGCTCACTGTGTAGTTCAGTGGTCAACCCAACCCGTGTTGACCCATTCTAAAAGTCACCCGTTTGACTTGTTGCCCCATAAAAATCTTAACATTTCTTACTCAGTTTGAAACAAAAAAAAAATGTTTACATGTATTACTGGATAACAAACTACTACCATCTACTAACATAAGTATGAGACAACATAACAGAGATTTTCAACCAAACAAACCAGGTCATTTTGGATGCTAAAAATAAGCATTGTGTAAAAATTGCAATAAAAACACTACATATTGTAAGCTAGTAGCTTTGGAAAAGAAAGTAAGAATATTTGATTTACTTAATTTTCATACAGCAAAGTTGGACCAACATATTATATAAGACCAAGAAAACGAAGACTTGGTCGTGCAGACGACCTTGTTGTGGGAGGTTTGTTGTGTGTGTGTTTGTTAAATGGTTTTTGTGGGGTATGACCTGGAACATTAGAGGGACTGAAGCTTTACATGTGAACAACCAGAAGCCTTGTATTATTAGTTTGGTATCCACTCAATATAATCACTTTTATACACAGATTCTTTAGCATATTAAAATTTAACACACACACACACGCATCCTTTTCTTCATCTCATTGTATAACTAGAAGCCTTGTATTATGAGTTTGGCATCCACTGGATATAATCACTTTATTACACAGATTCTTTAGCATACTACAGTAAAAGTTAACACACACACACGCACATCTTTTAGCATACTGAAAATTATCACACAAACACGCACCCTTTTGTTCATCTCATTGTTGATCAATCACAATAAATTTGTCCACAGATTCATTTTGTTCATTTGATTGATTAGAATTTGGTCCTTATATTATTCGGTGTGTCGTTGGTGATTGATCACAAGAAAATCATTCATGGCTGATACCATTATTTCCGCCCTCGTGAAGGATTTGGTAGGGAGATTCACTTCTGCAGCAATCCAAGAGTACGGGTTGCTTAGGGGAGTTAAAAATGAACTTTCAGCTCTCGAGAATACTTTTAAACATATTTAAGGTGTACTTTATGATGCCAAGATGAAGCAAACGACGCAAAAAGATGTGGAAGAATGGCTCAGGACTCTCAAATCTGCCTCTCTGGAGGCGGAAAACGTGCTCGACGAGGCCAAAACTGAAGCTATGATAAAAAGGATGCACTGGGAAATGGGCAGAAAATACAAGGTAAGAACTTTCTTTACCTCCCGCTATAATCTATGTATGGTTAAAACTAGGATTGCTCATAAAGTTAAGAACATACGAAATAAGTTGGAAGTCATTGATGCTAATAGATCCCGGTTTCAATTGACTCCCACTAACGTAAGAGAAGATGCCGCGGGAATTGGTAGTGAAATTTCAAACAGGGAAACTAGTTCACTTGTAAACTTGTCCAAGATCCATGGAAGGGATAAAAAGAATAAGATAATTGTTGATAACATCTGTAACCAAGATATAGGAATCACACATGACGGTGATGATGTTCGGGTCTATGCTATATGGGGCATGGGTGGCATCGGAAAAACTACACTAGCTCAATTGGTTTACAACCATGAAACGGTGAAGACACATTTCGAGTTAAAGTGTTGGGTGTATGTCTCTGTTGTGTTTGATGTTAAACGAATAATTAAAGCCATATGTGGCCTAGAAGATTCGGAGTTGGATGCGATGCAAAAATGCCTTCAAAACAACTTACAAGGTAAGAAATTTTTTATTGTCATGGATGACAATAATGTGGCAGTTTTATGGTAACGACACGGAAGAAAGATACTGCCCAATTGATGGCTAAGATTCTTGAGTTGCAACATAATGTGGCGCTTTATCAAAAGAGGAGTCATGGTCGCTATTCAAGATGCTTGCGTTCCCGGTGGAGGAGGCGGGAAAATGTAAGGGGCTGGAGCACAGCAGGAAGGAGATAGTTGAAAAATGCAAAGGCTTACCTTTAGCAGTGAAGACTTTGGGTAGCTTAATGTCGACAAAAAAAAAGGGTGAATGAGTGGCAGCGTGTAAACGACAAGTTCATGTCGGAGATGCAAGACAATGGCATCTTAACTGCTTTGAAGTTAAGCTACGATGAATTTCTTCCACATTCGAAATAATGTTTCGCTTATTGTTGTCTATTTTCAAAAGGGGAGGAAATGAGTAAGGAGTTATTGATAGAGTTGTGGATGGCAAATGAATTTATTCCATCTAAAGGAGATGGGAGCTTGTATGATCTTGGTGAGGAAATTTTTAGTTGTTTGTGTAACATCCCGCCTACTGTTACACAATATTGTCCGCTTTGTCCTGATGGCTCACGGCTTTGTTTTTTGGCCCTCTTGTGAGACTTCCCGGTAGGTCACCCATACCAGTGCTACTCTCATACGAGCATGCTTAACTGCATAGTTCCTTGAGAACCCTACTCGCAGTGGACCACAAAACGCATTGTGTTTGATAAGGCGGATGTTATTCTTATATATCAGCATCTCTCCAGGCCTCTGTCGATGTGGGATTTGCCTAAGGTGTTGCAATCACCCTCTTTGCCTAGGCTGTTACAATCACCCCCTTAGGGACTCATCGTCCTCGATGAGGTTTGCCCCACCATCCTGAATGGCTCTGGAGTGGCTCTGATACCACTTGTAACATCCTTCCTACTGTTACACAATATTGTCCGCTTTGCCCTGATGGCTCACGGCTTTGTTTTGTGGCCTCGTGTGAGACTTCCCGTAGGTCACCCATACCGTGCTACTCACACGAGCACGCTTAAGCGCATAGTTCCTTGAGAACCATACTCACGGTGGACCACAAAATGCGTTGTGTCTGATAAGGCGGATGTTATTCTTATATACCAGCATCTCTCCAGGCCTCTGTCGATGTGGGATTTACCTAAGGTGTTGCAATCACCCTCTTTGCCTAGGGTGTTACAGTTTGGTCCGGAGGTCGTTTTTCCAAGATGTCGTCTAGAAGGATATAGACACGGCTGAGACATGCAAAATGCATGATTTAATGCATGATCTTGCGCAATATGAAATGAGACATGATTGTGCAGTTATAGAGCCTAGTAAGGAGTTGATAACCTCGGATGAGGTGCTTTATCTCAGTTTATCATGCAGCAGTTTTCGTTTGTCAAAACTGGATTCAGAAAAGATAAGATCATTACTATCAATGTTGGTCTTTAGGGATTTTTATGAAAGTAACATTAGACAAATCTCCAACCATGTCTATATAAGGGTGTTGTACTTGAATGGAATTAAAAGCTCGAGGTTGCCCGAATCAATCTGCAAGCTAATACATTTGAGATACTTGAAAATATCAACGTCTAAAATAGAAGTTCTACCAGAGTCGATTATTTATCTCCAAAACTTGCAAGTTCTGATTATAAAATGGTGTCAAAAGTTCCGTGAGTTGCCTAAAGGTTTGAGGTACATGAGGAATCTTCAACGTCTAGATATTAACCCCTTTTACCTCCGTCATATGCCTGTTGGAATATGAGAACTAACTAACCTTCAATGGCTTTCAGATTTTGTTGTAGGAAAAGATGACGGGGCCCAAATAGGGGAATTGGGAAATTTAAATCTTCTTGGGATGAGGGAGTTGACTTTGTCAAAACTTGAAAATGTTGGAGGTTTAAGGGATGCGAAAAGTGCCAATCTGAAAGACAAAAGAAATCTTAAGTTTTTGACATTAGATTGGTTGTGGGATAGATCAGAAAGATTTGATGAAGAGGTTCTTGAGGGATTGGAACCAAATTTGGGTCTCCAGAAGTTGACTCTATACGGATACAATGGAACGGTTATTTCTCCGAGTTGGCTCGTCAAATTAGTCAATTTGACTAGTATTTGGTTTTGTCGTCTTAATAAGTGTGAAAAACTTCCACCACTTGGGAAATTAGTCAATTTGACTAGTATTCAATTATATTGTATTGAAAATTGCGAACGTCTTCCACCACTTAAGAAATTACCCAACCTCGAGAGAATTACTTTGATATATATGGATTCTTTAAAGTGTTTCCATGATGACAACAATGCTACATCAAAGGACGAGATTCACTTTCCTAGTTTACAAGAGTTACAGATATGGGTGTGTTCATCTTTGGTTTCTTTTCCAAGTAACTTCCCAAAACTCAGGTCCTTGAACATACGAAATTGTAACAAATTACGTTCTCTACCAGATGAGATACAAAGTTTCAAGGATCTCAATCAAATTATAATATTCAATCGTGAAATTCTAAGCAGAAGGTGTGAAGAGGAGGACTGGCCTAAAATTTCCCACATTCCTCATGTCCACATTTAATGAACCTCCACCACGGTAACATTCTTTTTATTTTTGCAAAAAGAAAATATTATTCGGTATATCTCTGAATTTTTAGCTTATGTAGAGTACAACCCACTTCTAATTATGGTTGCGTGTCTTCTAATTAGAATCGAAGTTTGATGAGATATGTGAGGATGGTGCTACTTTGCGGTTTTAAGTCTCTTGTTTTCGTTGGGTGAATTTTGTGGGTATATTCACTATAACCCCCTCACGAGACAACACTCGTCCACTAGGGATCATATAGGGTTTCTAAGGCTTGTTGCTAGCTATATGTAACCGCGATTCCTACAAAAGTGAGTTAAGATCATATACAATTTTTTTCCCATTCTTTTCAACTTGTGTATCAATGACGTTTCTTTTCCCTTTTTTCAATTTGTGTATGTATGCATGATATGTAGTTCCTATATGTAAAGTGTTCTGCTGTATAAGTCGTCTCTGTTATTATAAAGTTTATTGAGCCATTGAATTCCAATAAAGTATGGTTATCGTGTGCAAAAATGAGATCTTCATATCACCATGTGTGTACTATGAATATACCATAATAAAATCAGTTGGCACGCTTTAAGTTAGATCTTATGACTGACATCTCAAACCTTGCTGATCCGAAAGAGCGGGCTACCAATTTGATGCAAATGAAGCCATGTCTTTCAATAATTTCATTGCAAATATGGGATTTCACAACTTTAACTTGGGTGGACGATGTAATACTTATTTTAATCAAAGTGGATCAAAGATGAAAGATGAGCAAGCTAAACCGGTTCCTTGTTACAATAAGTTTTATTTTTAACTGAACCAACACTTCTGATGTTACAGTATTTGACTGTGTTATCTTGGACAATTGTCGGACTGTGTAATCTTGGACCATTGTCCCATCTTTTTGTCCAATGCTTGTGTCAATTTTCAACCTAAGCCTTGTTGGACCTTGTAATTGCATAAGTCTTGTATTATGTAAATAACGATAGACGAAGGACCAAAATTGTTAAGTAGAAAGTGTATAACCGAATAGCGGTTAAAAGTAGTTAAATAACCGCTAGGTAGTTAATGGCGGTTACAAAATAGTTAGTTATGGCGGTTGTAACTTCCAACCGTTGGAAAACTATATATACGCTACATATGTTCATTTGTAAAGTAGTGTCTCATTGTACAATGTAACCACTGTTATATTGATTAATAAATGAATCATCTTCTTGTTAATCTTGTGCATATATCGATCACGGAAATATCATTTAGAAGACCGTGAAAAAATACAACATGGCATCGAGTAGAAGGTTTACAAGATTACAAGTTGTGATTCAAGTTTTGATCAAGAAGATCAAGAGACCGAAGGAAGACACCAAGGATGTTGGGAAGATAATGCATGATCGGAACCAACGGAAGTTGCAAGAGATAGCGACTTCAATCCAACGAAGATTGAAGGAAACTTTTGTGGGGCGGCAAGTTTTGATAAGTTTTGATAACCAAACAAAAGGAAGCAAGCGTTGACACCAAACGTATTGGTGGGAGAAAACTTAGAAGAACAATTGTTACAACCCCTTGTTGGCGACTGAAATAGCGTGACAACAAAGAAGGGAAGACTCTTGACGCTTAGTGTGGAACAAGAGTAGATGCTATTTGAAGCAAGAAGAAAAGAACAATTGTTAGGAAGCCTTTGTTGGTGTCTTGCACACGACAACAAAGAAGAAGAAGAAAACCTTGTCACCATACAACGTGACAAGAAGGAAAGAAAGACGTCAAGTAGAAACCATTGTGTATAAACGAGATACACCAGAAGAAAAGAAGGAGCATTGCTTGCAGTTTGATAAGATATACCGGTACAACAAAAAAGACAATCAAGGATTGTTTTGGAGAAGCGTTTAGCAATAGGAAAAACAACAAATAACGAAGAAGAAGCAGACTGATCACTTGTTTTGCAAATAAGAATACCGACGGGTATTAAGAAGTTGTTGAAGAATACGGTGTGGAATTAAGAAAGAAATAAGGAAGTATTGTGGTATAACGCAGGAAAGGAACAAGCAACAGCAGAAAGACAAACAAATTCTCACTTTGTTTAGACGTTGAAATTAATACCGCGGGTATTAGTAAAAGAAAAATAAAGCAATCGAATTGCTTTGGAAATACCGAGAGGTATTTGTGAGAAAAGGAAATTTGTGAAGAACTTGTAACGAACCACCAACAAACATCATAGTTTGATTGGGGCCAAGAACATGTTGGGTGTTTTTGGAGAAAGAAGCCGAGACAAAAAAGAGGTCTAGGGCACACACGCCTTGTACCAAGTCGGACGCAAAAGAAAGAGAAAGACAACGTGACAAGAAGTAAACAACGAAAAACAACAACACGTTGGTAAGACATGAAGAAGGAAAGAAATAGGCGCGGTGAAGAGCATGAAGACTCGAAGATTAAGACTTAAACAATTAGGGGGGAAATTGTTGGACCTTGTAATTGCATAAGTCTTGTATTATGTAAATAACGATAGACGAAGGACCAAAATTGTTAAGTAGAAAGTGTATAACCGAATAGCGGTTAAAAGTAGTTAAATAATCGCTAGGTAGTTAATGGCGGTTACAAAATAGTTAGTTATGGCGGTTGTAACTTCCAACCGTTGGAAACCTATATATACGCTACATATGTTCATTTGTAAAGTAGTGTCTCATTGTACAATGTAACCACTGTTATATTGATTAATAAATGAATCATCTTCTTGTTAATCTTGTGCATATATCAATCCTGGAAATATCAATTAGAAGACCTGTGGAAAATATAACAAGCCTTTTAGGGTGTTCGACTCATGGCTCTGTAAGATTCGTAAAAAATGAGATTGAATCCCATGGGAAGCACTTGCTGAATATCATAGATTGGAGCATATTAGCACTAGTAAGATTCGTCAAAATTGTTGTGTAAAATGGACAGTTGAGGGGGACGAAAACACTCACTATCCTCATGCTTCTTCAAATGGTTTTTGGATTAAGATCCATCTCAGCTCAAATTTATCATGTATGACCATTTTTTGGATAGGTTCATTGAGCCTCCTGTACAATGGCCTGTTTTTCCAATGCTAGTTATCACTTTTGTATATACCCATCTAGACCCGTTGGGTCTAGATTGCCAGCTCTAAGTACTATAAACTTACTGTTTTAGGCAAACCCATCTTGACCCGTCAACCTATTTTGCCACCTATAAATGTATCCTTCTTTCTTATCGGTTAATTCTTAGTTTGTTGCATCACTAGGAAGCATAATATTTCTGTGAAAGGAGTATATAATCAAACATAAAGGTCAAATACTGGCTATTTTAGTTTGAAATCATTTATAATCTAATATCATATCCAAAGTGTTGTCAGTACTACTCATGATCTAGTTTTGACTGTTTAATTATACTTGATTCCGTTGATTGTCATTGTCTTGACATTTTCTGCTGATAATATATATAGGACACGTAATTGGGATAGATGGGTCAGATTTTAATTCAGATTCTATCTTTGTAATAGCCTGAAGAAGAAAGATTGTGGGATCCTCAAAACGATAGGAAGTGGAGGGCCATCTGAGGGAAAAAGATGCATTGAGGACAACAAAGGTTTGGTTCAAACAAATTGACGGAGGATTATTATTATGTCTATGTTTTATCAAGTGGTGAGTTGCTACTTATCTAGCTAGTCTTAGTTGGGTGATACAAACACTTGTAGAAATGAGCGATGTTAACTTTTAGTCTTATCGTCTGCAACGTATTTATTATGTTTTGTTTCTTCATGCATTTCCTCACATCCTCTTCTAACAGCGTCTTCAAGCCGAAAGCACTAGAACCCTGTGCACGGGTGAGCACACCACATATTTTCGGTTCTTTTTAATTGTCTCATATCTTAGTCCCTCTTTAGAGTGTCCCAACCTCTAAAGTTTTCCAGCTACAATAATTAATCATCAATGATATTTTCAGAAAGTAGTTGTAGTGCCGCAACATCTAGAGATATGAGGAAAGCTCTTAGTATCTACAGGTTCGCATATATTCAATTCTTTTAAATTGTCTCATATCTTAGTCCCTCTTGGTAGTATGTGGTTACTATGCAAGGTCTAATAACACGAGTTCCATCTGTTGTTGACTGTTTAAACATCATGGTTGCGTAGACAGTTTTCCAAAGCTAGCAGTTGTATGCCGAGGAGAAGAAACTTGTGCTTTGACTACAAAGGAGCCCAGGCCACCTGGTACTTCATGCTTTTTTAACTTGTAAAAGGTTGTCAAGATCGGGATCTTACCCAGGATCGTTTTCGTCTTTGCAAGATCGTGATCGTAAGATCGGATCGGGATCGTAAGATCCTACTCGAATGTTATTTCTTAATAGTTTATGTAATTTTGTACAAATTTATAAATTCTAATACATTATAACAATAAAATACTATGAATGTTTCATATAAATGTTGTCCTAAATTATAATTATAAAATGTTTAAAAAGATTAACATGTTATTTTTTGAATTCTACAAACAAACAACTCATAAATTTGTAGTTTTTAAGTTTGTAATCTGAGAAAAGTAAGATCGGATCGGATTAGATCGTAAGATCGTATGGTAAAGATCGGGATCCTATAAGATCTTAAGCCTGTAAAGATCCTATGTAGGATCCGGATCGTTTTTGCTTTGCAGTATCGTAAAATCGTAAGATCCTAAGATCAGGATCGGGATCCTGACAACCATACTTGTAACGTAAGTGTTTAACGTTTTTTAACTTGTAACATACCAGCAGTAGCACTTACTTTCTTTTAAACCCTATTACGAAGATATGTTGAAAAAGTGGACAGACAACAATTGAAGGAGATTCTACGGTTGGACTTACAAAAGTTGTGCATTAGAACCACATCGCACAAGAATGGACCCTTGAAGGAGGGGCTCGTGTGCTAGTTGATAAGTTTTATAGACGAATTCAGAAAAATGAATGATTGAGATTGCTAATTAAAACCGACCCTTTAATAGGTAAATAATACATACTTGTTACCTCTAACTTGAACTTATTTTTGACCTTGCTTATGTCCTTACTGGTTTTTGCAGCATATGAAAATAATTATAGTAATCTCCTAAAGAAGGCATCAGCGTGGATGAAATCGGATGGTTTTCTCTTTATTTATTTCTTGTGCCGTAAACTTATTTGTACCACTTTGAGCCTTTGAGGTATGCTTAGGTCGTCTATGTATCCTAGTCTGGCTTTAAGATATCAAGATCTACTTCAAAAATTCACATGAACATAATATATATTGCTAGGTCCTAATCATCCTATTGGTGATATTCAGTTCTTAAAATTTAATAATTTGTCATTTTCTTCATATAACTAATCAAAAAATTCTTACTAAATATTGAGCTAACATATTCTAGTGTCTCCAGATATGGAGTTCTTTGTGTTGTAAAATTTCTTAATAAATTATCATATTAGTTTTTTTTTTTTTTTTTCCTAATGTTGTGTGTTGCAGACTTGTGGTAAACATCGATGGAAAATGGTTTGTTGTGACCCGGTCATATATTCTTGCAAAGATTGTGGTGGATAGTCATTTCAAGTCTATACCCAAAAGAACCAAGTTGGATGAGAAGTTGATGAACAATCCTAAGGAAGATATTCAAAACTTTACCCTGCCAATGGATTCAGAGGTACTTCGACTCAACTGCTATTGATTACTATTGTTGGATTTTGTTAAAGTGTTCACCATTCCTTAAGAGGTGACATATTGGATGGGATAGTAACGGGTCACAACGAGTAGTTTTGAATAGGCTGAGCTGGATTGAGCTGTAAAGCTGTTTTGTCCAATATAAGTTATAAGATTGTTAACTGTGCATGTATGTTTTAGATTATGAGATAGTATAGCTTAAGAAAGTAATCGTTTATAATTTAATCCAACAGCTCACCCAAGTCCTAAGTCGGAACACAGCCGGTGAGGAAAAAGAACTAGTGAGCTGGACAACAAGACAAGTTGTGGTTAGGCAGATTGAAGATTTCATTTTGTCTTGATATTTCGCTTTTACTATGGCTCATGTCAGTGATCTTTTAGTTCGATAAAAATGCAAATGTTCTCATCTTTGTTTTTTTGCTTTGATGAGTTGATAATTAGTGAGTTAGTGCGGGAGATATAGATCCACTATTCTATGTTTTGCGTTCTTCGATGCAGTAGACATTTGTAATTGTTCTAATGCAACAACTAGCAGTGAAATAAAACCACTAACTTATGTCATGATAATGGTGTTTAGTAAAGTATCAAATCCACTAAATTAATGTTTTGTTTGAACACATCTTTATTTTTGTTCAAGTTAGTTGCTGTGAGCAAAGAAGAAACAAACTATTAGCCTAAACCCCAGGTTTGTTCTACTATTGATTTGCATTGTTTTTAGAGTCTACATTTAACATGTATTGTTATTATATTCACTGTTTGTTAATTTTTTTAGCTTATGTGCACAGTGGCAATGCATAATCTGTCTCAAGAACTCAAATGTTTACTTGGAAAGATCTTCGTTTCAAGTTCTGTTTGTATGTTCATTCTTTATGATTCCCTTCCCCGAAGTTCACGAAGGTATTTTCGGTGCCACGTGCGGTGTAGTCAAGACGGGATCAGTAACTTAGCATATTTGAAAGTTGCATAGATGATTATTGGTCAGAAAGAAGCATCAAGTCATTCTTGCTGAAATTGGTTTGTAAACATTTAGAAAACGATGAATTTGCAAAAAGGAATAAAAGTCATTGTTGTTATTGAATAAGTGTGTAAACATTGAGTTCTCGAACCATTTTGGTCCGTGGGAACCTGCGTTCTTGAAATGGAAGTGACATAAGGATTGTTAGATGCTTAGATATTATATTGAGCAAATGAAATACAAACATAGTTACCTAAGTTTGTGAAACATTTAAAGAACATATTGTAATTTAAAAGAAGTTGGAGATTTCTTGAAATATACTTTTGCAAACAAATTAATGTATATTTCTTAATGAAATTGAATTGATGTTTTAAAGAGTATTTTTGTGGTAAAGAGTATTATGTCAAATATTACAAAAAGGATTTTGTGTTTTTTTGTTAAAAGATTTAAAGGATTTTGTGTTTTTTTGTTAAAAGATTTTACTTCTTTGTGGTTGATTATGTTAGTTTGGTTGTACCAGGAAGAATGCAAAAAATACATACCAAAACGATTTTACTCATTATATAGCATGCATAAAATTTATTTTATATTTCGATTTTACTCATTATATAGCATGCATAAAATTTATTTTATATTTATACTTATATGGTGTACCATGACTAATGTTTGTTTGATACACATATCTCACAAGTCTTCAACGAGACTTGAACCCACAACATTTAGGCCAAAGGCCTTTGGTATCAAATATTTTCATTATTATACCACTCCAACCTAACGTATTATTTACGAACATATTGTCAACAATGTTCATTTTTCTGTCTAATATTTTTACATACTACTTTTTTCAACTGGTTTCACGGTTTTCCATTTAACCCCGTCAATCCAGGGTCAATAAAATAGTATATGTATGATAGCGGGTCTTTGTTGGCGAACCAATCCATACAATGAGACACTATGATCTTGATGCAAAAGCAACTACCAAGAGACTCTATCATTCATACACTGATCATAATGTTGACACACTAGTAATAATATATAGCACTAACCAGCCACACACGAAATAAGATATTGTGCATGGCATAACACAGAGTTGATAAAAGATTCAAGACGATAAGTGCACACAATAAGTTACTAAAACTATAGTTTGGCATGGCTTCATGGATTAAGCCTTCGCACCCATCCAACAATGACGTGACTTTTACAAGGTTTAGTTTTCTTAAACGACTCGCGATCAAAGAGCAACTGCATCAAAAACATAAAGAAAACTTAAGTTTTAAACACACACATGTATGACACATAGAATATTATTTTACACCATGTGGTATCTTTAATGACAAGCAGAAATCCAAGAGCCTTGAAGGAATATTTCATATGATTTTTATCTCATGAGCCAGTTTCTTTATATCAGTAGTCAACTGTTGTTTTACTCCTGTGCCTCGTGGACATTCAATTGATTTCATATTAAGATATCATGTTGCTTCTTTGTTACAAAATTCCAAGCATTCACTCATTCAATCCGTACATGTTTTAAAGTACTAGTATGGTACCCGCGCAATGCGGCGGCGGGTACCCTGTGACTATATTTTACGTTATTCGGTTACACGTTTAGTTGTCTTCATGCTTTATAAGTAGAGATAGCATACAGAAGTCACAGAACCAACTGTCTGCTACTAATTAATGTTTGAAATCCTTCCGTAATAAACAAGTAGAGAAGTGTGAATTCAAGCCTTTCTAATTATAGTATAGTCCCAAATGCATTATAATGTAGTATAAGCAAGTAGAGAAGTCTGAATTCAAGCCTTTAATTTCTAATTATAGTATAGTCCCAAATGCATTATAATGTAGTATAGATATAGATATAGATAAATATACATGAAATGTGCTGATTCAATCCCATTTTGCAAACAATGACAATTTTTGCACACTAATATAATTACCCTGTAAAACATGACACAAACTTCTTAAAGCTTTGAACTCAAGAATATAATCAAAAAGTGAGGGGAATATACTATCCAACTTTCTTATTTCCACTGAAAAACATATTTATCGTCTTAGCAGGAATAAGGGTATGACAAAGTACGGCATTCATATTAATGTTTAAGAACATCATTACTTAAGGATTTATAAGGTTTCACCAATTAGCCAATTATATTGGAACAACTGTATGCACCAATTAGGTATGCAAAAGGTGTTAAAGTGTTTTCAATCAATGGTGGAATACTCGTACACATGGGAGACTAACAATTTTTAAGAAAAGATCAAGAATAAGCAAGTGGCATACCTTTGTGTATTCATGCACATGAGTCAATGTTTCAGGAACAGTCCACCCCTTAAATTTCTTAAGAGCCACCATGAGGTGGTACAACTTTGGTGCCAAGCTCAAGTCGACGGCTGTTATCTTTGTTCCATTAAAATAAGGCCCCTTAAATGTCATAACTTACCGTTAGTCATTATCTAAATAATAGACTAAGATAGTGTGTATTAACTGACTAGAACTACTTTACCCAAAAAAAAAGAAAAAAAGAAAAAAAACTAAAAACTAAAATGATCATCTTGTTTACTAAGAAAAAATATAAAAAAAAAAGGTACCTCATAAAACTTACATGTTTCAAAAGGCGTTTGTCCAATTCCTCCAGCTCATCAAGTAAAGCTTCCTCAATACCATGTTTCTCGCCCTTGCTCTTTAAAAATTCCAAAACCTTTGGGAGAATCTTGAAGCCCCTACAATTTCACGTCACATCAAAAAATGAAGAGGTTATGAAATAAATTCATTGATGGTGATTTTATTCGACTATATTTTTAACCTTTTTGTTGTTTCTTATGGTAATTATGACACGGAACAACTTATAAATGCATTATTGGGCAATATGACTCAAGTACAAAAAAAATGACAAATGATTGAAAAATGTATCATACTTGTCACAAATTCTTTTTGTAGGTAGCGAACAAATTTTTTTGCTTTTGTGAGTACTTTTCTTTCAAATTTATCCTTTTTAGGGTATTTTCGAAATTTTTGGACATTTTTGCCCCTCTTAGCTAATAGAATTTTTTTTTCCGAAGGGCAAAAATGTCACATAGTACTCTAAAAATGATGAATTTGAAAGAAGAGTACCCACAAAAACAAAAAATTTTGTTTGCTACCCAGAGGAATGATGTCAAGTATGATATTTTTTTCAATTATTTGCCCAAAAAATAACAACAAGAGGCACGGACTCAAGATACATGTAAGCAACAGCCAAATTCCACACAATTTTAGAACACAATATTGCATAAGTCCCAAAATAAACAAGTAACTGAGTTGAGACGTCATCTTTGACCTTTGATGGCAAACAAGCTATCTTTTGAAATGGCAAAAATTCTATATAGTTTCTCTTACTTACATGTTATTTCAACTCATCTTACATATGACATTTGTCAAGAGTAGCGGTGCTTTAGTGGGTTCTTAGTGGGCGTTTTGGAAGCGTTATCTGATATGAAATAATCAAGAAAAGACAATCAGCTGTATCAAAAAACAAGACGGCTACATGAATTAGTATTTGGATGTGTTGTACAATAAGTTTTGTGCCAGTAATCCTAAAGTAATTATTTCACTCCCTAAAACCACTTTTAGTTTGAATACACCTAAGTGAGACGTAAAAGATAATCATCGGTGACATGTAAACAATACTAAGTATTCACTTTCAGAATTGTAATGCCAACAAATATGACTTCAAATGAACATTTAAAATTGCTGATTAAAACTACTGTACTGTGTTTTACTATCAGTGTTGGAGGGTGTTTGGAATTGCGAATCTAAACTGTGTTTATGCAATAAAAATAACAAAATTGCTTATTTAAAACAGATTGTTGCTACAGTTTCGATAAACAATCTCAAACTCCATCACTACAATGCAAAGGGGTCTTTTTATATGGCTACATTTGGCAAAACCAATGGTGGATTTTTATAAAAGTGTTTGGTAATATAGTTGTAGTTGTATGTATTATTAGTAAAATTACATATATTGCACATATAAAGACATACAAGGAGTGAGTATAACATACACAGAGGCAAATTGAGGTGGAGTAAGAAGAGAGGGTTCAGGATACTTCTTCTCAATCATCTCCACAATATCATCAGAATTAGAATACCATTTTTCATCATCACCAAACTTAATCAAAGGCAATATCCCATCTGTGTTCACTTCAACAAACCTATAAAAACACACACAAAATATAAAAATCAATTCTTTGTACTAAAAACTCAAAAGTTTATATATAAAATAATCACCATTCAGGCTTGTTGTCCAAGTTTATCAAATGGATTTGGTAAACAACCTTCTTTTCCTCGAGAGTTAAAACTACCCTTTGGCAAAATGGGCCTAAAAATCATTTAAAAAAAATGATAAAAGAATAAAAAATCTTGATAAAATTAAATTTACAATAAATGTGAGAAAATAATAATAATAATAATTACAATCTCCACGAACACCAGGGGCATATTTAGCTGGAGCTTCCACGCAAATCTCAATTGCCTGTTTTGCTCTGTCGTGTTGCAACGAAAGACTAGGAGATGGTGCTGAACCGCTTCCTCCAACATGAGGGATGATGATTTGAGACCTGATAGCAAATGATTACAAGGTATATGATAAGCCATATATTAAATATAAAAAGAAAAAAGATGCAATAAAAGAAGAGACCAATAGAGTAAACAGATTATAATAAACCTAGCTGGATAGGGCCTCACAGACAGGTAATTCAGGTGGAACATGGCAAACGTTGCAGTTGCCATTATTATTTGCATGATCAACCTGTTGGAATTTAATACTCATAACAATTATATATAAATCAAATAACATCATCAAAGCATGCAACGGAAGACAATAGGAATAATATATGTAAATAATTAACCAAACAAGAAAGTGCGTACCTTTTAGCAATTCAAGAATCAAATGTTGATTAAACAAGAACAAAACCCAAAACCCTAAATTAGGGTTTATATAAATCGACCCAAACACAAGAATCGACCACCAAGATTACAAGCTCAAGCGTGCTTGTCCTTCGTTCTTGTACACACGTACTAATAGCGATTTGATGTGGAAAAGCTAGTTCCTTGAATCACAAATAAACCAAACACTTGTTTCTTTGGGTTAAGCAAAATCGAAATCCCTTGAGGTTAGGGAGTTTCAACCGGCCACACAAAGAGGGAGAGAGGAGAGGAGAAATTAGGTTATTGGTGATCCAAGATTAAGTTATGAATGAATACAAGGGTTTGTATTTATAGGTAACTTAACTTGGTGACCAAGTTTGTGTGGGATTGGGTTTGTAAACCCCAACCGATTAGCCTAGGCTTCCAAAGGAATTCTAGAACCTTCCGACTTCTAATTTCATTCTTAGTCCTTCTAGTTAATATTTAACGACCGTTAACCAAACCTCATTAATTATTTAACTATCGTTATGTTTTATTTAGTGACTAATAATTAATAATAATAACGTTTTATTTATATTAATTATGTACATCAATTCTCATACGTAATGTGTGCAATCCGAAGTCTCGAGTTCGAATCCGGACATACTATTATTTAAATATCCATAAAACCTTTCGGCTCCCACTTGGATATTACTAAATATAGTAATGACATTGGTTAGTCTAGCTTTCGCCATAGCCCCGGATCGAATCGAGTATGGTCTCCTGGAATAAACCATTTAATGATTCATCATTTTACTTATCCTTTTGTTACTAATACTACATTAACTATGAATATGGATCAAGTCATTTCATAAGTTAACATTACATTTCTCGTTGTATATGGTGAGCAAGATTACCAAATCATCGAGCGTATTCGAGATAGATCTTGGGTATGGCCATACAAACATCTTGTCAACCCTACGAGGGGCCCAAATATAGTATTATGCTTTGAAACAAATTCAAAGGAACAAATTGTCTTGACTACAAACATAACTCATGAATTTTGCAACACTTAGAAAATAGCCCTTATAACTATCGATTCACGGATAGCGTTAGACTATCTTACACAAATGCACTATATTCATATCGGTTATACGGTATCTCAAGTCGAGGATAAACACTTCATGATATATAATGACAAAATCCAAAAGTATCATCATGTAAAGTTGGGATGAGTCCTATATTCAATTCATTGAATATCATGTGAATCTGGTATGTCCACGCATCAATATACTTTAAAAGTATATTCTACAAAACTTCAGTTGTCTTAATTCAATGACATTCCACATCATTGATTGACAACGGACTATTTAGAATAACATAAGTTACTCACGGATTAAACATGCAAATATAGGATATAATATTAAGAAAATGAAAATAAACATAAACAACTATTTTATTTCATTAAAGTAATATTTGTTCATAACATCCTTTATCCAAATACTAATCACGGATCGCATGAAACTACTAGCTAAGCGAAGTCCTATCCCATCGGCATGGTCGATAAGTTTATCTTTTGGCAAAGGCTTAGTAAAGGATCACTAGATTATCATCTCGTATGAACTTTGAGTAGATTGATTTCACCTATGTCGACTTGTTCTCGAACATAGTGATATCGACGAGGAAAATGTCTGGCGCCTTCATGACTCAGGGCTCATTGGGAAATGTTATTCGCAGAGTTGTCACAATACACATTTAAAGGTAATTCAATTGAGGGCATTACTCCGGTCCGAAATGATTTTCCTAATCCAAACAGACTTCCATCGCGACTTCAGGCGACTATGTACTCAAACAGTAATAGACATCGAACGTTGTTTGCTTCTTGCTCTTCGATCATTGCTCCTCCATTAATGACAAAGACATAACCCGTCGAGACTTCGTATCATTTTATCGGTTTGGAATGGCGCATCGCAAAAACCTGTAACATCAAGTTACGCATCTGGATTTCCTCCATACACTAGAAACATATCTTTAGTAGCCCTTAGATACTTAAGAATGTTCTTAATGACTGCCGTGTTTCACACAGGTTACGTTGATACCGATTGGTAATGTTACGTGCAAAGCCACATCGGGCCTTGTACATCTCACGGCATACATGATAGATCCTCGGTAGAAGCATAAGGAACTTTCCTCATGTATTCCACCTCGGCGGTGTTGACGCGCATAGTTTATTACTTAAGCCATGTTCAACTTGCATCGGCAAATATCCCTTCTTGGAATTTTGCATACTAAATCTCTTGATATTTTATCAATGTAAGCACTTTGGCTTAGTCCAATTAACCGCCTTGATCTATCTCGGTAGATCTTGATTCCCGAATAAATGTTGCTTTCCTAAGTCCTTCATGAAAAGCACTCTCAAGATAAGACTTTACATCTTGCATACTTGGAATGTCTTTTCCCATGATCAATATGTCATCGACATATAAGACAAGGAAAATAACATTACTCCCACTAGCTTTGTGATACACACATGGCTCATCAAGATTTTGAGTGAAACCAAATTTCTTGATTTCTTCATCAAACTTCTTGTTCCATTGCCTTGATGCTTGCTTCAATCCATAAATGGATCTCGAAGTTTGCATACGCTTTGGAAACTTTGGATTCCAAACCCTTCAGTTGCGCCATAAAGATGTCCTCATCTGGCGACCATTTAAGAAGGCGGTTTGACATCCATTTGCCATATCTCATAGTCATAATGCGCAGCTATGGCTATAAGAATCTAATAGCTCTAATGTGCGCTACGGGAGAAAATGTCTCCTCGTAGTCTACCCATAGGTTTGAGTATAACCTTGAGCTACAAGGCGAGCTTTATAGGTGTGTGCATTGCCATCCATGTCGGTCTTTATCTTAAAGAGCCACTTACTTCCAACTACCTTAGCATTTGGAGGTAAGTCAACCTCTATCGAGACTTCGTTATCTTTCATGGATTGCATTTCCCATTCATTGCAACTCGCCATTTTCCTTTCGGGACTCATCATGGCGACTTTATAGTTAGCGAGTTCACCAAGATCCCCTAACAAATTTTCCTCGGCTTCTACGTTGAGACATAGGCCTTTCAGTGCACGCGTAGCCCTGCGGATCTCGAATGGGAACCACTTCAATCTCGGGTGGAGCGCCCGGACTTTCGTGTTCTACTTGAGGTTGGCTAGTGTTCTCGAAGGTATTGTATCTTCTTGATCATCTTCCGGATCATATACTCTCCCATCGAGTTCATGAGATATGAGATCCTTTTCAAGAAAGTCTCCATACCTAGCAACAATTACTTTGTTTCGGTGGAAAGTAGAAGTAGTAACCCATAGTTTCCTTTGCGTATCCTCACGAAGACACACTTAATGGATCTTTGTTGCGACTTATCGGTGATCGCGTTTAACAAGCGCCTCACAACCCCGGACCTTTAAGTAAGACAAGTTGGGAGGTTTCCCATACCACACTTCATAAGGATTCTTATCAACCTTCTTAGTTGGAACCATATTCAATATGACAAGCAATGATTTCTAAAGCATAATCCCACAAGGATAAGGGAAGAGTTGTAAGATTAAACATCGATCGAACCATATCTAGCAATGAGCGATTCCTTCTCTCGGATACACCATTTTGTTGTGGAGTATATGGAGATGTGAGTTCTTGGACAATACCACACTCACTAGATAATCTTTAAACTCTTGGCTTAAATATTCACCACCTCTGTCGGATCGAAGAGCTTTAATCTTCTTTCTAGTTGCGGTTCTACTTCACTCTTAAAACCTTAAATGTTTCAAAGACTTCATGTTTATGTTTAAGTAAATAAACATAACCATAACGATCGAAATCATCGATAAAGGTTAAAGTAGCTAGCACCCTTTCTTGACACATGTCTTAGTGGTCCACATACGTCGATGTATCACACCAAGAAGATCGAAGCCCTTTCTAAACTATTTGTAAAGGTTTCTTGGTCATCTTCCCGGATATGCAAGATTCGCATTTATCAAATGATTCATCATTGATGTCTTGCAAAAGCCCATCGTGTTGCGGTTGTTGCATGCGTTTCTTGCCTATATGAGCAAGTCTACAATGCCAAAGAAATGAAGAATCCAAATCACCTTTGATTCTTTTATTATTGATGCTAAAGGCAATTATTTTTATCAATTACATTATCATGTAAATCAATTTCAAACACACCATTCTTTGGAATAACATTAAAGTAAAAACATCATTTAAAGAAGCGAAATTCCATAATCGGTAAATGTATGAACGAAACCAATATCTTTTAACAAGGAAATAGAAACGACACCCTAACAATGGAAGGTGCGTAATGACAATCGTTTAATGACGATACTAAACCCGAAGGTAAAACTAAATCAAACGTGCCTATAGCTTCAACGATTGCATGTGCTCCATTACCCACGTGCGGTATTTTTGTCCATAGGCAAGCTTCCTTGCTCCTCTAAGTCCTGCGGTGTATTACATATGTGAATACATCGATTATCATATACCGAATTTATTTTATGAGGAAAAGCAAATAATTCTATCATCAAAGAGTACAGCATCGCCCCGGTGCGATTTTTATACCTCTTATTGCGCAACTCATCAAGGTACAATGGACAATTCCTCTTCCGGTGTCTAACCTCGGTGCGGTGATGACAAGCTGATCCTCTTGATTCTCACGCTTTTGGGAGGGTACTTGGGTTCTTGCGATAAGTCATAACTTGTTTTCCTTATCGACTTTACCCTTACCTTTCCCTTTCTTGTTAAGCTAGCGGCTTATTAGGCTTAGAAATTCTACCATACGGATGGTCAAAACCGCGGTGTAGAGGCCTTCTTGGGCAAACCTTTTCGTAATCAATGAGCATTTCATGTACCTCATTGTTGTCTTCCCGTGCAATGCATATTATAATTGCGCGAAACCATCAAATTCCTTGTTAAGGATCCATTGATCGAGGCCAATTTGTATGTCATTAGGGTAGACATAGTTCAAACGCCTAACCGGTCCATGTAACTCATCATTTCCGAGCGTTGGGCGCTACAGGTTTCCCTTCTCCTTGCTTGCAACTATGAAGAGCATCAATCAAGTCATCTGACTCTGATCGCGGGCTTTTCAAACAACCTTTGCAATTCTTCCGGCATGAGATTAGGAAGTAATTCTCAAATTGCTTTTGCAAGCTTGAGTTCATACTCCCGAGCATAATGCAAAGCGACCTCATTATACTTGTCATACTCAGTTGCCATGCGGCTCGTGCTTGAGCAGTAGCATCATTGCGAGTTCGAGAAGACAAGGCGTAGTCAAATAATTGAGTCTTTTGGCAACCCTCAAGACAATTACGAGTTCCGATACCAATCATTGAAATTCGCGCTACCGGTCAATTCTCTCGATCAAACATAGATTTGAGCAGCGAGGCTAGTGCGAGATTCGACTTGAGCCATTTCTCTGAAATAAAAGTTCAAAAGTTAGTACTTCGATAAGTAAACATTCAAGAAAATAAAATACCCTTTGGTCAATATTCATATTAACCATAGTATTTTCCTTGAATATTGGATCCTCATTATCATAGTTTCACCACATCGGTTGATCCGCTAGTGGTGAAAGTATAGAATAGGTGTCGTTGAAAAGCGATAATTGACAAACAAGTTTTCAATTCCAAAATTATGGGATTTACAATTTTGCCAAAACAATTAATGCAAAAGCGTAAGCATGTTTTATCCCATCTTATGCCTTAAGTTATAGGTCTCACTAACTAACTTAATTAAGTTGTCTAATTTAGAAGCGCAAATCATAAAGGCGAGGTCTCACACAACAAAATAATTCACCTCGTTATTGTAATCTAGATCAAGGTCTCACATAACTAAATTACAACTTCAAGTGTTTCATATCATTAGATGGCATAAACTTAAATTTTAAAGGGTACAATTTTGATGTGTAATCAAAACTTATGTATAAAGAAGCATGCATACAACTTTATAACATAAAATTTTCGAAAAAACTTACTATAGATTTTAATTGCTAAGATTGAATTCTACAAAGTTTTAATCGATCGTTGAGAAACTTACAACTTTGCACTAAGATGCTTCGTACATAGAATGGTTATACTAGGTAGCTCAATCGAGCATACGAGGCGAGAGGACCGAGTGTTACCGAGGCATAACCTTAGACATCCATTCGGTGGCGTGCTCACTTCTTAAATACCCCTTTATAGTTTGTTCTAGTGGGTGAGCCGTTCTAACCATTTAGTACAATCGCATCGATCGATTAAAAGTTCAAGAATAATTCTTAGATAACAAATCAATTTAGCCATTATTTAGTTCATTTAATTTTCTATTCATAAAAAACCCTTTTTGCTTACTAACATGTCAAACAATATATAAACAAAAAAGCATTTTAATGAAAATTAAACACACTCAAATAATATAAACATATAACTAAACAATTTTAACATATGTAAAACAATTAGCCACATGCATAATTATTTCAATAAACTCTAATAAACAATTCTAGTCGTAAATAAATGCATACATTAACTAGGACTTTCATCTCGCGAGAAGATGAGCCACATACATCGACAAGTCGATTGCGTAGCGAAGTTAATAGTATACCAATTTGCACATAACGAATTTTATTAGTTATAATTGAGGTCTTCCCAATTCAATAATTATTAAATAAATAAAACATGTGTATCACTTAACAATTAATTCAATAAACAATAAACAATACTCCATGGCAAAACATGCATGTTCCACCATGGATTCCGCATAACAATTATCACCCAAGATACGCATATTACATGGCACATAACAATTATTCATTAATTAACCACATAAAATAAGCATGCAATCCTAGGGTTTCTACAAGTTTTACAAAATTAAAACCTAATTAAATAAATTTAGGGTAATCGACCCATAATAAATAAAATTAGGGTTTCGAATTCAAAACCCAGAAACCATAAAAAACATGCATATAATCATAAAGATCCAATTTTATGTGTTTGGTAATTAATTACATCATATTAACGGACTCACGAAACCACTGTTGGAATTTAATACTCATAACAATTATATATAAATCAAATAACATCATCAAAGCATGCAACGGAAGACAATAGGAATAATATATGTAAATAATTAACCAAACAAGAAAGTGCGTACCTTTTAGCAATTCAAGAATCAAACGTTGATTAAACAAGAACAAAACCCAAAACCCTAAATTAGGGTTTATATAAATCGACCCAAACACAAGAATCGACCACCAAGATTACAAGCTCAGCGTGCTTGTCCTTCGTTCTTGTACACACGTACTAATAGCGATTTGATGTGGAAAAGCTAGTTCCTTGAATCACAAATAAACCAAACACTTGTTTCTTTGGGTTAAGCAAAATCGAAATCCCTTGAGGTTAGGGAGTTTCGACCGGCCACACAAAGAGGGAGAGAGGAGAGGAGAAATTAGGTTATTGGTGATCCAAGATTAAGTTATGAATGAATACAAGGGTTTGTATTTATAGGTAACTTAACTTGGTGACCAAGTTTGTGTGGGATTGGGTTTGTAAACCCCAACCGATCGGCCTAGGCTTCCAAAAGGAATTCTAGAACCTTCCCGACTTCTAATTTCATTCTTAGTCCTTCTAGTTAATATTTAACGACCGTTAACCAAACCTCGTTAATTATTTAACTATCGTTATGTTTTATTTAGTGACTAATAATTAATAATAATAACGTTTTATTTATATTAATTATGTACATCAATTCTCATACGTAATGTGTGCAATCCCGAAGTCTCGAGTTCGAATCCGGACATACTATTATTTAAATATCCATAAAACCTTTCACAACCAAGGTGTCAAAAAGTTGCTTCTTACCCGCGAACCGGTTACCAAAGTTGATGACATCGCAAGCTAGATTAGCCATTTTCATCCCTTCTCCTAATATCTTCATATTGGGCAGTGAATCATATACAGCACTGAAATCCAAGAAACACACACGGATATATAAAATTTAGATTAAAAAGCTGCATTAGTAAAATTAATAAAAGCATACATACCCTCCAGCAAACACCGCAATTCTTTTTTTCTTATTTGTTGCTAAGCTGCCAAACCAAATAGCGTAAGCATGCGAGACCACATCTTTCACCATTAAATAACCGCCAATTGTTACAGCTGAGTAACCACAATAAACTTGATCATTATACATACAAGTATATAGACAATTAATAAAATGAAGAAGCTAACAATTTATGGCATTAATGATCTTTTGCATGTCTCTGGTAGGGTAAACCATATGATAAAGATATTTTTCACCCATTCCACATACGCCCACGACATTCTGTAAATGAGACTGTAGAAAAAAGGGGTCAATCAATAACAAGCAACATCAACAATAAAAAAACCGTGCTAAAATAAAATAAAATAAATATCGAAATTACCGAAAATTTGTAGTTACTGTTGGAATTTTATGATGAGGTTTGAAAGTTTTTGCAAGGTTGAGGCAAAATGTACAACTAGTCTATGTGGTGACTTAATAGTACAACTTATGAAACTTGTGATATAAGCTTATGAAGCAGAAATTATACCCAATTGTTTTTGTGTGTATAGGCTGACCAAGTCAAACACGAAAATAGGAGAATGGGGTGGATTTGGATGGCATTTGTCTAATGCAACCATCTCCTCCATGACCCTAGTTTTTTGGCTTGTATTGAGAACATGGGTAACTCCTTGTTTATACTTATCTTGGCCTTATAAAAAGAACTAAAGAAGTGAATAGCAGCTCTTCAAAAGATAGATACACAACAAAAGCAAACACACAAATAATTGTTTCAGTGAGCTTCAAATATATTGCATCTTGCCTCTTCATAGTATAGTAGTATTGTGTTTTTCTGCTCCGCCATTGTCGTTATGTTGTATTCGTTCACTGACGAAAGGCAACAAGGGTCTGCATCAATCCTGGGGTCGTTACGTATGAGGCTTGCAGCGAATCAAGCAAGTAAACACCTTTTAAGGACAGGGATTTGTTCAGGTTTCATTGGTGCGGTTCGAGTCGACATTGTTATTCTATAATCAGGTATATATGCTACTTGATTCATTAGTCTCATAATGTAATTGCATTGTACAAGTTGATACAATGAATGATAACGTCAAGGATTTTAATACTTATCCAACAGTTACAGTAGAGTTTAACAGCCTCAAATTGTTCCTCAAACATAGGCGATTTGGTGCCTTCCATCCACCGACTGGTGTCCAGACAGATCATTATAGCCTGTACAAAATTAGTTTAAAAAATTTATTAACTAAATAGATAGGGCAAATGATAAAAAAAAAGTATTATACTTGACATCATTTGCTCTTATGGGTAGCCAAATTTTTTTTTTGCTTTTGTGGGTACTATAGTTTCAAATTCATCCTTTAGGGTATTTTGCGAAAATTTTGGACATTTTTGCCCCTCTTAGCTAATAGAATTTTTTTTTCTCGAAGGGCAAAAATGTCACATAATACCCTAAAGAGCAGGAATTTGAAAGTATAGTAACCACAAAAACAAAAAATTTTGTTCGCTACCCACAAAAGCAAATGATGGCAAGTATGATACTTTTTTTTATCATTAGCCCAAATAAATAATAGCAGAAACAAAAAGAAAATGTTATATATCGATAAACAAGATACCTCGGGTCCCTTGGTGGTTGAAGATGAACTGTTAACTTCAGACATGTTAGGGTTTTCTTTTTCTTCGTTTCGTTTTCCACAAAATTATTTGGTACACATAAGCCTGTGCATAAATAAACAAACTAACCAAATGACACCATATTTTTTTTCCATTTTAGACCATTCCTACCATTTTCTTTTTTCTCCTTGTCACTTGCGTTCGCAACAATCACATACACAAACATTTGCACTTGTCATTCTTGAGAAAAGGACGGCGGCTGCGGTAAAATCTTATTAATACCCTTGCATGTACGAGGTTTTTTCTAAATTATTAATTACGTATTGTTATCAATTAGTAGACAAACAACTTAGCGTGTCCTAAATGGTTTTACTTATCTATATCTATATCTATACTACATATAAAATAAAAACAGTCAAAATTGAAAAGTTGAATTGTTGAAAATGGTCAAGGTAGGCATGCGTTTGAAATGTTGAAATGTTCTGAAATTGGATGCGTTTGAAATGGAGTTTTTTTTGGTAAGCATGGCAATTTAGAAAATTATTTAAAAAAATATGTACCTTTAAAACAAAATAATTAGTAGGTAATTACCTTTTTCAACTTTACAAAATCATAAAAACTCTCATATGCTTAGCTTTTTGAGCATCCAGTTACACATCGTGTTCACAATTAATCATCATATCTTAGCAACTTCTTATCCAAAATAACCCTACTAGATTATATGTGATTCAATCTACATTGAAGTACTCATCTCCTAAGTCTTCATCATTGTTGACTCTGTCATCGATGGCGGCGCTGATTTTCGGTTTTCGGATGCCATCACTCAAAGAAACCGATAACAACCCAAATAAAACATGATATTCTGATTATGTATGTAAGTTAAAAGTGTTCGTTCAATGTCGGTTCAATTGACTACATACCTTTCATTCATAGCATTTCTGATCCATTTGATCGAGCACTGAGCTGAGAATGTAGCCGGAAGTAAACTTTCATATGAACTTCGCAATAATTATGGTTTTCATGTCATCCCTTAGTTTATTATGATATTAAGTTCAATATTGGTCGAGTCAACACGAACGTAGGACTTTATTTTGGTAATGCCAAAGTCATCGAAAGAACACATAAAATTCCTTTGAGTGATGCATCGGAATCATGTCATACCTCATCAACTGAGGAAGCCAACAATTAAGGACGTGGAGAAGACGATGTTTGCTATAAACATTTTTTTATTTTATTTTACAAATAGAAAAAAATAAAAATTAAATACTATGTTAATTACTTTAATGAATACATACTTTGTTAATTAATTTTCTGATTCACTATGATCATCTAAAAAGCTCGTTTGAAATGTATACGAATTAAAGGACAGTATATACACAAAACTACACTAATGGAAACTATTATGAAGTCACAAGTTGGAAACGATTGCCATTAATTGTATTCACTCTTTCTTTGTCAATAATAAAAACTATTCATTCTTTCTTTGTCAATTAATGGAAACGATTGCTATTACATTTACTATAGATCGAATTCAGTGGCGGACCCAGGTACGAAACTAAGGTGGTTCCCTTTGCCTACTTGAAATTCACATGTCAACATGTCGTTATGATCGGGTCGGGTCGGACATCATAAAAATTAACGTATTCGTAAACTATGATATATACACGAAATTTTTTATAAATTGTGACAGTAGCAATGTTTAAAAATAGACGAAATGAACACAGTTCAATGATTTATAATTACTATTCTCCATTTAACATTGAGTAATATAAGAATGCTAAATAAAGTTAAAGAAAAAGAAAAACAAATAAAAAATAAAAACTCGTCTGACACTTATATCACTTTCCAATACAATGGATTTAATATATTTATTATTCCTTCATCTTTCAACACCCTTTCACTCTCTCTTTTCACCATTGTTTTCTCTTATTCTTCATTCTTCTTCATCAGTAACTTATTCCAACGAATCCTTCTTAATTTTCACCTTCTTCTAAGTTCAATCTCATTTCACGGGGTTCCCACTAGTTTACTAAGGTAGTGTTAGGTCACTAGATTTACAACACAAGCTTACTTAGAAAGAGATAGAGGCGGTTGAACAATAAACAAACACACACACGTATTACTTAGATGGTTTAGGCGTAGAGATGTATGTGAAAGGATAAATTGAACAACCAACCTTCAAATGAAGGTTTACAAGAGTATTTATAGGCAAGGAGCTAGGGCAACACTCCTACTCCTTCCCTTTTCCTTATTGGACATGTGCCTAAGCTTATGGGCCTTCTACATAAGCTTGACCTTAAACAAACATAAAGGCCATAATAAACTACCTATTACATATGAGTAACTAACACTTGATTTAAGGTTTAGGAGTGATTCCAACAGGTAGGTCCCGATAAAAACTTACATATTGCTTACAAATGAACTCGGTTTCTAAGGTGGTTCCCGGGAACCACCTACACTTAGCATAGGTCCGCCTCTGATCGAATTAACTAATCATAATCATTCAATTTTTAATCAAAAAAAAAAAAAAAATTCACCCTTTTTTAAAATTAAATATCTCAAACCGTTAATCGTTACGCGAAAAAAATCATACCAACGTGACGAGAATTAAATTATCTTTCTATAAATATGCACTTCTATACATTTTAAACAATTTATTTTTTTCAAAGTTTCGGCTTAGAAAAAACATATGTGATTTGTGAAAATCACATGTGATTCGATTTTTAGAAGTCAAAAAATCATATGTGATTTGTAAAAATCATATATGATTTGAAAAAATCATATGTGATTTGAATTTTGAAAATCATATACGATTTTACAAATCATATGTGATTTTACAAATCATGTGTGATTTTACAAATCATATGTGATTATCATATATGATTTTACAAATCACATGTGATTTTTCTGGGCGGAATTTTTGAAAAAAAAAAGTTTGTCAAAAATTTAGAGAAGTGCATATCTATAGAAAGATAATTTAATCCTCGTCGCGATGGTGTATTTTTTTGTAGTCCGAAGATTTACCGTTTGCAAGATATGTTGTTTTATAAAAAAGATGGAAAATAATTTTTTTATTTATTTTTTATTTTTTATTTATTTTTTTATTTTTTTTTAATTTTGATCAAAAATTGATGGCTAACATTGATTTATTGAATCTATGGTAAATATGAGATCTATATTGATCTCAACTCCTCTTTACACTAGTACAAATTTGGGATTTCGTCACACATGTTGTTTCTTGAACGACTACACAGTTAGATATTTATGTGACTAAATGTACCAGATTAAAATAAACAGCCACACTTGTACTCATTTTGTGTGACCATTTCGGAATTTCATTGTCACACATTTGAATATTTATGTGACTAAAGATAACTGGTACTATTTTGTTGATTATTTAGTCTTTATAATTTGGAACGTGTGACAGATACAAATAAGCTTAAAACATTAGTCACACTATACATATACATATGTGACAAATATATGTCACACAATTGAACATTGTGACCAAAATCCATATTTGATCATATGAAGTAATTGTGTATGTGGCTAAATCATATAGTCAAGTTTGGCAAAACTTGACTCGTTTACGCCTTTAGTTATAAACTACTTATAATCTTGTACTCATTTTTATACTCCATAAGGTTTGATTTTTTATGATAAGTAC
The DNA here is from genome assembly GCA_022545495.1 of Chrysanthemum lavandulifolium. NCBI lineage: Eukaryota > Viridiplantae > Streptophyta > Magnoliopsida > Asterales > Asteraceae > Chrysanthemum > Chrysanthemum lavandulifolium. Next base: position 32,225,581 of record CM040244.1, on the reverse strand, counting down.
AATAGCATATTATACTTTATGATAATTTAAGATTCATAAGCACTAAAATTTTGTGAAGTTTTAGTCTCTCGCCCGATTTTTCCCCAAAAATCCAAAGCCTTTACAATTATCTCTTTTGATATCCCGCCCATTTTTTTTTCCCTAAAATCAAAACCCTAACACACTATTCTCTTATTTTCGCCCCCTTACTTTTTGCCACTTGCAGCTTCACACACATAAAAAGGCAAATCCATTTTATGGTTGCTTCTTGTCCAGATGTTCCATCTAAATTCACCACAAACAAGGTATGTAAACATCACTCACTATCAATTTTGTTATCTACTCGAAATTTTAGGGTTGCATATATATTATTTTATCACGTTGAGCTCTAATACATCATTAAAGGTTGATTCAAGCTTCGTTTCTTTCATTTTTATGCGATTATTGTTCAATGATGTATCTTACTACACATAAAAATATGATTTCAGATTCAACAAGCCAATATTTTGTGAAACCCGAAAACTAGGCATGATATTATGGCTCGATTAGGGTTCTTAAACATTCGCATTGTTGGGTTTTTATATTGATTGTTTGGTGACATCAACGTTATTGATGACGTATAGTCTGTAGTCGGGTCACGAACCCGACCAAAGCTTGATACTAACAAGCCCGACACGAACTGGTCTGATCCGATAAGGGTTTGGGCCCACGACGGCCCAGGCCCAATGTTATTTATGGAATACGATATCGGATATCTCCTATCTTTGGAGATAATTCTTTACCATCCGACTTAGGCGGGATCGCGAAGGTTGGGGAACACGGAACCAACAAGGATTCCATTATGTATAAAAAGGAACCTACCCTCGTTAAAGTGCGATCAAAACCCTAACTCTCCTTTAACCCTAAACCGATTACTTACTCACGCGGAGGATAATCGGGAAACAATCCCACGATAAGCCTAACGGTGTTTTCTGATACTTAGTGCGCATGTCTCAAGAATCAAGACTCAATTGGTGCGAGGCGGCCCCAGAACAAGGAACGTCCAACTTTTGTATCAACAAGTGGCGCCATCCGTGTGACCAATCACTAAGAACTAAGAACTAGAATGACGAACACGAAATCGGCGATCGCAAACAGACCTTACAGGAAAGAAGTTGCACGGATCATCTTCCAAGCGGACCTCGGGACAACCATTGTCGCTAAGAATCAAGGTTAGGCCCATACCTAGTCTTCCTACGGTGGAACAACGCTGGGACAACCCAGCGACTACCACCACCAGGTCACGGAGATCCAGCTGCACCGTTTTGCCACTCCCTTCAATCAAGTGTTAAGCCACCCTTGAAGGCACCCGGATGCACCGATGTAAACAAGGGCCCGGTGGTAAGCGCACACACCCTCGCTCTGGAAGGAGTCGCACGGAACTGCACCGGGAGATTTCGTATCTCAAAATTACGAAACCTTGGCGACCCTCATGCAAGAGGAAGCAAAAAGAGGTCGAGTCGAGCGCATGCTCGACTCAATTTTGACTCGAATCTGAACGTCCCCACCGCGTCGGAAGGAGAAGCGGAAGGATAGCCGCCGACCCCGGTGTTTAATGTAATTGGGAGGAGAGTTGAGGATGACGAGACATCTAACTTCATGACATCTGGAAGGAAGCGAGGAAGATGAACAGCGTACCAATGTCCACGCCAGACTTGGTAGCCGAAGAGTTCAGGATAGACTTGGGCGACGACACTCCCCAAGTGAAAGTCCTTCAAGCGCAGATTCTGAGGACAGTTGGCACAAACGTCGAAAAAGGGAAAGTTTGTCCTCTGGTAACTCCTCGGACAACGAGGATAGCGAAACTGGACACTGGAAATCCAGAAACATATATCTTAACCAGGAGGATGAAGATATATCCCTCCCATGACGTCGTCAAAAAGTGGATGCGTTCACTAGGCGCATCAGTGCTTTCTCAGAGAACAAAAGGAGGCGCATGCCCGCCAACGTAAAAACCTATGACGGAACTGGAGATCCCGATGATCACCTAAAATTTTCGAATCACCGCTATGATTGAAAACGGCCACATGTAGTGGTGCCACATGTTCAATTCTACACTAGTAGGAAATGCGCGGAACTCGGTTCGACAAGCTTCCACGCGAAGCATCAATGGTTTGAAGAGTTGAGAAAGGCGTTCGCCTAAACTTTACTCAACGGAAGAAGTGTGCTAAGAACCCGTTGAACTCGCCGAGGTTAAACAGTAGCTACGGGAATCTACAAGCGCTTATATGGGCGCTTCAAAGACGAATGCATACAAGTTAAAGCATGTCGAAGTGCTAAAATCTCGGGGTTCATGAATAGGGTCAATAACCCGAACTCATCAAAGGTTGAATGACAAGATTCCCGATCCTTTGATGAACTCATGAAACGCACACGATCCTTCGTCCGAGGAGAGCCGCGGCGGATAGCAAGAAAAGCTACTCGAACTACGGTCACAAGAACAACACGGGAGACAATCCATCGACCGAGTAGTAACTTAGTAATAGGAGTTATCGCGGCCGGGAGCGGGCGGGATAACGACAAGCATATCCCATCGACAAAGACTCAAAGGAGATACTGCAATGTAAGCGCGAATTTCCCAAGACCTCCAACAATGCGCACCCGGAGGATCGGCGCGTGGGAGGTGGGCAACGCGAGTATCATGGACGGAAGGGCCACACTAGTAATGAATGTGTCCGGTGCGCCACTCATCGACAAACTAGTCAAGGAGGGTAGATCGGACCATTTGGTCAAGAACATCAAAGAAGGAAAGATAGACAAAAGGCGGGAATAAGAAGGAAGGACCCAAAGATAAAGTGACACCATTTACATGATCTGATCATGGCGCGAGTAACGAGCGAAGGTCACCGAAGTTTTCCACGAAGTGCAATCACTTTCCTACCTTAACTACGCATAACGCAGGTGGTAGAAACGCTCATCATCGAAATTAATGCGGGGTCACGACATTCACCGCATGTATGTTGATGGTGGAGCGTCTGCAGATATAATGTCTGAACATCGCTTTAAGAAAGCTGCTACCAAGATACGCGATCGGTTGAGCTGGTCACGACAACACCGACTGGCTTTACAGGCGAAAAGATATGGCCTATGGGGCAATTACGACTACTAGTCAGAGTGGGTAATAACTACCACTACACAACAGCCTGGATGAATTTTATGGTAATCAAATCTCCCTCACCATACAATGGCATTATCGGACGACCAGGGATATCAGCCATGCGCGCAGTACTATCCACAGCACACGGGATGCTTAAATTCCCAGTGGAAGGAGGTATTGTTACCCTCTACAACGCCGCTGTACCACCTAAAGAATGTAACGCGGTCACATGCGAAACCGCACCCATTACGAGCAGCCACGACCAAAATTCCAAACCAAGGTCGCAATTCATCCGAATACCCGAACAAGAAGTATCGATAGGAGGATCATCGTCCAAGCGGTGGCAAAGCATTGTGTGTGCACTCTTGCAAAAGAACACGGATATCTTTGCATGGGAACCAAAGCACATGACCGGGGTACCACGCTCAATCACGTAACACAAGCCGCAACCGACAAGGATACGCACCGATCCGCCCGGAAGAAGCACGGCCAAGCTCGGGCGCGCAAGCTATCTGGCAAGTACATAAGCTTGTGGAGGCGGGAATCATGCGAGAAGTCTACTACCATGACTGGCTTTCCAACCCAGTAATGGTAAAGAAAAGTGACGGTAGCTGGCGGATGTGCGTGGACTTCACAGACCTCAATAAGGCATGTCCACAAGACTGCTACCCACTACCGGAAATAGACTGGAAGGTCGAGTCTTTGTACGGATATCCACTAAAGTGCTTTCTCGATGCATACAAAGGATACCATCAAATCCATATGGATAAGGAGGAAGAGAAAAAAACGGCCTTTCACACAAGCCAAGGCGTCTACTGCTACACTAAAATGCCCTTTGGCTTGAAGAATGCAGGCGCCACCTATCAGCGGTTAGTAGATAATGCATTTGAAAAACAGGTGGGCCGCAATCTAGAGGTTTACGTTGATGACCTGGTCATAAAGAGCCATACTGAAGACGAGTTGGTGCGCGACATTGAGGAAACATTCAAGACACTCAAGGAAATCAACATGAAGCTCAATCCTAAAAATGCACTTTTGGCGCTGAAGGCATGTTTAGGGATACCGATAGAACACGATGGCATAAAACCGTGTCGAGAAAAACTAAAGGTCGTCATTGAACTTCCTTCACCATGCACGTTGAAGGAAGTCCAATCTCTCAATGGAAAGTCGGCGGTCAAAGCGATTCTGTCCAAGTCGGCAGACAAATCACTTCCTCTTTTCAAAACACTCAGAAGTGTATAAAAAGGAGATTTTCGGTGGACTACGGAGGCGTAAGAGGCCTTTACGGCTTAAACAACACCGCAACGCTCCCACACTTGTAGCACCCCGACTGGGGAAGAGTTGATTATGTACCTATCTCGCAACCCAAGGAGCGATGGCCTTGATGTTCTTGACGGATAGGAACTCGGTACAAACACCTGTCTATTTAGTAAGCAAAGCGCTCAAGAAGACAGAGATGAACTATAGCGCCATGGAAAAATTGGTCCTGGCATTAGTGTTCGTTGCTAAACGGCTACGCAGGTACTTCCAAGCGCACCCAATAGCAGTAATCACAGACCAACCGATCAAACAAATCATCTCCAAGCCCCGACGCATCGGCGACTACAAAAGTGGAGTGTGTTGCTCGGTGAGCACAACATCTCCCTGAGACCACGTCTTTGCGGTAAAGGGCAAATACTAGCGATTTCATCATTGAAAACCGGACACCGATGATGCACCCACACGAGCAGAAGGAACTACAAGATCCATGGATCTTGTTCGCGAACGGATCTCGTGCGTGGATGGGTCGGAAGCGAGCCTCATCCTCACAAGCCGGAAGGAATGGAATTCACTTACGCACCGCTGCGTTGAATTCACGCAACAAATAATGAGGCGGTATGAAGCCCAATAGCCGGACTACGCATTGCGGCTCGAATGGGTGTACGTAACACAGGCGAATGTAGATTCGGGCTAGTAATAACCACGTGTTGGGTGAGTACGTGGCCAGGAGGAAACATGATTCAAGACTCGACAAAACCAAGGCACTAATCCAAGGCTTTGACGGGTTTACCATCAAACAGTTCCTAGAGGGAAACCGAAAGGCGGATGCACTAAGCAAAATTGCATCCACAAGCTTTGCACACCTATCAAAGCGGTGTTGGTGGAAACGCGAAAAGCAAATCCATCTCGGAGATGGAAGTATCCACGATAATAGAGGAAGAAGGCCCTCGTGGATGACACCGATAACGAATTCATAAGCAACGGATTATTACCCCAAGAGCGTAGGAAGCCGAAGGATACGGCGACAAGACCTGAGAGGTTTGAACTGGGACAACATACTATATCGACGCTCCTTCCTGCAACCATGGCTCATTGTGTTGGCCCCTACAAGAAAATTATGTCTGCGGAAATCCACGAAGGTTCATGCGACATGCATTCGTGACCATGGTCCGTGGTGGCGCTTTAAGGTCGTGGATACTATTGGCCCACCATGCACTGCGATCGCGGGACTTAATAAGAAAGTGCAACGACGCCAAGTTCACGCACCCGCCCACGCCAACCACAGCAGAGCTAACACCACCACGGCGCCATGGCCATTCTACAAGTGGGGTATCGACATCGCAGTCCTTTCCACTGTCGCGGCAGGAGGATTGAAATTCCTCATAGTCGCCATAGACTACTTCACCAAGTGGATCGAGGCAAAGGCGGTGGTAACAATCACTCGCAACGGTGAAATGCTTTGTCGGGAAACTATTGTATGCCGCCGGTCTACTGGGAAATCATCTCGGACAACGGAAACAATTTGCGACAACCCTTTCAAGGGCGGTGCGAAGTTAAAAATCATCAAAGACTTCGCATCGGTTAAACACCCACGAACCAACGACTTAGTAGAGCGTGCGAATCGTAGCCTAGGTGAAGGAATTAAGGCACGCTGGACAAGCACAAAGGAAAGTGGGTGGAGGAACTATCGCATGTTACGTGGCGCGTGCACTTCAATCAAAACCGACGAGGGACACCCCTTCTCTAGTCTATGGGACGAGGCCGTCATACCACCGAAATTGGAATGCCAACTATTCGTACTTACTCTCACGCCGGAGGATAATCGTGGGAAACAATCCCACGATAAGCCTAACGGTGTTTTCTGTTACTTAGTGCGCATGTCTCAAGAATCAAGACTCAATTGGTACGAGAGCCGGAGCCCCGAACAAGGAACGTCCAACTTTTGTATCAACAAGTGACGCCATCCGTGTGACCAATCACTAAGAACTAAGAACTAGAATGACGAAACACGGAAATCAGCGATCGCAAACAGACCTTACAGGAAAGAAGTTGCACACCGGATCATCTTCCAAGCAGACCTCCGGGACAACCATTGTCGCTAAGAATCAAGGGTTAGGCCCATACCTAGTCTTCCCTACAGTGGAACAACGCTCGGGGACAACCCAGGCGACTACCACCACCACCGGTCACGGGAGATCCGTCTGCGCGCGTTTTGCCACTCCCCTTCAATCGGTATTAAACCGCCCCTTGAAGGCACGGATGCACCGGCGAAACAAGGGCCCGTGGTAAAGCGGACACCTCACTCGGAAGGAGTCGACGGAACTTCGACCGGAGATTTCAGTATCTCAAAATTACGAAACCTTGGCGCCCTCATGCAAGAGGAAAAAGAGGTCGAGTCGAGCCCGCATGCTCGACTCAATTTTGACTCGAGTCTGAACGCCCCCCGCGCCGTCGGAAGGAGAAGCGCGGAAGGATAGCCGCCGACCCCGGTGTTTAACGTAATGGGAGGAGAGTTGAGGATGACGAGACATCTAACTCGCATGACATCCGGAAGAAGCGAGGAAGATGAGCAGTACCAATGTCCACGCCGGACTTGGTAGCCGAAGAGTTGAGATAGACTTGGCGACGACACCTCCCAGTGAAAGTCCTTCAAGCGCAGATTCTGAGGACAGTTGGCACAAACGTCGAAAAAGGGAAAGTTTGTCCTCTGGTAACTCCTCGGACAACGAGGATAGCGAAACCGGACACTGGAAATCGTAAACATATATCTTAACGGGAGGATGAAGATATATCCCTCCATGACGTCGTCAAAAGTGGATGCGTTCACTAGGCGCATCGGTGCTTTCTCGAGAATAAAAGAGGCGCATGCCCGCCAACGTAAAACCTATGGCGGGCGGAGATCCCGATGATCACCTAAAATTTTCGAATCGGCCGCCAATTGAAAGCGCCACACATATGGTGCCACATGTTCAATTCTACACTAGTAGGAAATGCGCGAAGGCGGTTGACAAGCTTACACTTGAAGCATCAATGGTTTTGAAGAGTTGAGAAAGACGTTCCGCCTAAACTTTACTCAACGGAAGAAGTGTGCTAAGAACCCCGTTGAACTCGCCAGGGTTAAACAGCCGCCACGGGGAATCTACAAGCGCTTATATGGGCGCTTCAAAGACGAATGCATACAAGTTAAAGCATGTCCCGAAGTGCTAAAAATCTCAGGGTTCATGAATAGGGTCAATAACCCAGAACTCATCAAAAGGTTGAATGACAAGATTCCCCAATCCTTTGATGAACTCATGAAACGCACACGATCCTTCGTCGAGGAGAGGCCGCGGCGGATAGCAAGAAAAGCTACTCGAACTACGGTCACAAGAACAACACGGGAGACAATCCACCGGCCGAGTAGTAACCGTAATAGGAGTTATCGCGGCCTGGGGGCGGGCGGGATAACGACAAGTATATCCATCGACAAAGACTCCAAAGGAGATACTGCAATGTAGGCGCGAATTTCCCAAGACCTCAACAATGCGCACCCTGAGGATCGGTAGCGTGGGAGGTGGATGCTGCAGTATCATGGACGGAAGGGCCGCACTAGTAATGAATGTGTCCGGTGCGCCACTCATCGACAAACTAGTCAAGGAGGGTGGCGGACCATTTGGTCAAGAACATCAAAGAAGGAAAGATAGACAAAAGGCGGGAATAAGAAGGAAGGACCCAAAGATAAAGTCGACACCATTTACATGATACGGTCATGGCAATGAGTAACCGAGCGAAGGTCGCCCGGAAGTTTTCCACGGAAGTGCAATCACTTTCCCTACCTTAACTACGCATGCGCATGGTAGAAACATCATCATCGAAATTAATGCAGGGGTCACGACATTCACCGCATGTATGTTGATGGTGGGCGTCTGCAGATATAATGTCTGAACAACGCTTTAAGCTGCGCTCAAGATCTGCGATCGGTTGAGCTGGTCGCGGCAATACCGATCGGCTTCTGAGCGAAAAGATATGGCCTATGGGGCAATTACGACTACTAGTCAGAGTGGGTAATAACTACCACTACACAACAGCCTGGATGAATTTTATGGTAATCAAATCTCCCTCACCATACAATGGCATTATCGGACGACCAGGGATATCAGCCATGCGCGCAGTACTATCCACAGCACACGGGATGCTTAAATTCCCGGTGGAAGGAGGTATTGTTACCTCTACCTGGCCATTGTACCACCTAAAGAATGTAACGCGTCACATGCGAAACCGCACCCATTCTGAGTAATGTGCGACCAAAATTCAAACACGAAGGTCGCAATTCATCCCGAATACCACAACAAGAAGTATCGATGGGAGGATCCTTCGTCCGACAATGACAAAGCAGGTGTGTGTGCACTCTTGCAAAGAACACGGATATCTTTGCATGGGAACCAAAGCACATGACCGGGGTACCACGCTCGATCACGAACACAAGCCGCCAACAGACAAGGATACGCACCGATCCGCCGGAAGAAGCGCCAAGCTCGGTAGCGCAAGCTATCTGGCGGTACATAAGCTTGTGGAGGCGGGGAATCATGCGCGAAGTCTATTACCATGACCGGCTTTCCAACCCAAGAATGGTAAAGAAAAGTGACGATGGTGGCGGATGTGCGTGGACTTCACGGACCTCAATAAGGCATGTCCACAAGATCGCTACCCACCACTAGGAAATAGGCGGAAGGTCGAGTCTTTGTAACGGATATCCACTAAAGTGCTTTCTCGATGCATACAAAGGATACCATCAAATCCATATGGATAAGGAGGAAGAGAAAAACGACCTTTCACAAGCCAAGGCGCTCATCACACACTAAAATGCCTTTGGCTTGAAGAATCTGCGCCACCTATCGCCGTTAGTAGATAATGCATTTGAAAAGCAGGTGGCCGCAATCTAGAGGTTTACGTTGATGACCGGTCATAAAGAGCCATCTTGAAGACGCGAGTTGGTGCGCGACATCGAGGAAACATTCAAGACACTCAAGGAAATCAACATGAAGCTCAATCCTAAAAATGCACTTTTGGCGCTCTGAAGGCATGTTTCGGGATACCGATAGAACGATGGCATAAAACCGTGTCGAGAAAAACTAAAGTCGTCATTGAACTTCCTTCACCATGCACGTTGAAGGAAGTCCAATCTCTCAATGGAAAGGCGGCGGTCTAAGCAGATTCTGTCAAGTCACAGACAAATCACTTCCTCTTTTCAAAACACTCGAAGTGTATAAAAAGGGAGATTTTCGGTGGACTACGGAGGCGAAGAGGCCTTTACGGCTTAAACAACACCGCAACGCCCCTACACTTGTAGCACCCCGACCTGTGGGAAGAGTTGATTATGTACCTATCTCGCAACCCAAGGAGCGATGGCGCAGTGTTCTTGACGGATAGGAACTCGGTACAAACACGCTCATTTAGTAAGCAAAGCGCTCAAGAAGACAGAGATGAACTATAGCGCCATGGAAAAATTGGTCACGGCATTAGTGTTCGTTAAAGCGGCCACGCAGTACTTCCAAGCGCGCAATAGCGGTAATCACGGACCAACCGATCAAACAAATCATCTCCAAGCCCGCGATCGGGGCGACTACAAAAGTGGAGTGTGTTGCTCGGTGAGCACAACATCTCCCATGAGACCACGTCTTTGCGGTAAAGGGCAAATACTAGCGATTTCATCATTGAAAAACCGGACACCGATGATGCACCCACACCAAGCAAGAAGGAACTACAAGATCCATGGATCTTGTTCGCGAACGGATCCTCGTGCGTGGATGGGTGGGGCGAGCCTCATCCTCACAAGCCGGAAGGAATGGAATTCACTTACGCACTGCGTTTGAATTCCTGACAACAAATAATGAGGCGAGTATGAAGCCCTAATAGCCGGACCACGCATTGCGGCTCGAATGGGTGTACGTAACACAGAAGCGAATGTAGATTCCGGGCTAGTAGCCAACCACGTGTTGGGTGAGTACGTGGCGAGGAGGAAACATGATTGAAGACTCGACAAAACCAAGGCACTAATCCAAGGCTTTGACAGGTTTACCATCAAACAGGTTCCTAGAGGGGAAAACCGAAAGGCGGATGCACTAAGCAAAATTGCATCCACAAGCTTTGCACACCTATCAAAACAGGTGTTGGTGGAAACGCTGAAAAGCAAATCCATCTCGGAGATGGAAGTATCCACGATAATAGAGGAAGAAGGCCCTACGTGGATGACACCGATAACGGAATTCATAAGCAACGGATTATTACCCCAAGAGCAGAAGGAAGCCCGAAGGATACGGCGACAAAGATGAGGTTTGAACTTGGGACAACATACTATATCGACGCCCTTCCGCAACCATGGCTCATTGTGTTGGCCCCTACAAGAAAATTATGTCTGCGGAAATCCACGAAGGTTCATGCGGCATGCATTCGTGACCATGGTCCGTGGTGGCGGCGCTTTAAGGTCGAGGATACTATTGGCCCACCATGCACCGCGATGCGCGGGACTTAATAAGAAAGTGCAACATCGCCAAGTTCACGGACCGTTCCACGCCAACCACAACAGGAGCTAACACCAATTACGCGCCATGGCCATTCTACAAGTGGGGTATCGACATCGCAGGTCCTTTCCCTGTCGCAGCAGGAGGATTGAAATTCCTCATAGTCGCCATAGACTACTTCACCAAGTGGATCGAGGCAAAGGCAGTGGTAACAATCACTGGCAACCAGGTGAAATGCTTTGTCTGGGAAACTATTGTATGCCGCTTCGGTCTACCTGGGGAAATCATCTCGGACAACGGGAAACAATTCTGCGACAACCCTTTCAAGGACTGGTGCGAGAAGTTAAAAATCACACAGCACTTCGCATCAGTTAAACACCCACAAACCAACGACTTAGTAGAACGTGCGAATCGTAGCCTAGGTGAAGGAATTAAGGCACGCCTGGACAAGCACAAAGGAAAGTGGGTGGAGGAACTATCGCATGTTCTGTGGGCGCACCGTACTTCAATCAAAACCAGCACAGGGGACACCCCCTTCTCTCTAGTCTATGGGACAGAGGCCGTCATACCAGCCGAAATTGGAATGCCAACTATTCGTACTGTTGAAATCAATGTGGCAACCAACGACGACGAGCGGCGTATCGACTTAGACCTGCTAGAAGAAAGGCGCGAACGTGCAACTATACGTGAAGCAAAATCAAAATCAAAGATGAAGGGATACTATGACGCTAAAGTGGGAAGTGTTTCATTCAGACCAGGTGACTTCGTCTACCGCGCCAATGATGCGAGCCACGCAGAAGACACATGTAAGCTTGGACCAAAGTGGGAAGGACCCTATGAGGTTACTGAAGCATTAGGAACAGGTGCGTACAAGCTACGAGGCTTGGATGGTCATGATCTGCCACGCACATGGAACATCTGCAACCTTAAGCGATGTTATCTCTAGGGAAGGCTACGGCCCAACGCACGGATACTCCAGCACTTTAGTGCCCAATAAATATCCGTGTATTTATTTTTTGTTTTACTTAGGCATATGTCTTCTTTATTTTCCTTCATAAAAACTTGCAAATATTAATAAAACCTCGCGGTTTCTAGCTAACTCCGCGGCACATTTAATTTGTTATTTCCATATACTTTATGTCTTAATAGAGGTGGCAATTTAAGACCCAATGGTTAAATTTGGGTCTAGTTGGGTAAATGGTTTTAATGAGATGAGTCTAAATGGGTTTAGTTTATTTTAATAGATGGGTCTAGTTGGGTTTAGTTTATTTTAATTAATTAATATTGATAGGTCTAGTTGGGTCTAATAATATACCCACATGGGTCTAGTACAATATTTACATGGTTTAAGTTGATTGTTAACTAAAATTATAAAAATCACTCACAGTCAAATTTTTATACGTTTTCTTATGTTTTCATACATTTTTATCATTTTCATCCTTTTTTATACGTTTTTGTTCGTTATTAACGGTTTTACGTTTTGTCCGTTTTACGTTTTCGTCTTTTTACGTTTTGTCCATTTTTAACGTTTTTGTCCGTTTAAATGCTTTTTACGTTTCGTCCGTTTTTCACGTTTTCCGCTTTTTACGATTTTGTCCGTTTTACGTTTTCATCTGTTTTTACGTTTCGTCCGTTTTGACGATTTTTACGCGCACGTTTTCATCCGGTTTTAAAATTTTGTCCGTTTTACGTTTCGTCAGGTTTTACGTTTTCGTCGGTGTTCGCACGTTTTCGTCCGTTTTTACGTTTTGTCCGTTTTACGTTTTCGTCCGTTTTTACGTGTTTATCTGTTTACGTTTCACTGTTTTTCACGTTTAGTCCGTTTTTACGATTTTATACTGTTTTACGCCGCCGGTTTTGACGATTTTTACGTTTGCACGTTTTGGTCAAGTTTTTACGTCTTTGTCGGTTTTACGCCGTCCGTTTTCTTACGTTTTCGCCCGTTTTAACGTTTTGTCCGTTTTACGTTTTCGTCGGTTTGTTTCGTTTCGTCCATTTTACGTTTTCTCCGTTTTACTCATTTGCTCGTTTTTACGTTTTGCCGTATTTAACCTTTTTCACGTTTTGTCGGTTTTGCGTTTTCGTCGGGTTTTTACGTTTTGTCCGTTTTCACGTTTTCGTCGTTTTTCGATTTTATCCGTTTTACGTTTCGTCCGTTTTTACCTTTTTTTAAATGTTTTTGTCCGTTTTACGCCGTCCGTTTTTACGTTTGCCCGTTTCATCGTTTTCGTCCGTTTTACGTTCTTACGCTTTTGTCCGTTTAATACGTTTCGTCGGTTTTATCGCTTTCCTCCGTTTTACGTTTTGTCTATTTTTACGCCGAAATAAACGCATAAAAGGACGAAAAGTTTAAAACGGATAAAACAAAAGACGTGTAAAGCGGTCAAAAAGTTAAAAAAAAAAAAAAAAGGAGCAAAAAGGACAAAACGTTAAAAAAATGTATTAAAACGTGTAAAACGGACAAAACATAAAAAGCGAACGAAAACGTGAAAAAGCGACGAAAACGAAACACGGACGAAAACGTAAAAAATGGACGAAACTTGTAAAAAGAACAAATCGACGGCGTAAAGACGGATAAAGACATAAAAAGCGGGACGAAACGTAAAACGGATAAAACATAAAAACTCAAGAAAGCGTGCAAAAACAGAGATAAAAACGTAAAAGGTTAAAAAGCGATTTAAAACGTAAAAAGACGAAACGCGAAAACGTAAAAAGCGGCGTGAAAAACGGGTGAAACGTAAAACGGACGAAAACGTATAAAAACTGACGAAAACGTGAAAAAACAAACGAAAAGGTAAAAAAATGGACGGAAACGTGTAAAAACGTAAAATAACTAACGAAAACGTTTAATAACGGATAAAAACATAAAAAACCGGACGAAAACGTGCAAAAATGGGCAAAATTGTAAATAAAACGTTCAAAACGGACCAAAACGTAAAAAACAAAGCGAAACGTAAAATAGACAAAAGCGTAAAAGCGGGCGAAAACGTGAAAAGCGGCGCTAAAACGTTAAAAACGATTGAAATGTGTGAAACGGTAAAACGTAACAAAGCAGATTAAAACGCTTAAAACGGACAAAAACGTAAAAACGGACGACGTGTAAAAGCGGACAAAAGCGTAAAAAGCGGACGAAACGTAAAAGCAGACGGCGTGTAAAGCGGACAAAACGTAAAAAACCCCGACGAAAACGCAAAACGGATAAAACGTAAAAAATGGACGAAACGAAAAAACAGATTTAAACGAAAAAACATACGAAACGTGTAAAAGCGGACAAAAGCGTGAAAAAATTAAAATACGGGTGAAAAGTAAAAAGCGAGCGAAAATGTGTAAAACGTAAAAAGCGGACGAAAACGTGAAAACGGGCAAAACGTAATAAAATTGACGAAAACGTAAAAGCGGACAAAAGCGTAAAATGTATTTAAACGTGTAAAGCGGACAAAACATAAAAGCGGATGAAAACGTAAAACCGGCGATAACGTAAAACCGGACGAAAACGTAAAGCGGACAAAAACGTAAAAACGGGACGACGTGTAAAACGGACAAAAGCGTAAAAACCCCCGGCGAAAACATGCAAAATGGACAAAAGCGTAAAATGGACGAAACGAAAAAAGTATTTAAAACGGACAAAACATATACAAGCGGAAGAAAACGTGAAAAAGCGAAAACGTAAAAAGCGAAAACGTATAAAAGCGTATAAACCGACGAAAACGATATAAAGCGTAAAACGTAAAAATGGATATTGAATACTTTTTGTCTTTGTTTAGAGTAATTAATTGTTATGTTCCATGATGAAACAAAAAAAACTAGCAAAACCCAAAAAAAACTCGACCCGACCCGACTCTTACCCATTTATACCCATACCCATCTAGACCCATCCTTTCAAGTGACCCATCTAGACCCATACCCATATAGACTCATACCCATCTAAGACCCAAGACCCAACCCAACCCAACCCAACCATTTTGCCACCTCTATGTCTTAACATTTTTTATCTCTTCCCTACATGGCGTGCATGCACTTAATCAGGCCACGATGGTAAAAGGATGAGTTAACCTACTAAACAACTCATTGAGTAAGAGGGTTGCAAACCCATCAACATTGGATCACGTATCCTTGTTAAACACCTTGTTCTCAAGATGTTGGAATAAGTTGGAATAAGACACTTGATTCCTTGATATGATACTTACAGTACGCTGCATATCACAACATACACGACTATGATAAAAAAGCACTTAGAAATTATTTCTTAAGTATACCAAGAATCTCATACATGATTATGAACTTCACATCTTATCTGCGCTTATACAATAGTTTGTTCCTTAGATAATACACACGATTTTTATGGAAAGACGCGTACCTAAGTGCAAATATTATAAGCAGCAACACAATTCAAACACAAAATTCCATTAAGTACCATACGTGCTTAGAAAAGGATGTTTACTTTACAAGTTACAACCTACAAACTATTACAACGCAAGAGAAGAGCTACCACGCGGTTTGATGCATCCTTAATCTCGCTTAAACTCTTCAACAAATCGGAGTCTTGACGAGATACCGTAGCAACACTAACAGCACCCCGTCGATCGAAGCGGCGGTAGTGCGCCTAACGCCACACAATATGGCCTTGCCTTGATACCTTCCTTCTTGGCGAGCCTTGTGGCATGCGCTTCAAGACTTGCTTCAATGGCACTTCCTTCTCCGAGCAAACGGGTCCAAGATATTGTGAGGCGAACAAAAATAGGCACTGAGTGGGACTCATTGGGTTTCAAAGTAATCTGTTGCGCCTCGCATCCTCGAGACGATGCCTAGCCAAGGTTAGCCCTCCATTATTACCCTATAGGATAATCTTGGTCGCACTCAATTCAAAGAATCATTGGAAGCTCCAAAGACTTCATCTTCTCCATGGCGTAGACCACTCATCGATGCTCACAAGATTATACCCGGTACCTTATCGCCAGGTACCTTCAAAAGATCCGCCTCATGAAGCTTTTCCAATGCCTCGCCTTACCACGCCCAAGGCGCCACAGAACCACTCCCCAAAAGCATCTACCACTTGAGACTCAAGGTACTCAAGACAAGAAGACAAAGACCATGGCCTATGAGCCATCTGCGCTCAAAGAATGGTGGACAAGAGTTGGGATATAACTCCTCATCGTACTCCATGCCGAGCTTGCGCAATTTCATCTCCTGCGCTTCTAGGGCACTTTTCACAGTTGCACCGAAGTTCTCAAGCTGCGCAGTCATTTCCTCTTTGCCCTTCTCCAAATACTTCAGTGCCCAGTGACACGAAGACTTCAGCGTACACACTCAGACTCTCTGCCTCAGCCTTGGCACTAGCCAACTGCGCCTCCAGCGACGCAATTTTTTGATCCTTTTGTGCGCCTTGGCCGCCTTCACCAGAAATTTGAGCCTTTAGCTTCTCAACTATTGTAGCTTGATGCGCAGATACCTGAACCAGCTCTTCAACCAGTTGCTCCATTGGTGCATCTCCAGCAGACAAGTCCTCATCGTTTTGGCTATGCAGCTCGAAACACGCATAATGTACAGGACTCGCCCGGGGGGCAACTCCGCAGCCTGTTCAAACCTGTACACCAGAAAAAGAATTATTAATTTCTCACAAACATAAGGGATGCGCAAACAACATTTATGATATTCCTTCATCGTGGACCGATGTATCCGCCGAGAGGGTCGGACGTTAACGTCGCTCGATGACGATTCCACCGATTAATATAACGGGTGCTTCTTCTCGATGAGCTCGCGTCACTTCCAAGTGACCGCTGCGCTTCGACCAGTGACTCTCCTCTTCCTCATCTTCTTCCATGTGCTCCGCCATCGCCACGCGCGATGGCTGCACTAAGGAGAAGGCACTGAGGGACGGATGCGATTTGCGGTGTCGCTTCGGTCGCGACGCAGGAGCTAGTCCCCCTTCTCCTAGATCCAAATCCAGGGTACGCCCTGCGGTGGCGTCAAGAATGGGTTCTTCCCCTTCCTGCAATGGCCGCGTCCCTACATTAACCTGAACAGGCTTCGCTAGCTGCACGACTCGGAATAGATCCATCTCTGCGCCACAGAAGACAACAACACACAAGTTATTTTAAGAAAAACAATGAAGGACGGAAAGCTTACATTAGTAAAGACAAAGGAATGCGAGGAACGAGCACCCACCCTGGCCATCCGCGCCCAAAAATATTGGAACCTCATCAGGTCTGCCAAAATAGTTGCGGCTGATGCCCATGTGCACCAAAACTTCCTCAGGATAGGAATTGATGGGGATGCGGTTGGTATTTATCGATCCGCATCCTCCACATTATATGATCCGGAGGGGCGCCGTCCTTCAAATAACCACCGGTATAGAAATCGAGCGCGGACGGAAACACACGCCATCTACCCGTAAGAACGCTTTCCGGTTCGAGCGAGTCTACTTTTTCGAGTAACATCGAGGCGCCCGGCCCGCTTAGCAAATGATACCCACCCGTGCGACCACGTAGTGTGGTAAAACGCGCGGAACAGATGAATGGTCGGGTTAATAGCCAGTAATCGGCAATTAACCTCGAAGTTTGTGATTTTGGCTGCACCTATGCAGTGTAGCTGTGATATATGCAGACGATAATAATTTAACACGTCGCTCAGGAATAAAGATATTGGCACACGTTGATTTGTGTACTCGAAAAAACGCGTGTATACCCCTATTTTCCCTTCGGGGAAATCATCAATTGTCGCTTTCGCACCCGGTACTTCCGGATGCATGGCGACGGGAATGAAATAATCGGACGCAAACTCTAATAGTTCGTCCTCAGCTATGTCAGATGTGAAATCAGATAATACTTTGACCATGGTGTTGTTTTTATAAGCGTACGCGCAGTTACCTTTCGACTAAGTGGTTTTCTAGGTAGCAACTTGAAGGTTTTGTTGACAATGGCGGATTAGGTTTTTTCACTGTGAGAAACACAGTAAATTGAGGCGGATGGTTATATAAGGTTCCTCATCCACGCGATGAGCGACACGTGGATCCCACTATCACCAACATGTGGATCAGATTACTTGATGTGACGCTGTTGGAGTCACTTTCCCTCGATTTACGAGGCGTCCATTTTTAATTACTATGTCTAGATACAATGTATATCTTTCAAGGCGGGAACCTCTTTTGGCTTCTTTGCTACGCTTCGCAGTTTTTCATTGACTGCAGTTATTAGTCTAGCATCCGCAGTCAGTCACTGCGCATACTAGACTGGGGGACATGATGACGTATAGTCTGTAGTCGGGTCACGAACCCGACCAAAGCCCGATACTAACAAGCCCGACACGAACTGGTCTGATCCGATAAGGGTTTGGGCCCACGACGACCGAGGCCCAATGTTATTTATGGAATACGATATCGGATATCTCCTATCTTTCGAGATAATTCTTTACCATCCGACTTAGGCGGGATACGCCGAAGGTTGGGGAACACGAAACCAACAAGGATTCCGTATGTATAAAAAGGGAACCCTACCCCTCGTTAAAGGTATGATAAAAAACCCTAACTCTCCTTTAACCCTAAACCGATTACTTACTCTCACGCTGGAGGATAATCGTGGGAAACAATCCCACGATAAGCCTAACGGTGTTTTCTGTTACTTAGTGCGCATGTCTCAAGAATCAAGACTCAATTGGTACGAGAGCCGGAGCCCCGAACAAGAAACGTCCAACTTTTGTATCAACAGTTATGATTTTGACTTTTGGGTATGATTTTGACTTTAGAGGCTGAGGTTTCATTACCTGTTTTGTCTACAGTTTGTTTGCAGATCCTCCATATCTCTCTTGGAAGCTTATAAAGACAAGCATGTTTCTGCATCGCAACCGTAAAACTCAACCCTTGATGAGGTTTAATTACATGCTTTTCATAAGATTTATAATGTGATATTTGCACAAACACATTAATATTGCTTTTCATAAGATTTATAATGTATTAATGTGATAATTGCCACTGTAAACCTCCACCTGAGGGGCACATGGGCTGTTGGGATCAATGCCTTAATAGAATGCTAAATATAGAGTGTGTAAAAGGAACATGCCCTTGCGGAGTTTTTTGTTCGAATCATCAGGTTATTTGTATTTTAATGCTTTTTATTCACTATCTCTGTTTACTAGGAGAGGTTACAACAATGACGCTCGTATATAATTGCAGTTCCAGAAGTGCAAGTATTCCAAACTAAAATGTGTACAATCTGGAAAGAAAGGTTGTGGGCTTCAGTTGTAAGAGGGTATCCCCAAAGGAAGATTTTTTATTGAATATGTTGGTGAGGTAATATGTCTACTAGCTTACTGTCACAGTTTTTTTGTCATATCTACAGGCATGCTCTTTATGATATTGATGGTCACAACCTCTAAATATGACATGTTCTTACTAATCTCATACTATTTTCCTTATTGTGATTTTTAGGTGCTTGATATGCCTACTTATGAGGCTATGCAAAGAGAATATGCTTCAAAGGGTCATAAGCATTTCTATTTTATGACATTGAATGACAGTGAGTTTGTGAGTCTCTTGTTCTTTTTCTTTATGATAGTAATTATTTATAATAGTGGATAGTTTATGCCTTACGGAATCATCAAAAGCACCAGTAGAAACAATCTATATATTGACTTTTGAAGTTAACAAGTATATTTCTGCCGCACGCTGCGGCGGATTTGGATATCGACTAGTGCTTAGACTGATTACTTATATGTTTAATTTGTCAAATCACCACCTACCTTGTGTTCTTTTTGACCAGTGGATGGTGAAGGCGGAAGTGCATTGGACTCTTTGCAACAGGAGATATTAAGAAGGTATGCACATCTATTACTATATGTTGTTCTGGACAAAAATTAAATGCTAATAAACTATAAACCCATGGAAGATACTTCTAAATGGCAAGTTGCACTTAGTTTTAGAAGTCTTTATGAGCTCTTTTTTTAGAAGATTATATTGTTTACAGTCTCAAAATATACTTCCAAGACTTGTCCATGCTATTGTTGAGGTTAAATGGTAACGTATATATCCTACAATTCACAAATTAAACCAATATAAGTATCAAAGCATTTGTGTATAATTACAATGGACAGTGGGAATGTTAGTTTTATGGATATAAATTAGTAGTCGTGAGTTAGGATCGAACTCGAGACCACGGGATTGCACACTTTGCGTATGAGAATTAAAGTTAATAAATAAATATAAAATGTTGTATTTATTTATTATTAACACAAAATATATAATGGACGTTAAATTAATTAAGTGTAATGGACCAACGATCGTTAAATGTTTAATGGAAGGACTAAATAATAAAATAGAGATTGGGAAGGTTCCGGAAACTCTCTTGGTGATGCATAACCGATCGGCCAAGGGTCTTTGTATTCTATCTCTTGTACTCCTAAATCAAAAACCTAATTTTTTTTTGTGTGTGTTTTGTTCCATCACCGATCGTACACCTTCCCTTGGTGTCGATCCACTTTGTTTTTCCAAAACAAAATATTTTGTGTTCTTAAATCTAGCATTACTTTAATTTGATTTAATACATGTGTACAAGAACGTGGTACTAACATACTTTTGTTAGTATCTTGGATTGAATTACAAAATCGGTAAGGGGTAATTCATATAATCCTATAAACCCTAATTAGGGTTCATCACTTGCTAGTTTTATATGATTGTCATGTTATATAATTCCAACAGTGGCATCACGAGTCTTATTTAATGAGTAATTAATTACTAAACATGTAAAAAACGAACATTGTATGTTGTTTGATATGATTGTTCTAGGGTTTTAGTTATGATTATGTAAACCCTAATTTTAGGGTTAGGTCTTTTGCCCTAATTGGTTTATATATTTTTTTAAAATTGTCGACCCCTAATTTTTTTAGGTCAATTCTTAAATTTTTTTAGTCGACTTCTTAAATTTTTTTTAGGCTTTATTATAATTGTTATGTTATCGATATCGAAACCTAGAATTATATATATTTGTTACGTGAATAAATTCATGAATAATGGTTATGTGACATGGAATTGTATGCGATCTTGTGACTTAATTGAATAATTGTTATGTTATATCCATGATGACACATGCATGTTCGTCATGGGTGGTTGCTTGAATTTTTAATTATTAAGTTATTTTATCACATGTATTGTTTTGATAAATCTTGAATTGGGGAAGACTCCAATACATATTAATGAATCAATTATGTGCAATTTGGTATATTTTTAAGGGTGAATTTTATATATCCCCTTGAAAACACAAGTAATTTCATATATACCCAATCAAACTTCTAAATATCATATATACCCATAAAAACATTTCAAATTTCATGTTTCCCCAACTTTACTTATTTAAAAAGAAAACTAATCATATTGTGACAATTATACCCTTCATGTTTTCTTCCAAATTGAACCACTTTATAGTGAGTTCTTTCATCATCGAAATACATGTCACATGCAGTCACAAAACACTTACTTTTCAGTTTTCACTTGCAAAACATAGAATGATATATGAAAATAAACAACAAAATAAACCTACGGATGTCAATCACAAAACACTTACTTTTCAGTTTTCACAACACGAAGCAATTAATTCACAACAAGATTTAGTTCATGGTGGTTTAAATTAAATAAGACTATTTGATACACGAAGCAATTAATTCACAACAAGATTTAGTTCATGGTTGTTAAATAAGACAATTAATCTCTACGTGAATCTGATCGATGGTTTGGCGCTCAAAAAAAGGATATAATGGTCATAAAATAAGTAATGGATAATAATGGGTATTTATGAAATTTAAAAAATAGATTGGGTATATTTGAAATTAGGGAGATTTTTAGGGTGATATATGAAATTTTTTCTATTTTTAACTATGGCTTACGCAATCGATTCGTCGATGTATGTGGCTCACTTTCAATTGTGCGAGTGAAAGCCCTAGTCAATATATACGTTAATTAACCTAGATATTATTTTATCAAATAAGTTGCATGTGGCTACTTGTTTACACGTATTAATTTTTAGTTATGTGCGCATTGTTTTAGTTGTTTATTTTTTATTGTTACTTGTTTGTTTATTATGTGCGACAAGTTTTAAGCAAAGTGTAATTTTGAATAGAAAAATAAATTGGACTAAAAAATGGTGAAATTTGATTTGTTTTTGAAGAGTTAAATTTTCAATAAGTTTAATTGATTGATGGCTTTGGTACAAATAGTGAGAACGGCTCATCCAATTTTGACAAACTATAAGAGGGGTACAAGGAGGGGAGCACATTAAATTGTGACCCGAAAGAAGGAGGTTATTGCTTCGCGCTGACCAAATTCTCCGCTTCTTTGTGCGTCAAATTGGAGTTACCAAGTAGGCTATTTTATGTACAAAATCATCTTATGGGCGAATTAGCTTTAATTCCATGCGCCACTTTTGTGGTAATTATCTGAAACACTAAGTCTTTATACTTATGCAAAAGTACGATATAATGGACGATAATTAAAGGTAAATTCCTTGATTGGTGAAACTAATACCTCAATCAAAACTTTGTGAATTTAATCTTTGTGAATTGGTTAGTAAAAAGTTTTTTATTAAAATTTATGCTACAAGATGAATGCATGACATCTTTGTACATATTTGATTTGACACCATAAATCAAAACTAGTACCCTTTTAAATTAAGTTAGTGCCATCTAGTTAAAGGAACACTTGAAGTTGCAATTTATGTCATGTCAGAACTTGGCGAGATTGTGATGGAAAGGTAAATCTTCATGTGAAGTCAGACCTTGCATGGAGACATTTGCAGTTCTTTAAGTTAGACGACTTAAATTGAGTAGTAAGTGAGAACTGGACTCAAGGCACGAGATGGGGATAAAACATGTTTACATTTGAAATGTTCTTGGTAATGTAAATCCCATAATGATCTAGGAGTTGGAAAATGTTTTCCAATTATTGTTTGACAGATTACCTTATTATATGCTTTCGTTACTAGCAGATCAACTGATGTAATGAACCTATGATAATTTGGATCCTAGTTTTCGAGAAAATTATATGGTTATATGTTTATATTACCTTGGGTATATTTTATTTTCTTGAAAAATTGTATTATCGAAAAAACTAATACTTGAAATTTTTCTGTAGAAATGGCTCAAAACAACGATAACACTACACTAAATTGTGCGTTCAAAATCTTTTTTTGAACGAGAAAAGTTGACTGGCTCTAAGAATTTCAATGATTGGCATCGCTCTTTGAGAATTGTCTGTAGAGTAGCTGATCGGTTGGATTATCTATACATGCCTTGCCCTGATAAACACGCAGCTGATGCCTCTGACGAGGTAAAGGTTGCGTGGAAGGTTGAGTATAAGCGTCATAATGATGTGGCTTGCTTGATGTTGGGAATGATGGACTATGCTCTCCAAAAGCAGTTCGAAAATTACTTCCCATACAATATTCTCAATGAACTCAGAATTATGTTTAAGAAACCTGCGGCTGTAGAAATCTATGATTTGATTGATGCACTTCACAGCTGCAAGCAGGGAGAGGGTAAACCCGTAAGTGCGCATGTGTTGGAGATGAAAGGATACATGGACCAACTACAAGCACTTGGAAAAGTTTATAAAAATGACATTGCTGTGAACTTTATCAATAGATCCCTTAACAAGGATTTTAATGGTTTTGTTCAGAACTTCAATATGCACTGCATGGGGAAGACAGGTACTGACCTACACGCATTGCTAATTGATTATGAAAAAGGGTTATCTCAAAAGGCTCCTACTCCCCAGGTACTTGCTATTCAAGGTGGTAGGATTAATAAGCCAAAACCGCAACGTGCAAACAACAAGAAGGGTAAAGGGAAATGTAAGGTTGACAAGGGTAAACAAGTTATAGCCTATCAACCAGAACCGAAGAAGTACCGTACTCAGAAGAAGGAAAATCCTAAAAAGGATCAAGCATGCCACCACTGCAAAGTCGTTGGGCATTGGAAGAGAAACTGTGCTCTCTATTTTGATGAATTGCGGAAAAATAAGTTGAAGCATTCTGGGTCCTTGGGCGCCAGTACTTCAGCTAACTTATTTATGATTGAATTATTTACTCTAAATCATAAAAGTTCCTGGGTTTGTAATACACTACAGGGGTTTAGAGTGGAGAGGAAGTTGTCCTATGGAAAGCAATATCTGCATGTGGGCAATAGGGCACCTGCAACTGTTGAAGTCATAGGAGTGTTTAGTTTAGTATTGCCTTCGGGCTTAGTACTGTTATTAAACAATTGTTATTATGCACCTTCTATAATTAGAGGTGTTGTTTCCTTTTCAGTATGGTTAGATCTTGGTTTTACTCATACTATCACATGTAATGAAATTTATGTTTCTTTAAATGGTGTATTTTATTTTAATGCAATTACTGTGAATGGTGTGTTTGAAATTGATATGATTGGAAATGCATCTGACAATAATAATAATTCGATGTTTAGCATCAATAAGAAAATGAAGTTAGACTTGAATTCTTCTTATTTTTGGCATTGTAGACTTGCTCATATAGGCAAGACTCGCATGCAAAAGCTACAACGTGAAGGGCTTTTGCAAAATATCAATGATGAATCATTTGATAAATGTGAGTCATGCATATCTGGGAAGATGACGAAGAAACATTTTCATAGCAATATGGAGAGGCGCCCGATCTACTTGGTCTTATTCATCTTGATGTGTGTGGACTACTTAGACATGTGTCAAAGAGAGGTGCTAGCTACTTTTAACCTTTATCGATGATTTCGGCCGTTATGGTTATGTTTATTTACTTAAGCATAAACATGAGGTGTTTGAAACATTTAAGGTTTTCAAAGCAGAAGTAGAGCTGCAATTAGGAAAGAAGATTAAAGCTCTTCGATCCGATAGAGGCGGTGAATATCTAAGCCAAGAGTTTAAAGATTACTTAGCTGAGAATGGAATTGTCTAGAATCTAACATCTCCATATACTCCACAACAAAATGGTGTATCTGAGAGAAGGAATCGTACATTGTTAGACATGGTGCGATCAATGTTTAATCTTACTACTCTGCCTTTATCCTTTTGGGATTATGCTTTAGAATCTGCTGTTCGTATTCTAAATATGGTTCCCACCAAGAAGGTTGATAAGACACCATATGAAATATGGCATGGTAAAGTTCCTAACTTGTCTTATTTAAAGGTCTGGGGTTGCGAGGCGTATGTTAGACGTGACTCAGCAGATAAACTCCAACATAGATCTGTAAAGTGTATCTTTGTAGGATACCCTAAGGAAACTATGGGTTACTACTTTACTATCCAACCGAAAATAAAGTAATTGTTGCTAGGTATGGAGATTTTCTTTGAAAGGATCTCGTATCTCTAGAATTCGATGGGAGAGTTTATGATCCGGAAGATGATCATGAAGATACATTACCTTCGAAAACACTAACGCATTTACGGTAGAACCCGATAGTCCGGGTCCTCCACCGAAGTTGAAGTGGTTCCCATTCGTGAGATCCGTAAGGACTACGCGTGCACCGAACGTCTATGTCTTAACGTAGAAGTTGAGGAAACTATATTAGAGATCTTGGAGAGCCTGCTAATTATAGAGCTGCCATGGCAACTCCTGAAAAGGACAAATGGCAAGCTGCAATGAATGGGGAAATGTAATCCATGAAAGATAATGAAGTCTGAGAAGAGGTTGACTTACCTTCAAATGCTAAGGTAGTTGGAAGTAAGTAGCTCTATAAAATAAAGACTAACATGGATGGCAATGTATACATCTATAAAGCTCGTCTAGTTGCGCAAGGTTTTACTCAAACTTTTGGCATAGATTACGAGGAGACTTTTCTCCAGCAGAGACATTTGAGCTATTAGAATTCTCATAGCTATAGCGTACTATGACTATGAGATATGGCGATGGATGTCAAAACCGCCTTCTTGAATGGTCGCCAGATGAAGACATCTATATGAAGCAACATGAGGGTTTGTGAATCAACAATTTCAAACCGTATGCAAACTTCAAAGGTCCATTTATGGATTGAAGCAAGCATCAAGGCAATGGAATAAGAAATTTGATGAAGAAATCAAAAGGCATGGATTTATTCAAAATCTTGATGAACCATGTGTATATCACAAAGTTAGTGGGAGTGATGTAATTTTCCATATTAATTATGGGAAAAGACATTCCAAGTTTGCAAAGTGTTAAGGCATATCTTGGACAGTGTTTTTACATGAAGGATTTAGGAGAAGCTGCATACATTCTGGGAATCAAGATCTACAGAGATAGATCAAAGCGGTTAATTGGTTTAAGTCAAATCGCTTACATTGATAAAATATTGAAGAGATTCAATATGCAAAATTCCAAGAAAGGATATTTGCCGATGGAAGTAAAGCATGGCTTATGTAGCGATATGTGTGCTTCAACACATGCAGAGGTGGTACGCATGGAGAAAGTTCCTTATGCTTCAGCAGTAGGATCTATTATGTATGCTATGAGATGTACAAGGCCAGATTTGGCATTCGCTCAAAATATGACAAGTCGATATCAACAGAATCCAGGTGAACTTCACTTGATTGTTGTTAAACATATTCTAAAGTATCTTAGAATACGAAGATATGTTTTAGTGTATGGTGGAAATCCGCACACGAGCTTGGTGTTCTGAGGTTTCGTGATGCGTCCCGGCAATGTGATAAAGATGATACAAAGTCTCGACGGGTTATGTCTTTGTCATTAATGGAGGAGCGAGAGCTGGAAGAGCAAGAAGTAGAGTACAATTGCGATATGTCGTGTGATGCCGAATAATACATAGCCGCTCGGAAGCCGCAATGGAGGTCGTTTGGATTAGGAAATTCATTTCGTGGCTTGGTGTTATGCCTTCAATTGAATCGCCTATTGATATGTATTGTGATAATTCTGCTGCAATCATATTTGCCAATGAGCCCGGAGTCATGAAGGGAACCAGATATTTTCTACGGAAGTATCACTATGTTCGGGAACAAGTTCGCGAAGGTGAAATTAATCTATTGAAAGTTTACACAGATGAAAACTTAGCTTATCTTTTCACTAAGGCTCTACCTAGAGAAAAGCTTATTGGACTTGCCAATGGCATTGGACTTCGTTTGGCTAATAGTTTCATGCATAACTGTGATTAGTATTTGGATAAAGGATATTGTAAACATTTATTATTTTGATGAAATAAAATTTTGATTATGTTTATTTTCATTTATAATATTATTGTCCTATATTTGCATGTTTAATCTATGAGTAACTAAGTTATTCTAAATTGTCCATTGTCGATTAATGATATGGGGGTATCATTAAACTAAGACAAAGCTGAGAGATGTGGTAGAATATACTTGAAAGTATATTGATGAGAATGCATACCAATTTCAAATGATATTCAATGAATTGAATATATGACTTATCCCAACTACATAATTTACTTTATGGATATTGTTGTTAAGTAAATTGTGAATAGTTATCCTCAGACTTGAGATACCAGATAAGTGTCATAAATGTAGTGCATTTCTGTGGAACAACTTAACGTTATACGTAACTGGTAGTCATAAGGGTTGTTTCCAAAAGTGTTACAAAGTTTGTGGGTTATTCTTGTAGTCAAGATAGAATTTGTTCCTTCAAATTTATTTGGAGTTTGATACTGCTGGGCCAGGGCCCCTCGTAGGGTTGACAAGATGTTTGTGTGGCCCCTGAATATGTTCAGAAGATTTGGTAATCTTGCTCAAGCACTTAAAACGAGAAACAGAATGGTTGAATAAAGAATGACTTAAATCCATATCTTTATTTAACATAGTATTAGAAACAAAAGGATAATAAGAATGAGAAATAATTAAAAGGTTTTCCAGGAGCCTTACTCGAGTTGTGCTAGAGGCATCGAAGTGTTGCTAGACGCTAACCAATGTGATCATGCTATTAAGATATATCCAAGTGGGAGCTGTTAGTTTTATGGATATAAATTAGTAGTCGTGAGTTAGGATCGAACTCGAGACCACGGGATTGCACACTTTGCGTATGAGAATTAAAGTTAATAAATAAATATAAAATGTTGTATTTATTTATTATTAACACAAAATATATAACGGACGTTAAGTTAATTAAGTGTAATAGACTAACGATCGTTAAATGTTTAATGGAAGGACTAAATAATAAAATAGAGATTGGGAAGGTTCCAGAAACCCTCTTGGTGATGCATAACCGATCGACCAAGGGTTCCCCAAGCCCAATCCATGTCTAACTTGGTCACCAAGTTATATTGGGTATATATATAAGGCTTAGGGTCTTTGTATTCTATCTCTTGTACTCCTAAATTAAAAACCTAACATTGTTTTGTGTTTGTTTTGTTCCATAACCGATCGTACACCTTCCCTTGGTGTCGATCCACTTTGTTTTTCCAAAACAAAATATTTTGTGTTCTTAAAACTAGCATTACTTTAATTTGATTTAGTACGTGAATACAAGAACGTGGTACTAACATACTTTTGTTAGTATCTTGGATTGAATTACAAAATCGGTAAGGGGTAATTCATATAATCCTATAAACCCTAATTAGGGTTCATTACTTGCTAGTTTGGGAATTGATTCTTGAATCGAAAAAGGTACGCATACGTTTATGTTTTTGTTAATTAGTCATTCATTAATTCGTTCCTATACGCTTCAACATGTTTCTTTGATGTTTTATGTGTTTTATATATGATTTTCATGTTATATAATTCCAACAGGGAAGTGTAGTGGTTAAAGGAAGACATGATAGTGCTGCTAGCACAAATGTTACTGCTGCTGGATATGTTACTGCTGCTGGAACAAATGTTATTGCTGCTAGAACAAGTTCTACACATGAAGAATGTCCAAGCATTGTAAGAATGGGTCAATTTTGGTTGCGTTTTTTTCTCTAACGGGTCAAACAGTAAAGAAACAGAAAACATTAGCTTGACATGGAAAGGGGCGAACTTGCTACCATATATTTCAATTGTATAAAACCTTCAAATAAAGTTTGAAACTTTTGGGCAAAAAGTAGTCCAGCGGTCAACCCGGTCCGCGTTGGCCCATTCTAAAAGTTGCCCGTTTGACTTGTAGCCCCATAAAAAACTCCCCATAAAAAAAAATTGGCGTAGAATACTGTCTCCTAACATAAGTACGAGAAACAATAACAACGTTTTTCGATTTTGACCATGCAATATAAGAAGATTCTTAGCAGCTGAAATGTTGACCTTTCAAACAAACAAACTTGTTTCTTTTCGTTGCTAAATATCATCAAACGTGAAAACATTGCAAGCAAAACATTACACATTGTAAGCAAGTGGCTTTGAAAAAAGGATAAGGATAGAAGATTTACCCAATTTGTTCAAAATCGCTCATTTTAGCAATATGTTGTTTTTTATGGTCTCCTAAAACAATAATTAGATACAACAAAAGTAGGTTAAAGTCAACAAAAACAATCACTCAAAAAAGATGTCATAATTCAACCTATGTTACACTTTCAAACACAAAATTGACACACATTTTCGCAAAATATACTTTAATTATAACAATTTCATAACAGGTTAAACACATACAAATAATAGTCAACATAAAAAGCAGTTAGACCAAATAATAATTATTTAAATGATGATAAATTGAAAAGAAAAACAAACCATTCTGCCAAGAATTGTATGAGTGTCAGCAAGAACTTTATTAAGCGCTGATGCATCCGAAAACGAAACGAATGCGAACCCCCAAGGATTACCAGTCATTCGATATTTAGCAATAACCGAACCCACAACATTTCCATAGCTTCTAAAATGGTTTTTCTTCATATCCTCTGTTGTCTCCCATGACATCCCACCAACAAATATCTTAGCTTCTAAAATGCTTTAATGAAAACATTAGTAGTTGTAGCACAAATGTTCGATGAAATGCTTCAACGAAAAATTCAATAGTTGTCTGGATTGTGTTGGTTTTTGGTTTATATGCATGAGTTCGTACTTTATCATATTGAAGTAAACTAAATGCTGCAAGGTTCTGTTCCTATGCTGATATTTCAGAACATCATAATTTTCTATGTTGGATTTGTTGGAGACTATATCTATTCTACATAACTTTGAGTTCTAAGTTTATGCAGCCACCATATGGTGTTGCGCAACTTCTAAAACTCATATGACCTATTGTAAAACTTGCAAACAGATTGGGCATGAACTTAACAAACTCAGTAGACGTAATTTAATACACATGTCTGAAAGAAAATTCACAACATTGCCCATAAACCTACATTTGTCATGTTCAGTTTACATGGAATAGTGATACCCATTCATGACAGGTTGACACCATGAATTCTTAAGAAACACTCAACAACTCTGAGAGTATATCCTTTTAAAAGTTTTACAATGAGTTAGTTGTACTGCTGTAAACCTATAAAAAGACGAACATCTTAATGTAAATACTGATATGCTTCCTTTCAAATATTCCAGGAAATTTCCAACATGGACCATTAACAATATTTAGTTATAAATTCCGTGGCATTATATACTAGTATGACCGATTGTATCCTAATTTTTGTAACACCAAAAACCTAGGAAAGGCTCAAACTAAATTATATAATATGATGAGAACTAAAAATATTAAGCGCAAGTAACCTAAATTCATACACAATCATTTACAGATAACTTATGCACTTAGCTTAACCTAAATTCAAACTAACTAATACTTGAAATATGAACTAACATACACATAGATCTAAACAATTTGATATCATAAAACACAAACTAATACACATTATAACCATACGCAATAATCGATTAAACAAACACAAATTCGATAATATTACTTGCACTAAGCTTCACTAAAATTGTGATTAACTGAACTAATAATATGTTTATAAAAAATGTGCTTAGGTTTTATATGCATTTCGTCAAACACTTGATCGACACTTCCAATCCACAACATTTCGTCAGGCATTTCGTCGAACAGTTATTCAGCACACACAAAGAGTTACTTCAACAATAATATGAACTTGAATTTGACAGCTAAATCTAATTCTATTGTGTGATTGATTGTTAACGGTTGAGTTGAATTTGAACTTGAACATGATAAATACCTCAAATCGATAGCAGTGGTATGAGAAGATGGGAGAAGATGGTGCGTAGTGAGAGACGATGGGTGAATGTGATGCGGTTTTTTATTTAAGTGTTTTTTGAATGTAAGTGATGCAGATGATACATCCTTATTTTTACTTATTAACTTATTTAAATTAAATGTAAATAATTTTACTTATTAACTTATTTAAATGTAAATTTAATATTATCAAAGTTATTTAGATAAAAGAAAAAAGTACATAATATAACAAAATTTTACGAATAATCAGTATGTCTTAAATTGTCAGTGTATTTATATCATATTAGAAAAGATATATAACTTTATTATATAACATTGATGCATTATCGTTTTTCAGTTGGCTTTTAAATTGAACAAATTTAAATGTACTTTTTTTTTTATTTGAATTTTTGGTAATATTTCATAATGGGAAAGATACATGATCTTGGTATATAATACTAATGCATTCATTTTAATTATTCATATTTAAACAAATCTCGATTTTACCAACTTGTAAAATTCATAATTTAATGACCATCATTTTTCGTCTCAATATTTTATAAATTAGTGATCACCAACCTTGGTCTCTAATTTGAAAACCTAGTGACCATTAATATTTGGTCTTTAAAATATAGGGGTTAGGGTTTATGTGACCACTGTTTTTCGTCTAAATATTTTATAAATCAGTGACCACCAACTTTGGTCTCTAACTTGAAAACCTAGTGACCACTGATATTTGGTCTTTAAAATTTAGGGGTTATGGTTAAAGTTTAGGGGTTAGGGTTTATGTGACCATTGATTTTTTTTCTCAATATTTTATAAATCAGTGACCACCAACCTTGGTCTCTAACCTAAAAACCCAGTGACCACTACTTTTTGTCTTTAAAATTAAAATACCTTTTTAGACAATGACCAGCCACCACTTTTGGTAACTTGCTATTTCACTGAAAAATGTTAGATTTACGGTTTTAGGGACTATGTGACCATTATTATTCGTCACTAATACTTGTCATTGTGACAAATTAGTGACCACATTCTGTAACTGTCACTAATTATGTGGCAATGACGAAAATGCAGTGACAACAATTATATTGGTGACTAAACTATGATAATAGAGACCAAAGCATGAGTGGTCACAAAATAATTGGTCACTAAAGGCACTTTTTCTTGTAGTGATTAAACCTTCTATTTGCAGGTGAGAAGGGAAGGAGAATACGGGAGAATAAACGAGTCACTGTGCCATTGCTCAAGCTGAGTCTTTGCGACTTTGCTTTACAAGCTTCTTGGAGGTCTTGATGTTCACAGGTTTATAAACGTTTATGATTTCTGTCATTACTTATAGCATTTTGAGGTTTGATAAGACTATTGACTGATATTACATTAAACTTTATACGGGGCTTGCAATGGTGTTTTTAGGTTTGTTATAAAGAATGGAGCAAAGGGTTTTGAGATTAATGGTTGAGTTTGTTTATTTTGTATAGAAAGACAAATTTCAGCACTTATAAGCTGAAATTAGGCTTTGAGATTAATGGTTAAGTTTGTTTATTTTGTATAGAAAGACAAATTTCAGCACTTATAAGCTGAAATTAGGTTCAAGGTATAGTGGTTGTTTTTGTTTATTTTGTAAAAAAAGACAATTTTTTTTAGAAATTTTCGATTTAAGCTATCTATAATGTTTTTGGGTTCAAAATGATGGTCGAAAGCTAATACTACTAGTTTTCTTCCAATGAAGACTTTGAATTAAGCATGTAGGAGATTGTGTTGTGTATAAAGTATAAACAAAGAGTCATAAAGGGCTCCTATGTGTTGAAGTGTTTTAGTTAGTCCATACACTCAACATCCGTTTCCGGAGGAAATGAGAAAGTGTAAGAAAGTAATTCTATATTAAGTGGATCTTTGTAACAGTTAGTGCTAAGGGATTTATTAGGTGCTTGGCATTGAATTTTGAAAGTGACATATTCTGACATAGATTAGTCACAGTTAGATAATTAGTTGTTGCAAAATGGGCTGCAGAAGATTGTGTTTGGTAAATCCTGGTCGAATTAAAATTTACATGTAAAATGACCCATATGTGACCAGATAATCCAAATCACTTTTATCTAATTTTAAACTGATGATTTGGTCCTTCACAATCAGGTCGAGTTTCACATTACCCAAACACTAGGTGACTTGAATCTGGATGAAAACACAATAATCAGATAATAAGTTTCAAATACATTGCTAAACACCCTGTTAACATGTGTACTTTGAACTTTGAAGATCTATCTAGCCCTTATTTCATGTTTGGTTAAACTTGGAGAAGATTGCCCTGTCTTTGATGATATGTTCGAATTTTGCCAAATATATGATGGTGCAACTATTGGTAAGTTTCAATGTTTAATAGTATGTTATGTTTGTGAGGTTCAGATTTCAGACATATATGATACTTATCCTTGCTTGCAGATGTTGCACAAAAAATAATCGGCTTTGTGACATTGCCATTAACTGGTCTGGTGGATTACACCATGCCAAAATGTGTGAGGCATTTGGAACGAAACATTTTCTTAGATTTCATGAGTAGGTTAATGTCATACTATCATACCACAATATTGTCCGTGTTAGATACTGTGACTTCATCTTCTAAGGGTAGTTTGGTAACTTTGGTACTACTTAACTTAGCTAGTATCATAAGGGCATTTTGGTCATTTTGATAGTGTCTTAAGTATTAAGTTTTCTTTGTAGTTGAGCTTCTGAATGTCGGTTGTAATCTCTTATAAAGGAGAACTAGAACTAGACTTTGTAACCCACTTCATAATTATGTTAATAATAAATACCAATTTGTGCTCCTTATCTTGTAATGTTTCTGTTCTGATAATTGTTGCTGGTCTTTGGTCTTTTGCTCCAAATTATGATTATCCCAAATAAATCCTAACAAATTGGTATCAAGAGCCACTCGATCGATTGAAGCAAGCTGCAACTCAAGTCCACAGCTGATCGATGTTCACAAACAGAAACAATAAAAGCGGAACAAATAATAACACAATGTTTCTTGGAATAAGCTCTCCAATTAATCGAAAAGTATTTGCTTACAAAAGCGATATTGAATACGTTAATGACAAACCACACTCGGTTTGTATATATAGGAATAGAACATGCTTTCCTAATCCTACTACAATTCTAATATTCTAGTTATATTAGAACCGACATTCCCCATGGACTTGGGTCGATGGCTGCTGCCCCATGGGCTCGGGTCAGACATTAGCCCAACATTCACCCCCCTAATTTCTGACTCGAGATAGGGAGGTCTTCAACTCCGAGTAACTCTTGCATTTCCTTGAACTTAATCCTTGCGAGAGCTATCGTCAGAATATCAGCACGTTGTAACTCACCTCTTACAAATTCAATTTGTACTTGGTCTCTTTCAACACACTCTCGGATAAAATGATAACGTGTGTTTATATGCTTGCTTCTCCCGTGAAAGACTGGATTTTTCATAAGTGCAATAGCCGATTTGTTGTCAACAAATAAGACCACCACTCTTTCTTCCATTCCGGTTATTTCACTCAACAATCCACGTAACCATATCCCTTGACACGCGGCTGAGGTTGCAGCCATGAACTCGGCTTCACAAGACGATAGAGCCACCGTGTTTTGCTTTTGTGAGCACCAAGTGATAGGTGATTTACCTAGATAAAATACATGCCCAGTTGTGCTTCGACCATCATCTTGGTCCATAGCATAACTACTATCACTAAACCCTACTAAATCCTTGGTTTTCTCTTGGTTGTATCGTATTCCAAAATTCAAACTACCTTGGATATACCTTAGTATTTGTTTCACGGTACGCCATATGTGATTCTTTTGGTTCTTGCATATAACGACTAACCAAACCAACCGAATAAGATAAATCAGTCGAGTGTGTAGTAAATACCTTAAACAACCAACTCGTCGTCTATATAATGTTGCATCAACCGGTTTTCCTTCCTTGTCCATGCTTAAATTCATTCCAGGTTCTAATGGACACTGAGTAGAATTCGCTTCATGCA
This sequence comes from Chrysanthemum lavandulifolium, assembly GCA_022545495.1. NCBI lineage: Eukaryota > Viridiplantae > Streptophyta > Magnoliopsida > Asterales > Asteraceae > Chrysanthemum > Chrysanthemum lavandulifolium. The sequence goes on along the minus strand of CM040244.1, from coordinate 32,190,639 downwards.
TCCCAACATCTTTCAAGATCTTCTTTGCATAGCTTTCTTGACTTATTGAGATACTCGAATCCTCTTGCTTTACTTCAATGCCAAGATAATAGCTTAACTTTCCCAAGTCACTCATATCGAACCTTTCTTGCATTTGTCTCTTAAATTCACCAATTTCATTGTTTTCGTGCTATGGATGGTGGAGAAATTGGTCCACATAGGTCGCATGTATAAGTTGAAGAGGATGTGTTGCCTTAAATTTTGCGCCTTTAGGAAACGCCTTCTTGGTTTGTTTTCCTACCAAACAAGATTCACACAACTTGTTCTCTTGATGAATTATTGGCAACTTTTCAACCATGCCCTTCCTTGCCATTAATTCCATCGTCTCGAAATTAATGTGACCCATCCTAGCATGCCATAACCAAGCATCATCTTCCATCTTTGCTTTGAGACAAACCGGACTTCCAACTTGGAGCTTAATCTTGTAAAGTCTATTACTTGTTCTAGGAACCTTCATCAAAAGCTTGCCATCCGAGTCACGATAGTAAGAAGGTTACCTTTCATACGAATGTCACATCCGCCTTGGTAGCTTGCCCAAGACTAATTATGTTGCTTTTAGCTCGGGTAGGTAATAGACTCCAGTGATTAACCGTTGCTCACCCGCTTTTCCTTCAATGATTATCGAACCCTTCCCTTTTATCTCGATGTAGGAGTTATCACCAAACTTCACTCACCGGAGATATTCTCATTCAACTCGAAAAGTATTCTCGGATCCCGTCATGTGATTACTTGCTCCATTATCCAAATACCAAGTGTCTTCCTCGTTTGGCTTAGTATTCAATTGGTTTGGGATAATATTTTCTTCATTCAAGAACTACTTCTTGAACGCTTTTCATCATAAAAAGTGTCGGTCATCATCATCCTCCGCTTGCAAAAGGTTTGATTCATACTTTTGCTTCTCGCTCACTTCGCTCAGCGGCGCTAGAAGCAAAGTGACCATATTCATCACATCCAAGCATTGAATCTTTGAAAGATCTCGACTTTTGTTCTTCTTTGCTCCGTATTGCTCCGGAGTTGTTACGGTTGTGGTTATTAGCTTGACCACTATCATGAGATTTGTTTTGAGAAGAAAAGTTTTGACCTTTACTGTTGCCACCGGAGGAATTCCTTCCTCGACCTTTCTTATCATATCTTTCAGCCCTTCCGAACATCAACATGCCTTGATCTTGTAATGGTGTCAACACCCTTCATTCTTCCTTCAAAAGCTTTCAACCTTCCAATTGCTTCTTGAAAAGACATAGTATTCAAGTCAAGAAATTGTTCTATTGAGGCAACAATTGCAACATACCTATCCGGAACGGATGCAAGTAGCTTTTAACAAGTTTCTTGTCTTCATAAATTGTTCCCAAGCTATTTACTACATACAATTTTGCCCATCCTAGCCGCAAAGTCATCGATTGATTCGTTGACTTTCATCTTTAAAGATTCAATTCCGCCTCCAAGGTTTGCAACCTCGCGTCTCGAACCCGCTCAACACCCACATACCGGTCTTCAAAGCTCCCAGTTTCTTTGGTCGTGTTGAATTGTGAAACTTGAAAAACAAGTTCTTCTCGAATCGCCGGAAGAGTAACGCCACCGCCATGTGATCTTGCTTAACAACAACTTGTGTTCCTTCCCCGGTTCCAATGCATCTAGTATTCCATGGACTCGGAATACCGCTTTAACTCTTATTGCCCATATGTTATAGTTCGTGCTTGTTAACATTGGACATTGAAGAGTCGTTTAGTATGTTCAATAGGTGGTTGACTCGACTCGCCTTGCACCATCCTTCTTGAACGCCTTTTGTAAGTTACCGGTGTAGTTGGATTATCTTCCAGCCCTAGAACACGCTTGTTTTACTTCTTGCCTAAGTAAACCAAGTTAAAGTTTGAAACTTTATCGACTTCTTGGAAACCCTTTAGTCGTCTTGACCGTCTTGGAAAACCCTTTAGTCGATTGCTTTGAAACCCTTTGGCGATCGACTAAGCTTGAACCCTTTAGACTTCAAAGATCGACTAAGCTTGGAACCTCTAGTCGACTTCTTGTACTGCCGTGATCGACCCACCGCTTGCAACCCTTCGCTTGATCGACCTCTTGAACTCGCTTGTGATCGACCTTGGTTGAACTCGGTCTTGTGATCGACCACTCTTGAACTGGTCTTGTGATCGACCACTCTTTAACCTTGCTCTTGATACCAATTCAAGTCCACGGTGATCGATGTTCACAAACGAAACAATAAAAGCGGAACAAATAATAACACAATGTTTCTTGGAATAAGCTCTCCAATTAATCGAAAAGTATTTGCTTACAAAAGCGATATTGAATCGTTAATGACAAACCACAACTCGGTTTGTATATATAGGAATAGAACATGCTTTCCTAATCCTACCACAATTCTAATATTCTAGTTATATTAGAACCGACATTCCCATGGACTTGGTCGATGGGTCGCGCCCATGGGCTCGGGTCGACATTAGCCCAACAAAGAATATTTTGGGTTTCTTCTTATTGACATAAGCTTTTGGTTGATTTCAAGAATTAATTTCTTGATATCATTTGTTTTTCGTTTGTGTTTGGTGGTTGTTGATTCGTTTAATTTGAAGAAACATTAGGTCTGTTTTTTTGTTTTATGTTTGGTGGTTGCTGTCAATCAATCTTGCTGGATATATGGTTTGTGAGTTGGGCTTTTTCCCTTTGTTCAGTCATTTGTTGCTTCTGCTAGTTTGATAAATTGAAGGTGTTAGTTGATTGGGATTAGGGATAATTAGAACTTGTGTTGAATCGATCGGTTTGTGTAGAGATTATCATATCTCTGTTGTTTTTTTTTTGGTTGGATCGATTAGTTATTGGATTTGCATCTAGGCTTTATCTTTTGTGGGTTTCTTTGATAAACATCAGCAACAATTTTTTTGTTATTTTTAGTATAACCCGTCTGAATAGTTATGTCTTCTCAAACACAATCACCATCGGTTAGTAGTATTGAGAAGTTTAATGGCAAGAGTAATTTTAGTTTATGGCCAATTAAAGTTCGAGCCTTATTGAAACAACAAGGCATTTGGGCACCTCTAGCCGGTCTCAAACCGGCTGATATGACGGATGCAAAATATGCCTCACAAGATGAAAAGGCCCATTCCACTATTTTGCTATCTTTATCGGATGAGGTCCTTTGCAAGGTTGCGGATGAAGAAACGGCTTCCGGTGTGTGGAAGAAGTTAGAAAAGCTTTATATGACAAAGTCGTTGACGAATAAGTCGTTAATGAACCAACGTTTGTTTTCGCTCGAATGAGAGAAGGTTCATCATTAAAGATCATCTTGATGCATTGAACTCGATCTTGATGGACTTGAAAAATTTTGAAGTCAAGATTGATGATGAAGATGTTGCTCTTATTCTCCTAGTATCGTTACCTCCTCGCTTGAAAACTTTGTGAACTCCTTCGTTGTTGGTAAAGACACTATCACATTAGAAGATGTACGATCCGGTTTGCATTCCGAGAGCTTCATCATCAAGCATCGGGAACTTTGGAATCTCAACCTGTCGGCTTATCAACCACAAGTCGTGATAGAGGTCAATATCGATTTCAAAAGGGTAAAGATAAAGGTGGAGCATCATCAAGTTCTCGAAGTCCCAATCCTCGAGATATTTGTAATTATTGCAAAAAGGAAGGCCATTGGAAACACAATTGTCCTAAACTTGAGGAAAAAGGTCAGGTAGCGGTTGTTGCTAAAGATGACTCGGGTTCAGAGTGTGAGGTGCTTTGAATGTTTTTTTTTACCGTAATCCTTATTATATAAGTGGGTCATTAGAATTTGAATTTGGTATTTGCATTTGAAGATCGATTTGGTGTTTGAAGACTTGGTTATAATTAGGTCATTCGAATTTTTGCTCGATCGTTGAGAATTTATCGCTTTGGAAAAATTTGGATCTTCGTTTGTCGGGATTTTGAAGTTTATTGCCGAATTTGATTGTCACCGTGAAGATCGTTTGAGCCGATTTGTTTGTTCTCATTGGCGTTTTGAATTTGTCGACTACCATTTGATTGTTCGTTTTGAAGTTATCGGCATTTGCTTTGGATCGATTTTATTTCGGATTGCTTTTGGGAATCGATCGTTTGTTTTGAATTGGGCTAGTATCTCTAGCCTTTGGAACTTTGAATTTTATTTGAAGTAGGTGGATGAGTTTAACTCAGGACCTCTGATGTTGGCCTCATTTACGGTGGTGAACGTGAATATTTGGTTGCCAGCCATTAAGATTTGGATTATGTTGCGGATCTTGATGCTAGAAGAACCTTGACAGGTTATGTTTTCACCATTGCAAATTCGGTTCTAAGTTGGAAAGCTACCATTACAACCATTAGTTGCTTTGAGCAAGTTTGGTCACTGTTTGAATTTGCTCGATAATTGGAGATATGGTGTTACTTAGGAGTTGAACTCAAGGTGGAGATTGTTAGATATTGTGACTTCATCTCTTAAGGGTAGTTTCGTAACTTTGGTACTACTTAACTTAGCTAGCATTATAAGGGTATTTTGGTCATTTTGATAGTGTCTTAAGTATTAAGTTTTCCTTGTAGTTGAGCTTCTGAATGTCGGTTGTAATCTCTTATAAAGGAGAACTAGAACTAGACTTTGTAACCCACTTCATAATTTTGTTAATAATAAATACAGTCTGCTCCTTATCTTGTTATGTTTCTGTTCTGATAATTGTTGCTGGTCTTTGGTCTTTTGCTCCAAATTATGATTATCCCAAATAAATCTTAACAGTCCGCTTAGCCCATAGGCTCACGGCTTTGCTTTTGTTCCATGTGAAGAGTTCCCGCCAGGTCACCCAAGCCAGTACTACTCTCACATGAGCACGCTTAACCGTATGAGCGATTAACCGCTAGACCACAAAAAGCGTTTTTGTCGTATAAGGCGAATGTTAGATTATGTCTCAGCCAATCCAAGTCACGGCCAATGTGGGATTTCCCTAGTTTGTTACAAGGATGTTTATGTATACTCTTACTGTTCTGTTGCAAACATATTTTTCTGTGCTAACCAAGTGCCATTTTAACACTTATTCCTAAGCTAAATAGATAGTGTATATTAGTTATCAAGTTAACAACATGCTCATGTTGCATTTCAGGTATGAATTGATCTAAAAGTTGAAGCTTCATGTAAACAAGAATACGTGCAACGTCTAAAAGTGAAGCTTTTATATGGATTTGAGCCCCGCCGCATCGTGCGGGCTCTATAGTCCTCGTTTATGAAACAAATATAACTAGGCGTACAGTATCTTGTTATAACCACTCTGTAATGCATTAATTTAGAGCTATAAGAGAAGTAAAATAACACAAGTTTACTAGCCTGTTACATTTACACATGATCTTTTCCAAACTGATAATTAACCAGGTTCTTAGAATCATCTTAGAAGCACAAAAACCTGTCATGATAGGATACATAAGGAGGACCAACAAAAGCAACAAACATAATTCTCCGTACATTTACAAAAGATAGTTTCAAAATAGTTAATCAACTCGTGAAAACAATTATAATTTATATCTTCCTGGCATAACCGGTAGCTGAGAACAAGGTTCTCAGACTTTTTCTAGACATGAGCCCAAGACACAGTGAATATTCAAATAGTTTATTAATAGCTAAAACCAACACACACACAAGCATGCGTGTATAGAGACAGTTTACAGCAATGAAATGCTCATGTGTTTGTATAAGTAATTCACACTTCAGTTTCCTTTTGCACATAGATGACAACACTAACTTAGGTGGTGTTTGAATTCGATGTAATTGACTTAATATGAAAAAAACTGAATTCATTAAGTCGTATAAAAAATGTTTGTTTGTGACTTAACAGAGAAAGTTGACTGAAAATATTAAGTAATAAAACTGAGGCAGTGTTTGTTTGTGACTTAATTGACTTAATATAAAAAAACTGAATTCATTAAGTCATATGAAAACTGTTTGTTTGTAACTTAATTGATAAATATGACTGAAAATATTAAGTAATAAAACTGAGGGTGTCTGCATTAAATCATCTCTTAATTAAACATGACTTAATAAAAAAATTTAATAAACAAGCCCTCAAGTGTGTCTGCATTAAGACATCTCTTAACTAGTCATGACTTAATAGGAAATTTAAACAAACATCTCTTAACTAATCATTACTAAACAGTCCAAAGGATTGTCCAGCTCCACAACATAGTTAACATGATGAGTATCAAAGTGCAAATAGGTATGACCTCAGACTGAACAGCCAAGAGAATATAATGACTAAGGGGATGTTTGGAATTGCATAATTTTGCTTATGCTTAGAGAGTATAGCTTATAAGCACCTACCATGTGCTTATCTAGCAATGCTTAATTATTTCATCAAATTTTAGCAAAGGTATATTATGCCTTTTACAAGTGAATGAGCTGAATTGGATTGTGTTTTAGCTCTAAAACTACAAATGGGTTAAAAAGAAGCTAAAAAAAGGAACATGACAAATGGGTCAAAAATTGCCCAAAGTATATTGTATTGTGTACAACCTAACGATGCGCATGCTAATAGGCACTGAATTTCATGAACCATTTATGTCATTTGAGAAATAAAGATCGGTCTCACTGCACTCAGCAAGCGTTGCAAGTGAAGCTATCTCATATGAGAACCTCATCACCAAAGGCAACAACATTGCTCAAAAAATAAAGATGTAGAGGTTACACTCCATGAACAAACAACAATGCTCAAGGTGATTAGTAACAAAGTATACGGACTGAATTTGTATAAAACAAAGTTGTGGCCCAAAACAAAGGGAACCTCCATCACAGTTTCCATGAAAGTGTCATGAAACTGATATCATACCAAATACCTCCATTAATGTTATTGACTATCGGTTCTTCAAAAAAAATCAGATCTAGAAGGGAATACAAGGATTGTCTATTTAGGATGAGACAAAATGAGGTAGTCACTATGAAAATGTCATGAAGTTGATACCACGTCTCCATAATCAATAGTCCTAGCACAACTAGGCAAGTTGCTACTACAAAACAAACAAGCATTCAATTTTGGGTTCAATGGACCTCGATGATGATTGTAACATCCACAAACTCAATATAATCAAAATATATTCCTAGCTGAGAAAATTGAAAATTTTTTCTTTTGGAATACCTTTCGTTGAAAATTAAATATCCTTACCATGAAAAAAAAAAAAATTACCTTTCACAAATTTTTGCATGACGGATATTTGTCGCATGAAGTCATATGCATGCGATATATCAGTTGGGAGTTGGAACAACATATTGTAACAGACATTTCAATGAAGAAGAACTAAGAAATATCTGTTTAAAATCGGAACATGTTGAGTTAGTAGTTATAGTAGGTAAAAAACTAGGTAGACAAGTTTAAAGCGGAGTAAATTAATGTACTAAGAGAAATTAGAGGGACTGAAGCTGTACATGTGAATAACCAGCTGGTCGAGCCTTAACCTCATATTTTTTTCACATCGTTTGATGTCCAATAAACACTCAAAACACACACACAAACACACACACACATCGTTTTGTTCATCTAATTTTTAATCAATCACAAAAAAATTATTCATGGCTGATCCTGTTACTTCCGCCCTTGTGAATGATTTGGTAGGGAAATTAACATCAGCAGCTATCAAAGAGTATGGGTTGCTTAGGGGACTTAAAAATGATCTTTCAGCTCTCGAGAACACTTTCAAACTGATCAAAGGTGTTCTTCATGATGCAGAGATGAAACAAACAAAGGATAAGCGTGTGGAAGGATGGCTCAAGATTCTCAAATCTGCCTCTTTGGAGGTGGAAAACGTGCTCGAAGAAGCCAAAACTGAAGCTATGATAAAAAGGATGCACTGGGAAATGGGCAGGAAATACAAGCTAAGAACCTTCTTTACCTCTCGCTATAATCCGCTTATGGTTAGATTTAGGATTGCTCACAAAGTTAAGAGCATACGGAAAAAATTGGAAGACATTGATTCTAATAGATCCAAGTTTAAACTGACTTCCAATACCACAAGTGAAGATGGCACGCGAATTGCTGGTGAGATTTCAAACAGGGAAACTAGCTCACTTGTAAACTTGTCCAAGATCTATGGAAGGGATGAAGAGAAGAAGATGATAGTTGATAAGATTTGTGACCAAGAAATAGGCATCAGACATGACGTTGATGACGTTCGAGTCTACGCTATATGGGGCATGGGTGGCATCGGGAAAACCACGCTAGCTCAATATGTTTACAACCACGAAACGGTGATGAAATGTTTCGAATCAAAGTTTTGGGTGTATGTCTCTGATGTGTTTGATGTCAAAAGAATAATAAAGTCAATATGTGGCTCAGAACATTCGGAGTTAAATAAGATGCTAGAATGCCTTCAAGACAAGTTACGTGGTAAGAAATTTTTTATAGTAATGGATGACGTATGGATCGAAAACAAGGACATGCAAAAGTGGGATGAGTTATGTAAAGCATTAAGTTGCGGAGCAAAAGGCAGCACCGTTATGGTGACGACACGGAAGAAAGATACTGCCCAGCTGATGGCTAAGATTCCTGATTTGCAGCATAATGTGGCAGTTTTATCACCAAAGGAGTCATGGTCGTTATTCAAGATGCTTGCATTCCCAGACGGAGGAGTCACAAGGGAGCTGGAGCTTGTAGGAAGGGAGATAGTTGAGAAGTGCAAAGGCTTACCTCTAGCAGTGAAGACTTTGGGTAGCTTAATGTCGACAAAAAAAAGGGTAAATGAGTGGCAGCTTGTAAACAAGAAGTTCATGTCGGAGATACAAGACAATGGTATCTTAACTGCTTTGATGTTAAGCTACGATGACTTGCTTCCATATATGAAGATATGTTTCTCTTATTGTTGTCTATTTTCAAAAGGAAAGGAAATGAGTAAGAAGTTATTGATAGAGTTTTGGATGGCAAATGAATTTATTCCACCTCAAGAAGATGTAAGCTTGTATGAGCTTGGTGAGGAAATTTTTACTTGTTTGGTCCGGAGGTCGTTTTTCCAAGATGTTGCTTCCATATACAAAGGTGAGAAATGCAAAATGCATGATTTAATGCACGATCTTGCGCAATATGTAATGAGACATGATTGTGCGGTTATAGGGCCGGGTAAGGAGTCTATAACCCCGGATGAGGTGCTTCATCTCAGTTTAACATGTGAAGATTTTGAGTTTTCAGAACAGGATTTGGTAAAGCTAAGATCAGTACGATCAATGCTGGTCTTTTCCAATTATTATGAAAGTAACATTAGACAAATCTCCAACCTTGTCTATCTAAGGGTGTTGTACTTGAACAAAATTGAAAGCTCGACGTTGCCCGAATCAATCTGCAAGCTAATACATTTGAGATACTTGAAAATAGAAGATTCGGATATAAAAGCTCTACCAGACAGTATTATGTATCTCCAGAACCTGCAAGTTCTAATTATAAGAAGATGGCTTCCGAATATAAAAGGAAGGTATGGGTGGTTCCGTGAGTTGCCTAAAGGTTTGAGGTACATGAGGAATCTTCAACATCTAGATATTGGTTACTCTCCTTATCTCCAGCATATGCCTGTTGGAATAAAAGAACTAACCAACCTTCAAAGGCTTTCACAGTTTGTTGTGGGAAAAGATGATGGGGCCCGAATAGGTGAACTGGGAAATCTAAATCGTCTTGGGTGGGATTTGAGGTTATATAGACTTGAGAATGTTGGAGGTTTAAGGGGTGCCAAAAGTGCCAATTTGAAAGACAAAACAAATCTAAAGTCTTTGACATTAAAATGGCGTGATTATCATGAACGAGAAATATCTGATTCAGAGGAGGTTCTTGAGGGATTGGAACCAAATTCGGGTCTGCAGGAGTTGACTATATGGTGGTACATGGGAACGGTTCTTTCTCCGAGTTGGCTGGTCAAATTAGTCAATTTGACTAGTATTGAATTTTATCATCATGATAACTGTGAACAACTTCCGCCACTTGGGAAATTACGCAGCCTCAAGAAAATTCAATTGCTAGGAATGCAGTCTTTAAAGTGTTTCCATGATGATGACTATGTTACATCAAGGGACGGAAACATTCTCTTTCCTAATTTACAGAAGTTACATATTCAGGCTTGTGGGTCTTTGGTTTCTCTGCCTAGTAACTTCCCAAAACTGCAGTCTTTGAATATATTTGTTTGTGACAAATTAGGTTCTCTGCCACATGAGATACGAAGTTTCAAGGATCTCAATCAAATTACCATTCATCAGTGTAAAATTCTAAGCAAAAGGTGTAAAGAGGGGAAAGGAAAGGATTGGGCTAAAATTTCTCACATTCCACATCTCAACATTGATCCTCCACTGTAATATTCTCCTTTAATTATTTCTTTTAATTATATATGGTTGTTTATCTTTAAACAGATCTAATAGAAAAAAGTATTTAATTGTTGCTTTTCAAAGTGAAAGAAAATGTACTATTTTCAAATGTCAAATGTTCTTTTATGATAACAAAGATAAAGCCAAATCCATAATAAAACTGTTAATCAGTATTTGTTCACCAATTCTTCTATTATCAATTGTTTGATTCACTTGGTCTAATTTTTATCTAACATTTAAAATGGAGTTTGGACGAAGCTAATGTTCATTACATTTTGGTTTGTGTTTATATGTGAAGACGGCGACGGAATGAGGACACGGACGATGATAGCGTGAACTACAGGGATGAGGACAATGACGAGAATGAGGACAAGGACGATAATAGTGTGAACTACAGAGACGAGGATAGTGACGAGAATGAGGACAAGGACGATGATAGCGTGAACTACAGGGATGAGGATTAGAATCGAAGTTTGATATGATATGTGAAGATGGTGTTGCTTTATGGTTTTAAGTTGTTTTTGTTAGGTGAATTTTGTGGGTATATTCACTGTAAACCCTCACGAGACAACACTCGTCCTCTAGAGATCATCTAGGGGTTTAAAGGCTTGTTGCTATGCTAAATGCAACCGCGATTCCTGCGAAAGGGAGTTAGGATCATTTACAATTTGTTTTTTTTCCAGCCTTTTCAGCTTGTGTGCCAATGACGTTTCTTTTCTTTTTTTTTTTCAATTTGTGTATGTATGAATGATATGTAGTTCCTGTATGTAAAAGTGTGCTGCTGTATAACTCCTCTCTATTTTTATAAAGTTTTATCTTGTGCAAAAATGAGATTTGTCATATTAGGAAAATTAGTTATAAGGTTTTCTTAATTAGAGTTATAGTATATTGACCTTTTTGATAGAATATGGAAAATGAGTTGGGATTAGTTAGCGTGTCTGGATTTTAAATATATATGGATAACAGTTGGCGCGTTTAAAGTCAGATCTTTGGAAGACATCTCAAATCTTGTTGATTCTATGGATGGTATTTGCATAGCTATGGGTGATTTCAATGCAGTTAAGTCCATATCCGAAAGAGCGGGCTCCCAGTTAGATACAAATGAAGTTATGTCTTTCAATAATTTCGTTGCAAATGTGGGATTTCACGACTTCAACAGGGGTGGGGAAGTAATAATTAGTTAAATCAAAGATGAAAGATGAGCAAGCTAATCCGGTTCCTTGTTACAAGTTTTGTTGTTCACTGAACCAACACTTCTGTTACAGTATAGTAGTGTGTTTCTTGGTCAATTGTCAGACCGTGTTATCTCGGACCATTTTCCCATCCTTTTATCCAATGCTTGTGTCGATTTCGAACCTAAGCCTTTTAGGGTGTTCGACTCATGGCTCAGTAAGGAATTCTGCACTTTGGTTAGTAGATCATGGAATTCTTGGAAAGGTAGTGGCGTGTGGTGAATATTTTTGTGTTGATTGGAGCATATTAGAGCTAGTAAGATTCAGTAAAAATGTTTTGTAAAATGGGCACTTGAGGGGACGAAAAGAATAAAATTATAGTTATTGTCTCAAATGGTTATTGGCTTAAAGATCTATCTGAGCTCAAATGTATCATGCATGACCCTTTTTTTGATAGGTTCATTGAGCCACGTGTAAAGGCATGTTTTTCCAATGCTAGTTATTTCGTAATTTGAACCTAGCAGACTCGAACGTTTTGGGTAATGAATTCATTATGGATGAAATTTAAAAAGTGGCGTGGGACTGTGTAGGTTCAAAAGCCCAAGGACCTGGTGCTGGTGCTCTGAACTTTACATTTGTTAAGAAATTATGGGATCTTCTCAAAGACGATTTTTTTAGTTAGGCTTGCAAAAGGGTGTAACCCTCGCTCATTTATCTTGTTCCGAAAAAGAAAGATACCATAGACGACATGTAATTTTACATTTGGTGGGTCAATTATGTGCCCCTCCCTTTTGAGTACCTTTTGTAATTTTAGCAACTTATGGATGAGTTAAACATGTGTATTTTCAATGCATACAGAAACGAACTATCACTGAAAACATCATCCAACTAAACACGATGCACTTTGTCAGCTAACTCAATTAGAGAATTTGAACTAGATCAGATGTAACATTTTAACCCATCCATCCGAAACTAATGAATGGCAGGCCAAATGGCAGTGAGATTTCTAAAAGTGGCTACATCAAAATTCAATCTATAACTTTAACCTCCTAAAGTATTTAGCAACAGTGATCGCCCAAATACTAAGATGTAAGACATAGGCTACACTGTCATGTGGAACTACCTTCTGTTGGAAGAAGCCATGGGTGACGATAGGTTCTAGCCTTTTCCTTCCCAGACCTTCTTCTTGCACGGAAGAACCATCAACTAATGAGTGTCCTACTACACTATAAAGGATGTTATCAGTATACTTTTCAATATAGCGCGCAAGACGCATAACTGCATAAGATTCATTTTTAAAGCTATTAATAACATCTAATATCCAACACTAATTTTGAGCTCATTGACATGTTTTGGCTCGAATGTGTGAAATAGTTGATTTTTTTATACATTACTTACTAGTACACGTTTGGGATAAAATGGGTCAAAACGGCTAAAATGGGTTAAAACGGGTGAAATGGGTGTAACATAAACGACAAAGTTACTTATTATTACAAGTTTGGGCTAAAATGGGTCAAAACGTGTAAAATGTGTGCAATGACTCAAATAAACTACAAAGTTACTTATTAGTACATGTTTTGGTTAAAATGGGTCAAAACGGGTGATACATACATATGTACACCGAATTCGCATACAGTTATGATACAAGTCACCATGTAACGTATATTAGGTATGTGTAAACCCGATCGATTACGCATATAAATCATGCCTCTTACTCTATAACTAACTTGATTACAATCAAACATATGTAATAATGACAACATGGTACAACATCCATTACTTGTTCCCTTTGAGCGAAATGCGGCAAAAGGAAGGAAAATCCATGGACCGACCCCATGTCTTGCAAGTCATTAATGATAGTACAAGATAAATGTCTTGATCTATTTGTAAACATAGTTTTCTTATGTCCATTTGTATGATGGAACAACGGCTCATTTGAGAAAGTTTTGACTATCAGCTATTACGTGTTTTGTAAGATAGGACCCGTTACTGTAAGTAGTACTTTTCAGTTAACTTTTAGCGTCTTTATGCTAAAACAATGTTGGTCATCAAAAGATTTGACCACGTCAAAACTTGATCATTGAGCGCCATATGAGAGTCGTAAGTGGATATTGAGACAAAACCTTAATGTGGAAGTGATTGAGATGAGATAAATGAAAACAATCGTTAGATGGTACCATTGTTTGAATCAGCGAATGATATCAAGATGACAAGACATAGTCAAGAACATTTCCTTAGTTTGTTTACAATCAACACGGCTGATCATTCACATCCAGAATTCATGCAGTCACCAAGTCGGATTCATTTTAATATCGATCAATTAATCAAGTACACTAGTACAAAGCTTAATTGTTCATAATGATGAGCATTCTCGTACAACTTAGATGTGTCATCAAGTTGAAAACAAGTCATCAAATTCAGTATATACTTGAATAAATATAACAAGAACCTTAATTAGGTTCATTAACCTTGTTGGTTTTCTCACCTGGCTAGATTTTTTGCTAACTAGCTCGAATTAGTGACTAGATGTATGCTGTTTTACCTTCCCAGCTGAGCCGAGATTCATGCCATGCCATTGATCCATAGTCGGTTATCCTGCTTGCTCGTACAAGTAACTTTAGGGGGAGTTTATCTTAGCTTATTTGATGGGCTTATAAGCTTAAAGTTTGACAAGCAGGTAAGCTTGGCGTATGAGCTTATCTACTCGAGCTTCTGAACTTAATTAAGTTGTAAAGTCATGTTGATAAGCTTATAAGCCATTAAAAATGAGCTCATCAAACTCGTAAGCCCAATAAATAAACCAAGTCAAACAACCCCTTGCATTGTCCGTTCGCCATTGTCCGTTTTTGCAGCTGCGCTATCATCAAACGTTTGAGCCATAACTATTTGGATGGACGCCCGCGGATAGCACTTCGCTTAGCCTTGAGGCACACTTGACTATATATGTAGCAAAATTTGCTTTTGTTTTACCTGTGAAGTGTCAAGTTAATTTGACAACAATAATTAACTCCATCAAATAGATCCTATGTCATAGTCATATAGGCACTTTATAAAGGGATATTACATATATACCCAATCAAACTTCGAAATTACATATTTTTTTCAAAACACAAATTTTCAATACATGGTGAAAGCATGTAAATATTGAAGTTTCCTTGAGGATATATTTTAAAACCCAAACAAACATAACAAAATTGAATTCATAAATCAAATAAACATAAACACAAAGAACTATATTACACAAACACAAATCCATAAATTTTTTTTTTTTTTTTTTTTTTTTTAAACTAGAAAATGATACAAACAAATAAACCAACATCTTTATCCCAAAGTTAGAGGTTGCACCTAAACAAACGGAACGCCATGGTTAAATTATCAACCCTAACCCGAAAATCAAGATCAAGATAATCTGCATAACTGCTCCAAACATAGTCGTGGTCCATGTTAACCTTCAACGCCATTTTGGACATCATTCGCTACCATCCATCGTCACACCAGATGAAGCCAAAGAATTGTTATCTACAACCACCCCACCAAGTTGACTCGGCATCCCACTTGGTACGGGCCCCACAATCCCATTGTAACCATTTGCTGGCATACCCATCAGCCCATGTCCACCGTTTAAGTAAGCTGGATAAACTGGCATCGGCATTGGGCCCCACGGTATCCTAGGTGAAACCTGGCCCAACCCATAACCATTAACTGGATAACCACCCGTAAACATGCCATAAGGATAACCAGTGTATCCTGGAATTGATGCGTAGCTTGGAAGAACGTCGTATCTGGGACTATATGGGACTGTTTGTTGATGACTGCTGTTGAAGTTAATATCCCTCATTCCACAAGTCTACCACACAATTAATGGAAATTCTTTTGCATAACATCTTCGACCGAATCCTCGGTTTCGAAAGTGATGAATCCGAACCCGCGTGGTCGGTGGGTCACATTGTCGTGCATAACCACGACATCAGTTATGCGACCGAATTTTTCAAAGTAGAATTTGAAGTCGTCTTCGGTTAGGTTAGCAGATAATCCATCTACAAATATCTTTTTAGTTCTTATGTTCATATCGTTGCTTTTAGTACCGTTAGTTCTGAAATAACTATTCTGTTCATGATGATATTGGTTCTCTTGGCTTCTTGGTACTGCCTTTTTAACTTCAACCTATAATTAAAAAGGTCACACATGCAGTTCAAAACATGAGCAGAAAATAAGATTGTATGTTCGCCATCATATTACAAACAGACAAGTTCATAAATAAAGTCGACAAACTCAAACATCATAGGTGAATGGCAATTTGGTCCCATATACTTATGAACGGGTCAATTTTGATTGTGTTTTTTCTCTAATGGGTCAAACAGTAAAGAAAGAGAAAACATTAGCTTGACATGGAACGTGACGAAGTTGCTACCATGTATAAAACCTTGAAATAAAGTTTTGAAACTTTTGGGCAAATAGTAGTCCAGCGGTCAACCCGATCCGTGTTGACCCATTCTAAAAGTTACCCGTTTGACTTGTTGCCCCATAAACTCCCTATTTCTTACTCAATTACAAACAAAAAGGAAACATCTAGCCTAGAATACAGTCTCTTAACATAAGTACGATAAACAATAACAGCGTTTTTCGATTTTGACCATGCAACATAAGAAGATTCTTAGCAGCTGAAATGTTGACCTTTTAAACAAACAAACCTGTCTTTTTCGTTGCTAATATCATCAAACGTGAAAAAATCGGAAGGAAAACATTACACATTGTAAGCGAGTGGCTTTGAAAGAAAAAGTAAGGATAAAAGATTTACCCAATTTGTTCAAAATTGCTCATTTTAGCAATTTGTTGTTTTTTATGGTTTCCTAAAGCAGTAACTGATCGTCTCCACTAACATGTAATTATCGCTTTGTAGTTAGCAAAAATGTATCAAATACTACTCATTGTAACAGAAATTTACACAAGGTTTTAAGAGCATCACAAGGGTCCATATCAAAAGATTATTTCGTACCAACTAACCCCAACGAGCACAGTTTCACCGCCAAGTACATCTGATGGCCACTACAACTTGACTCATTTCAATTAATATACAAATGTGATATAATAAAGGTGTGCAGCCAAAGTAGTTAGTAGTAACTCACCCAATAGATGATGTATCGAGCTCCTTCTTAGAGAGGGTTATAGTGATCAATGAGACATGCCTTGTCGTTTCAAGACTGCAGCACCAGCAAAATCAAGTAAAGAGAAAAGAGTCATATAACGTAAAACAATTCTTTACAAAATATGAACTCAAAAAAATTGATCTTACGGAAGTAAGCCTTCCCTCTAGGGGCTCCGATGTATCAGTTATAACTGTGGACCCAATGGATGTTATCTGATGGAGACCAACAATTCACCTCTGCAATACAGCAAGTACAATAACTCTTATCAGTAGAAGTACCGATACGCGGTGGAAAATCAGTACATATAAAACAAAGAAGCATTGAAAACCTTTATTAGTTCCACAATGGTAACCGTCTTGTTGATAGCTCTACCCATTGCTTTGAACACAATTTCCGATGAACCTTTTTCCTAGAAACCAGATAAGTAGATGAAATGTGAGAACCCCTGAATCACCTCAATCATTAATTGACAGATATGCTAGAGCTAACAACCGAAAATAAGTATAATGAACAGAATTATTTTATAATTTCCATGTCAATTCATTTTTAAGTTCTGCCCAATAAATTAAGGGGCTGTTTGGGTTGTTATTGAACTGCTTATCTGCTTATATAAGCTATTTTGTATATTTCGTTCCAAGTTGTTTATTTGAAGAGGCTTATTTCACTAACATATAACCAGATAAGCAGTTTGGATAGGCATACCAAGCACCCTCAAGCTGCTTATCAGATGTATCAACACGAAATAAGCAGATACGCAGTTTTAAACAGCAACCCCAAACACGAAAAAGACACAATAATTCACCATACATTGAGAAAAGCAATCATATATTAACGATATCTTTGCCAAAATTTTAATATAACTTTTAGAATATCGAACATTTAACTGAAAAGCATTTGAAATTTCTAGTAAGATACTGAGACCTTGTACCATAACATGAACAGAAGGATAATCATTTAAAAGTACCTCAACCAAAGTCACGGCATATGTTATATAGTTATGTATCCTGCCTGGCTAGTAATTCGTATCTCATTCTCTTGAATTGTTGCTCAGCTCGTGGCTTTTCCACCCTCTGGTACCGATCTATATCCTACAAATAAAAACCAAAAATCATTGATATCAAAACACTAGCCAATATCACTGTCGAATTCTTAACAGACCAGCATCATAAAACAAGGATTCATAAAGAAAATCATAAAGATACAATATAAGCAACAAAACCGGAAAACTGCAGATATCTGTGCAGATCACAATGCATACGAATAACCAATATCAGAACATTATTTTACAGCTTTGTAGCACTACAACTGATGAACCTACTAAAGCCAGGCCATCTCAAAAGCGACAAAACCACAAATTCAACAACTAGCGAAGCAGAGCCGCCTTAGCATAAAGTCACAAACATGGAAATTAAGATCAATGTAGCAAAGATAGACCAATAAATCAGCTTAATGGAACTTAAACATATATCACCAAACCTAATTTTACCAAGTTATTAATCTATGTTTTATATCATCACGGTGGCCTAATGGCCTAGTGGTAAGTCACCCCTGATGTCCTCATAAGAGGATACGGTTCAAACCTCGCTAGGTACACATTTGAGGGTGGCCAGAGAAAGGGTTGGAAACAATCAAAGGGATCCCAGTTAGGCCGTGACATTTGGGTCAAAGACTCACCCTCCGGGCTAACCTCACCCATTTTCCCGTTTTCTATATCATCACAATTGATGAAATAACTATAATCATTCATTCTCACAGACCTCGATAAATCAAAACAATCAAAAAACTGATTGCTGGTGTACATTATATACATCATGCAGCGGGTTAACAACTGAGTCACATCGTTTTATAAATATAATGCAGTAACTTTTAACTTTGATGCATCTCCACAAGACTTTTTATCCTTTTAGACCTTTTTATTTTAATCCCTACCATACCTATTCTTCTCTTGGAAACTTTAACAATATATCCTTCCCAAAATAAACTGACTCTTATTAATTTGCATTCAATCTTTTCCCTGAACCTAATGTCATCGATGCTACCATTTTCAAACTTTAAAGACTCCGTCAAAGTAGTTTCAGTTTTGTAATATTCTATTCCACAATTTTTATCAAGCCCACAAACTTATCAAGACCATTTTTATTCTTCTTTTCTATTAAACTAGATGAGTACCCATACATAGCAACGGGATTTTCTAGCGGCAAACAACTATAGTCACACACAACGTTATACAAAACATTTAACCAAAATTATCACTATAGCTATCTGCTGCTATAAAACTCGTTGCTATGCACGGGTACTCGTCTAGTCTAAACAAAACGTTTAACTTGTGTGTGTGATCACATTATTTATTTGTCATGATTTTCTTCACTTTTTCCATATTAGTTTATTTTTAAAATCAACGGTAAATTACAAATTATGTCCATGTGGTCGGTCATTTTTTAATGGGTTAATGGTCCAAAAAATATACAAACTTTCCACGTTTACTATTGTGACAATAAACTTTTAATTTCCCTATTAAAACCAAAAACTTTCTTAATGACTCTTATTGTAACAAAATTTGCCACGTGGCATCATTAACCAACCCTTAACCCAAAAAACTCATTTTAACGCGTTTCATAATTCTGGGGGACCATTTTTGCCAACTTACAAACATAAATACTAATATTAAACAAAACCCGCATATAAAACCCCAAACCATTTTCCCCAAATCGGTCCCCCAATTGAAACCCGTTTCCACTCACAAACCCAAATTTGACCACCCAAATTGCAGTTGAAGATATACCGCAAATTAGACATTAATATATGTATCTTCAAAATTGGAGACCACCCGATTTATAGTCTTCAATTTATTCTTTTCAAAGTTAATTAAAACCCATATAGCCAAACAACATCCACAACCTTAACCACTACCATTAACGAGCCATTCCTAACCGGATCAAGAACACCATGTTCGTTTAAACCATGCGGAAGTTTTTCCTTTTCAACTAACCAAAACTCGCACTGGTCTCCACTCATAATTTTCAACAAGAGAAATAATCAAATTACTATTACCACTTAGCTGCCTTTTTTCCTTGTCTTTAACCATTGAAGCCTCAACAGCCATACCAAATTCCTCAAGATCATTTAACTCTAATTGTTTAATGTCTTTAACATTTCTAGCTTGCTTCGCTATCTCATCTAATAGCATATCAGAAATATATCCTGTATAACCACTCAGACCTGCTTCTATAAACACAACATCAGACCATATTTTTGCAAATTCAATATCTTCCTTTGATTCCACTGCAACTTGTCTCTCCAAAGTTGGGTTCCAACTTGTGCCAAATTTGTGATATAAATTCTCTTCGTACTGAAATGTTGTTTGCGCCTCAGATTCCATCTCTAATTCTTCTTTTTCTTCACTACAGTCATCCTCTTGAATATCTTCTACATCCTTAGTATTAATTCTCATGGTTGCTCCAACATTATTTTCATCATGGTTTTCCATAAGTGCTATACTAATTTCTGCATTCAACATCTCTTCAGATTGAATTCTATTGCATGCATCAGATTGCAAATACGCTTGAAAATTTGACACGAAAACTTTCATTCTTGCGACACTCCGCATGATTCTTTTCTTTTCGGGTACTTGGGGTAGGCAACTTGGCTGTTCTAGTCGAGTCTTTGGGTGTTGTTTTACTAAGTGTGAGTTGATGTATCTTAGCCAAATAATACTCTTCACAAAGGGATTGAGGTTTAAACAACCTCACCATCCCTTGGATTTCTTTCTTCTTTAAGACCATCAATGAAACAGTTTAAGACATGCTCTCGTGGAAGTTGCAAGTGATTGAGTTATACCTTCAAAAATGTCATGATATTCCTTTACACTAGTAGTGCGCTTAAGCCTTTTCAACTCACCAAACCGATCACTTGAAGCTTCAACATAATCTTCTTACGCATATTACCAAACACCTTGTGAACAACCCCAAAATTCTTCATAGGCATATTACCAAACACCGTAGGCAACCTCAAGTTTTTCCAATCGATGATCATATTCACCGGTTTCACTTCCTAAAACAGATGATCCAACATTCAAATGTTGTCTTTCCACTACAATACTAGTACTCGTGGGAAGATCTTCATCAAGAAACTCGTACACTTTGCAATCTTGACATTTGACAAATCTCTTGCCCGGATTCCTCCTTGTGGTTGAAGTATGAACCTTTAATAGACAGTTACAGTTACAATAGTATTTAATCTTACCATCAACTAGGCGTGATTGTGCTGAACTTGAGGAACTCATTGATTAGGGTTTATAGCATATTTGGGGAAGAAAACGTTTTTGTATTTATGTTTAATATCTCGATTTTTGTTTAATATTAGTATTTATGTTTCGTAAGTTGGCAAAATGGTCGCCCAGAATTATGAAATGCATTAAAATGAGTTTTTTGGGTTAAGGGTTGGTTAATGATGCCACTTGGCAAATTTTGTTACAATAAGAGTCATTAAGAAACTTTTTTGTTTTAATAAGAAAATTAAAAGTTTATTGTCACAATAGTAAAACGTGGAAAGTTTGTATATTTTTTGGACCATTAACCCTTTTTTAATTTCCCGCCACTCTCAAACTTTAATTACAAAAAAGTTGTTGTTCACGTTTTTTTCTTTTTTCTTTTTGGGTAACGGGTTTTTACCATGGTGAATATATATTAAAACTTGAAGTTCAAGCAATGTGGCAACACACCACATTGACTATTACAAATGAACGCACGAGGGTATATTAGTCAAAAGAAAATCAAAGTGGGTCATTTTGCACGCCTTTGACCATTAGTAACGGAAAAACTAACGAGTGTTGGTGAAAATGACATAAATTGTTACAAAACATGACCAACCAGAGGGACATAATTTGTAACTTACGCTAAAATCAAATAATTATTTGCATATTTGTCCTTCAAAAATGTGGCAGCATATAAAAGTTAAGAGTGCATTTGGTTTCACTCATGGAACCACAATGAGTATTGCTTTAGGAGCGAGTGAATTTTAACTGGTGAAAATAAAGATCATAACACAAATGTTAAAGTTACCTCATATGGATAGTATTGAGTATAGCTAATAAAGAGGTATAAATCCAACATTTGAAAGTCATAAACCTCAACCACACATCTACAATCACAATCATTGTCGTTCCTTCATTTTCATTCCCCCATACCAAACACCCCCTAAAAAATTTTAAGTTTCTAGATGAATGTAGATTTGTTTTGATATACTGATTTCCTCACAAATGGTAATGAAATTTTGATCTAGTGGTATCTAGGGGTGAGCAAACGGACCGGATGGACCGGACCGACCGACAAAACCGACCGGACCGAACCGAAACCGACCGGACCGATGGACCGGCGGTCCGGTCTCGGTCTAGGGTTTTTGCCGAATTCGGTCTCAGTCCGGTCCGGACCACAAACCCGAAATTTAGCCTTGTTGGGCCGGACCGACCGAGACCGGACCGGACCGGACCGACCACATTCGGTCTCGGTCTAGGGTTTTTGCCGGATTCGGTCTCGGTCCGGTCCGGTTTTTCTCGGTCCGGTCCGGTTTTCGACCGATGAGCACCCCTAGTGGTATCTATGACATGGTTAGAGTGCTCGGTGTGGAGTGGTATTCGTCCGCCGAGAGCACCAAAAACGGACAAACAGTGTGTTGTATTGCACCGAGTACCATGACATTCATGTGTTATTGGTACATTAGTGGGTGCAATGGCTGGTGCCATTCGTCCCAATTTTTTTTATCTTTTTTTGGTGAGTGGGTTGGTATTTTTGGTGGGGTATTTTGTAGGACCTACAAAGTGTTATTGGTTTTTTTTAGGGTATTTTAGTTGTTGGTGTGTTATTGGGAGGCTGATGAGATGACGCTGAGGTGACAGACGAATAACATTCATCACTCCCACACCTTGCACTCTTATATCCTCAATAAAAAAATTTCTGGGCACAAGTCCCGTTAGTGATGAAAGTGAGACTATTATATACAGTAGTTTTGTTTTCGGGGTGTCTAGGGAATACAGGAATATCATGGTTAAACAACGTATATCTTAATAAAACCCTTTTTCTTTTCGAGTAAATTTAACATGAAAAACTTCATCAATTTACTCGTTTTTGTTTCCATATACTTGTAACTTGTAAAACAGGTACTCACTCCTAAATAAAACTTATTAATTGTATACTTTTGAAATGTGTAAATAGTATTGAAAATCTTACATTATACTAGTCAACAAATGCTAGTATATGAAAGAAAGATTACTTTACAATATCTTGGAATAAGCTTTTTATAACGTAGTTTTTAGCAATGTTTTAAAACCCGGGTTTTTAGTCGACCCGGTCGAGTCGCCGGTTCACCCGGTTGAACCGCCGGGTCAGACCGGTTTTATGTCAAAAAAAAGGATTACCGTAATAGAAGTTTTACATATCGAAACTGTAACGCACTTTTAGTTTATAAGATGAAAACAATACACTTTCGTATAGTTATGCCTAATATCAAACCAATCTTCATTGTTTTTTGACATCAAAGAAGGAAAATCATGTAAAGTACATACAGTATATGTTTAAAAAGTAAATATTCATTTCAAGTGAAAAGGCAAGAGTATCTATTATAAAAGTCATAAAATTACTTCTAGCATTTGCTTGATTCACAGCAATGTTCTAAAAGGCGTAAGGCGTGGCTTGGCGGCATAGCCACGCCTCAAGCCTTACGAGCCTTTGCGTTTCCTAAGGCGTGCATAATGCGGCAATGAAAATTTTATAGATTTATGTATTTATAATTTTTATCATTTCTTAAGAGCAATTTCAAAATACTAAAGCCCAAATCCCAAATAGCTAGGCCAAAATACGAAGCCCAAGTAGGAATTAAGTTTTGAAATTACGAGGCCCAAGAAGAAAATAGCCTAAATACTAGAAATTCAAGCCCAAATCCGTAAATCCGCTAAATGCTTCTAAATATGGCGCCACGCCTTACCAAAAGACGCGCCTTTTCGCGCCTTATCCCACGCCTTTTCACACGGCGCCTTGACCTCACGCCTTGGTCCATTTCTTGGCGTCGAGGCCACGCCTCGCGCCTTGGCGACGCCTTAGCGGTGCCTAGGCGCGCCTTTTAGAACATTGATTCACAGTCATCACTCATCGCCCCCACACGAACTTTTATACTATATTTCTTTGTCCCATTCCCCTTTTATATTAACTACACAAAAGCTCATAAAACATAAAACCCCCATAGACCGATCCTTATTTTCAACCTTTCTCAGTCTGTCACTTTACTCTGCGTCAACATTAGCACAAATTGAAACCACAACAGTTATGCTCTAACAAGATTAGAATGTATATGGTTCAATTACACACCCAACATGTCCAATTACATCGTCTACTGTCAGATCTGTCTCTTCACTTTCTTTTAATAAGATTGAACCGGCCGGTTTCCGGTTTGACGGTTCGACCCGGGTTGACCAAAACCCGGCGGTTCAATCCGGTTTTATTTTGAGTAGAAACCCGGCTCACAACGGACCGGTCGTCACTCCGGTTCCAGGTTGAACCGGGTTTTAAAACATTGGTTTTTAGAGCTTTGAGAGAAGTAAAATAACACAAGTTTCCTAGTATGTTATATTTCCATATGTTTTTTTCCAAACTGATAGTTAACCAGGTTCTTGAAGTGAATCTTAGAAGCAGGAAAACCTGTCATGATAGGATACGTACAGAGGACCAACAAAAGCAAACAAACTTAATACATAGCAGTAGCAAGCAGTAATATTATCAGCGATTACAAAAGATAGTTTCAAAATAGTGAATCAACTAGTGGAAACAAGTAAATTATATCTTCCTGACATAACTGGTAGCTGAGAACAAGGTTCTCAGTCTTTTTCTAGATATAATCGAGCCCGGGCAGTAGCTAAGCTTATATCGGCAGCTAAGACACAGTCAATATTCAAATAGTTTATTAATAGCTAAAACCAACACACACACAAGCATTTGTGTATAGAGACAGTTTACAGCAATGAAATGCTCATGTGTTTGCATAAGTAATTCGCACATCAGTTTCCTTTAGCACATAGACGACAACACCAACTTAAAAACTTTAAGGAGGAGCAAACACGAACATAAAACTATTCATATTATTAACTTACCCCATTATTGCATAACATACCTATTCTGGTACGATAGCTATGGTTGTTGTAACTTACCTCGAGACAGCCCAGGGTAAAAAGTTTCATCATTACTCAAAAAGTCCAAAGGATTATCCAGCTCCACAACATAGTTAACAACCTGAAAGAGTATCAAAGTGCAAATAGATTTAAGCTGAAGATCTTTGGTTAGATCCCTGTTTAGGTATTCCATAGTCCTTCGTGGTTCATAGGTGAGTATGACCTCAGACTAAACAGCCTTGAGCATATAACGACTAAGGGGGTGTTTGGGATTGCATAATTTTGCTTATGCTTAGAGCGTATTGCTTATAAGCACCTACCATGTGCTTATCTAGCAATGCTTAATTATTTCATCAAATTTAAGCAAAGGGACCAATAAGCCGTAAGTAATCCAAACACTTCAAAAGTTTATAGTTTTTGAAACATAATAAGCCAATAAGACCTCTAAAATATGCGAACTCAACCTCTCTCTAAAAAACTTATATGAGATGCACAATTTCTTTTGTTCCCTCGTTCTAAATTGGCACAAAAAGCCTCCAACTGAAACACCAAGGTATTATGCCTTTTACAAGTGAATGAGTTGAATTTATGTTTTATCTCTGACAGTTCAAATGGGTAAAAAAAAGGCTAAAAAAAGGGGAACATGTCAAATGGGTCAAAGATTGCCCAAAGTGTATTGTATTGTGTACAACCTAATAATCCGCATGCTAATAACTGGCACTGAATTTCCTGAACCATTTATGTCATTTGAGAAATAAAGATCGGTCTCACTGCACTCAGCGAGCATTGCAAGTGAAGCTTGTTGGATCATAAACTTGATTTGATCCAAATTTGTAATTGGGCTACCCTAATAAAATAGTTAGGCCCAAACCATAAGTAAAAATATCTAGATATAATATAGAAATATCTAGTAGAATAATCTAGAAATATTTTGTAATATCTAGATATTAATATGAGAAATATCTAGATATTAGTATGAAAAGAAATATCTAGATGTTAGATATTTACATATCCATGGAAATATCTAGTGTGTAGAAACTTCCATGGAGTAGTATAAATATGTAAGGTTGTAACCATTTGTGTATGAAGCAAATCAAGCAAAGCTTAAGCAATCAATAATATTCCATACCTTTCACAAGTATTCCTCTCTTCCTAAATTTCACTTACAACCTCTTCATCAAATATAAGCCTAAAAGGCCTTGAGTTTCTAACAAATTGGTATCAGAGATAGAAGATCACGATGTCAAGCATGATGAACTTGTTCCAATATCCTCGTCTTACCAAAGACAACTATGGTAGTTGGTGCATTCGAATGAAGGCGTTACTCGGTTCACATGATGTATGGGAGATTGTAGAAAGGTTTTGAGAAAGTAGATGACGAAAGTTCCATGAATGCCGCCCAAAGGGTGGAGTTGCAAAAGGCAAGAAAGAAGGATCAAAGTGCTTTTACACTCATCTATCAATGTCTTGATGATGCGATGTTTGAGAAAGTTGCAACGCAACTACTTCCAAGGAAGCGTGGGAGATCCTTCAAAATGCTTTCAAAGGAATCGACAAGGTGAAAAGGTACGTCTTCAAACTCTTAGAGGAGAGTTCAAAACTCAAATGGAGGAATCAAACCATTTCGGATTATTTCACTCGTGTCTTGACCATTTCAAATGAAATGAAGAGAAATGGTGAAAGCTTGAGTGACACAAGGGTGATAGAAAAGATTCTTCGCTCTTTGCCCCCAAGCTTTGATTACATTGTCGTGGCCATAGAAGAGTCAAAGACATAGACTCAATGACCATTGATCAACTCATGGGATCTTTACAAGCCCATGAAGAGAAGTTGAAGAAAAGAAGGGAAAGACCCTTGGAGCAAGCTTTATACTCAAAGGTCTCTTTCAAAGAAAGAGAAAGAACTTTCTACATGGAAAGGAGCAAGGACGAGGACGCGGTACTTTTCGAGGTCGTGGTGGTTTCCAAGGCCGAGGACGAGGAAGAGGAAGAGAAGATGTCAACAAAGAAGATGAAAACCAATGGTCTTCATATCAAGAGGTCGTGGGAGAAGTTTTCAATCTCAAAGAGGAGGTAAGCCCCAAACACAATGTTACAACTGTCAGAATATGGTCATTATGCCAATGAGTGTACTAGCTCAAGACAAGTGGAAGAAAAGCTAATCTTGTGGAGGTAGAAGACGGAGATGAGCTTACCTTGCTAATGGCAAGACATGACGAACAAGAAGAGAGGATAGAGCCATGGCATATAGATTCAGCGCAAGTAACCATATGACGGGTGAAGAAGACTTGTTCGTGGAGATGGAAGAAAGTAAAGGTAACGTCACCTTTGGAGACGAATCAAAGGCACCGTGAAAGGAAAAGGTAAGATACTTATCCGAGCTAAAGATGGAAGTCACCAATATATTTCGGACTTATACAATGTGCCCAATCTTAAAAGTAATATTTTAAGCGTGGGACAACTTTAGAGAAAATTACGATATTCATTTCAAGGATCGTAGTGCTACAATAAGGAACTCAAGGAAAGCTCATAGCAAAGTGCCTATGACCAAAAACCGAATGTTCCTTCTAAACATTCAACATGATAAAGCTAAGTGCTTAAAGAGTTGTTTGAAGGATCATTCGTGGCTTTGGCACATGAGATACGGGCACTTAAACTTTGGTGACTTAAAGTTATTATCCTCAAAGGGAATGGTGAAAGGGTTAGATCAAATTGATCATCCCAATCAACTGTGTGAAGGATGCCTTCTTGGGAAGCATGCTAGGAGTTCGTTCCCGAAAGAAGCGACATCAAGAGCTAAGGAGCCTTTACATCTAATTCACACGGATTTGTGTGGTCCCATTACTCCACCCTCTTATAGTAAGAATCTCTACTTTATGCTCTTTATTGATGATTTTTCAAGAAAAACTTGGGTATATTTTCTAAAAGAAAAATCCCAAGTTTTGAAACTTTTAAAACATTTAAAACTATGGTTGAAAAAGAAAGGTTTAAAAATTAAATCAATGAGATCCGATAGAGGTGGAGAATTTTTATCAAAAGAATTTAACAAATTTTGTGAGGATAATGGGATCCGGAGATTTCTAACGGCTCCTTACTCCCCACAACAAAATGGAGTGGTTGAGAGAAAGAATAGAACCATTCTCAATATGGTCCAAGCATGTTGAAAAGTAAGAAGATGCCAAAGGAGTTTTGGGTCGAGGCGGTTGATTGTGCAAGATATCTATTGAACCGTGTCCGTCAAAGAGTTTAGATAACAAGACTCCACAAGAAGCATGGAATGGGATGAAGCCTACCGTCTCTCACCTAAGGGTATTCGGAAGCATAGCATATGTCCACGTTCCCACCAAAGGCGATTGAAGCTTGATGATAGAAGTGAGAAGCATGTGTTTGTTGGGTACGACAAGCATTCGAAAGGTTATAAGCTCTATAATCCAATCACAAGGAAGGTGGTAGTGAGTAGAGACGTGGAGTTCGATGAAGAAGAGACATGGGATTGGAGCATCAAGGAAAATGAAAGGTATGACTTTCTTCCTATGACTGATGAAGAAGAGACGGGTGAATCAAGTGAAGAAGTCCAACAACCTCAAAGTCCAACTCCAACCCAAGAATCACCTTCAAGTTCAAGTGAAGGAGAACCGAAGACAAGAAGTTTGCGGGAGCTCACGAGGTAACCCGGCGAAATACCCTTACTTGTTTATCGTTGATTGTGAACCTTTAGTTTTGAGGAGGCTATGAAAAGCAAGAAATGGAGACAAGCCATGGACGAGGAGATAAAGTCAATAGTGAAGAATGATACGTGGGAGTTGACGACCCTTCCGAAAGGCCAAAAGGCTATTGGAGTTAAGTGGGTATACAAGACCAAGAAAACGCCAAAGGCGAAGTGGAAAAGTACAAGGCAAGACTTGTGGCAAAGGTTACAAGCGAAGCATGGTTTCGACTACGAAGAGGTATTTGCTCTGTTGCTCGCTTAGAAACTATTAGAATGATTATTGCTATTGTTGCTCAATATAGGTGGAAGATCCACCAAATGGATGTAAAGTCGCATTTGAATGGACTTCTCGAAGAAGAAGTTTATGTGGAGCAACCAGAGGGATATGTTGCCAAAGGAAAGAAGGTAAAGTGCTAAGGTTGAAGAAGGCCTTATATGGTCTAAAGCGAGACCACGTGCTTGGAATACTAGAATTGACAAGTATTTCCAAGAACATGGTTTTACTAAATGCCTAAGTGAATATGCACTTTACGTGAAATTTGCAAATCAAGTATACCGCTCAAATGCGCTTGTGCGTAGATGATTTGATCTTCTGAGAAACTCTTAGAGTATGATTGATGAGCTCAAGAAGTCAATGACGAAAGAGTTCGAGATGATGAACATAGGACTTATGTCTTATTATCTTGGCATTGAGGTGAAGCAGACGGATGATGGAATTTTCATAAGTCAAGAAGGATATGCCAAGGAGATATTAAAGAAGTTTGGCATGGATAAGTGCAATCCGGTTGGCACCCCATAGAACATAAGGCAAAGCCTTCTAAGCATGACGGAGGAGAAGCGGTAGACTCAACTCAATTCAAGAGTCTCGTTGGAAGTCTGCGCTATTTGACATGTACAAGACCGACATACTCTTTGCGGTTGGTTTAATTAGTCGTTTCATGGAAGAGCCTACGACAAAGCATTTGGAGATTGCAAAGAGGATTCTCGTTATATCAAAGGTACCGTAGACTACGGCATGTTTTATTCAACAAGTGAAGACTTCAAGTTGGTTGGATATAGCGACGATGTTGGCTGGAAACAAAGATGATGGAAGAAGTACAACAGATTCGTATTCTTCCGGGTAACAATGCTTTACATGGTCTTCAAAGAAGCAACCTATTGTTACTTTGTCCGGTTGTGAAGCGAGTGCGAATGCAACATCGTGTGTATGTCACGCATTTGGCTTAGAAGTATGCTAAAGGAGCTACACATGGAACAAGAAGATGCGATCGAGATCTCGTGGATAACAAGTCGGCCATTGACTTAGCAAAAAATCCAGTATACCATGATCGAAGTAAGCATATTAACACTCGTTATCACTTTATTCGAGAGTGCATTGCAAGGAAAGATGTCCAAGTGATACATACGAGGTCCGAAAACCAAGTTGCAGATATCCTCACCAAGCCGATCAACGAGAAAGATTTTTCAAGACAACGAATAATGCTTGGAGTCGGTAAATCAAGTTTAAAGGGGGGTGTTGGATCATAAACTTGATTTGATCCAAATTTGTAATTGGGCTACCCTAATAAAATAGTTAGGCCCAAACCATAAGTAAAAATATCTAGATATAATATAGAAATATCTAGTAGAATAATCTAGAAATATTTTGTAATATCTAGATATTAATATGAGAAATATCTAGATATTAGTATGAAAAGAAATATCTAGATGTTAGATATTTACATATCCATGGAAATATCTAGTGTGTAGAAACTTCCATGGAGTAGTATAAATATGTAAGGTTGTAACCATTTGTGTATGAAGCAAATCAAGCAAAGCTTAAGCAATCAATAATATTCCATACCTTTCACAAGTATTCCTCTCTTCCTAAATTTCACTTACAACCTCTTCATCAAATATAAGCCTAAAAGGCCTTCGAGTTTCTAACAAAGCTATCTCATATCAGAACCTCACCACCAAAGGCAATAACATTGCTCAAAAATAATAATCAGATAAAAAGGAACAAGAACCATAGTCATTTCTCATATATCATATCTATATATAAAACCATTCTTACAAATGTAAACATGAATCAAGATAGTTATCGAATATAAGTTACATTTCTATCAGCGGCAGCTAGACAGGGGACAAAATCGATCTGTGTGTTGACGGGAAGTCCATGTTCAAGTTCCATTAGAAGTGCAATCCCATGTCTGCTGGCACGTCTTCTATCTGTTATGTTTTCTTATAACAAGTTATCTTATTATTCTTATGTATATCCTTGCGATCGTTTGCACAATACTAGTTTAATCCAAGCCTATGAAACTGACTTCTAATATCAAATAAAATCCTGAACTTTGTGCACCAAACTAACAAGTAACAACACAAAGTTCACTTGATCATGTTTGGATTCTGAATTTAGTATCGATGCAATCTTGATAATAGTCATTAAACAAGATGTATAGGTTTAACTTCATGAACAAATCAGCAATGCTCAAATTGATTAGTAACAAAGTATACGGACTGAACTTGTATAAAACAAAGTTGTGGAAGAAAAGTTGGATGACCCAAAACAAAGGGAACTTGATAACAGTTGCCATGAAAGTGTCATGAAGCTAATATCGTACTAAATACCTCCATTAATGTTATTGACTATTGGTACTTAAATAAAATCAGATCTAGAAGGGAATGCAAGGGTTTTCTATTTAGGATGAGTCAAAATGAGGTAGTTACTATGAAAATGTCTCGAAGTTGATATCACAACTCCATAATCGATAGTCAATGGACAACCATGTATTCAATTTTGGGTTCAATGGACCTGTTTTTAGATGGACAATTCAAGCACACAAATTGATTTTTAGAATTTGAAATGCACCTCAATGTGATTGTAACTTCGAGAAACTCTATTTAATTTAAATATACTCCTAGCTGACAAAATTGAAATTTTTTAATTATCTTTCGTTGAAAATATCCTTACAATAAGATTCTACGAAGGGGCGGACCAAGAGGGGTTTCCCGGGGTGCACGGGAACCCTATGAATTTATCTCGAGCTGTATAAAAATGTGTCAAAAACACATATTTTAAAAAAAAGTACCTGGTCCTAAATCAGTAAATAAAAGTTTACCTTCCACAAGATTTTATATGATTTTATTTTGTTCGAATTATATCAGATATTTCATTGAAGAACTATATTAAGAAATATCATTTTAACATCAGAACATGTTAAGTTATTGAGAAATATCATTATACTGATAGGATGAACAGGAAATTTAGAGGGATTGAAGCTGTACATGTGAATAACCAGCTAAAGCCTTGTATTATGAATTTGATTTACATGCAGTTAACATTCACAAATTCTTTCATATACCAAGAATCAACAAACACACGCACACACACATCGTTTTGTTCATCTCATTGTTGATCAATATTTCACAAGAAAATTATTCATGGCTGGTCCATTATTTCAGACAAATCTCTGATTCGGCCCACCCAAAATAATTTCGGCCCCCCCAAAATAAATGATCAAGTTCCGCCACTGCTTGTGAGTGATATATGTGGTAATGAGATTAGCTTCTGCAGCTATCCAAGTTGATTCACTTTGTCAGCTCACTCCATTAGAGAATTTGACTTGATCAGATGTAACAATTTAATCCATCCATCCCAATCAAGTTAAAGTTTTGCACTCGTAACAGATCTCATATGTTTTGCCGAAACTAATGAAAGGCAGGCCATTTGGCAGTGAGATTTCTAATAGCCATTATCTGTATTACTGTATATACCAATGATGATGAAACGTCAAACTGCAATTGTCCCAAAAGTGGCTACATCAAAATTCAACTTTTGATTTTAACTCTTAAGCGTTTAGCAAGGGTGCTAGCCCATATACAGATATCGTCCGACAATACGAGTATTCAAATTGCCTATAATGTATAATGCCGTCCTACATCAGGTAGGAAGAAAGCCTTGACCTATCGTCGCCATGGCTTCTTTCCCTTATCATAACGTTTAAGTTGTGCCCGGGGGTGGCTTAAGGGTAAAACAAGTGAAGCTAGGGTTTTAGGCCTCCTAACTTTTAAGGCCCCCGACCTATAAAACCTCATATATACAAAGAGTCACTTACATTATTATGGGGATCTTCTTTAAACCATCTGTAATGGATGGTCATCTGCACTTGGTCACACTTGGTCATCTCCACTATGCCCCAAATGAAGGACGCATCCTCAAGGGATTTTAGGCAAGACTGAGTCGACTGCACGATCGAGTCCTCTCCTATTTGTTGTGTATGAGTGTGTGTTTATTAAATTGTTTTTGTGAGGTATTCTTGTGTTTAAGTGGGGTATGTTTTTTGCGTTACCCGCGGTCGCCTTATTACACTAACTTGGTCATGAAAAATGTTGTAATGATTTGGCATTGATGTGGCAGTGACGGTCACCATTATTACATGCAGTCTTAAGTAATAATGTATTAACACCTTTGATTTATTAAGGGTATGTTTGGCATAGAGCTTTTAGAAGCATTTAGGAGCTGTGAGCAGTGAGTGTTGAGCGTTGTAATTTTTAATGCTCGTTTGGCAAGAAGCAAGTAGTTTTATCTATTTTTTCGGAACACTCCTTTTCTAACGCTCCACGAAGTAGCATTTAGGAGCGTTGAGCATTTAAGAGTTGTTTTACACGTTATAATTAGAACTACAACTACTTGAACAAACACTTTTATAGAAAAATACTACTCCTCACTGCTACAGCTTACTACTAGTGCTATTTTTGCCAAATACACCTTAAGTCACTATAAACCTCTTCTAGAGGTATAGGGTATAGATCTCATGAGGTACATATATGGGAATGACCAAAGAAATTGTCACAAACAGTCGTATGTGTTGGAAATGTATATATTTACAAACATGTGAATGTCCGGATTCGAACTCGTGACCACGGGATTGCACACATTAGCGAATGAGAATTAAAGTTAATAATTAATGTTTATGTTTACGATTAATTATTACACATTAAGTCCGGTTAACGATCGTTAAGTATTTAACGGAAAATGACTAACGACCGTTAAATGAAAGAGAAAGGACTAGAAATGGAAAACTTGAAAAGTTATGGATTTCCTTTGGGCTTGTCTACATGCCCGACCATAGGGGCCTTCAAAGCCCTAATTCATAAACTTGTTCCCTAAGTTTACCTACTAGTTTATAAAGAGGTTAGGTTCTAGGGTTTCGAGACACTTGTGCATTGAATTAACCCTAGATCTCTCCTCTCCTCTCTCTTGTCCCAATCGGCCGAACACCCCATTTGTAAGGGAGTTTGGTTTCGTTTTCTTAAGCGAGGACTTGTGTTAGATCTAGCAATCGCTTGATTCGTTGGTTAATTCGTGTGTACAAGAGCGTGGTAGTAAGACACTATTCTTACACCATATTGGTTTGATTTGTAGAGCGGTGAGGACAACTCTTCAAACCAATTAGTACTTCTTTGTTTTGCTCAAGGGACTTGATATTCGCAAGAGGTACGTTACGCATACTTTCGTTAATTAATTTATTTGTTATGATCTTTAAGTCTTCATTGTGTACTCTTGATGTCTTTATGTTTTATTGTATTTTATATATCATAAACTCAACAGTGGCATCACGAGCCTTGTATAACAAGTAATTAATTACTGAAACACATAAATAAAATAAACATGTTGTGTTATTATTTGTATGCATAGATCTAGGGTTTGTATATCCTAAACCCTAATTTTTATAGGGGGCGTTTTTTTGGTGCCCTAATTAGGGTTTTGTAAACTATTGTTTTAATTGGATTAGAAACCCTAAGATGCATGCAACTTTATGTGTATATGCGTAACTCTGTTTTAATTGCATTAATTGTTAAGTGTAATTTTATGTCCATGATAATTATCTGCATGTTTTATCATGGATCTGCTTTTATTGTATGTCTTTCTTGTTTAAGTGATATACACTAAATTATGATAGATCTAAAATTGGGGAAGACCTCAATCATTATTTATTTAATAGGATTTATCAAAAACGTTTGCATGTGGCAATTTGATATGCATGACTTTTATTTGTTATGCATTTATTGTTTATTTGTTTATTTTTACAAATACTTGCTTGTTTGTTATGTGTAACAAGGGTATTTTACAAGAAAAATAAACTGACCTAAACAATGGTGAAACATGTATTTTTAAGAATAGTAATCATAATCGTTTAATTGATTGATGACTTTGGTACAAATGACTGAACGGCTCACCCATGAGAATGAACTATAAAGGGTTATTAAAGAAGTGCGCATGATCACACCGAAAGGATGTCTAAGGTTGTGCTTTAGCGTGCACAGTCCTCGCCCTCTGTAAGTTCGAATGGAGCTACTTAGTAAGCCATTAAATGTGCAAGCTCATCTTAAGGCGAATTAGTGTTAATTCCATGCCCACTTCGGTGGTAATTATCCAAACACTAAGTGTTTACACTTATGCAAAAGTACGGTATAATGGATGATAATTAACACTAAATTCCTTGATTGGTGAAACCAATACCTCAATTAAAGTTTGATGATGAAAAACTTAAACATTAAAACAAGATATAAATGTTTTAATAAAACCTATATTACGAAGATGAATGCATGACATCTTTGTACATATTTGATTGACATCAAAATTATTACCCTTTAATTTAAGTTATATGCCATCCAACGAAGCGGAAACACCTAAGATTACCTTTTATTTGCGTGAGATCGTGACTTAGATCGTAATCAAAGGGTAAAATGTCCACGTGTCGTGAGAACGGGCATGGACGATTTTGCGTTTCTTAAGTTGGACAACTTAATTGAGTTTTGTAGTGAGCGGCAACTCAAGGCATAAGATGGGATAAAACATGTTTACATGGCAATTGAAATTGGCTATATGTAAATCCCATAAATCTAGGAATTGCAATTGAAATTGGCAATTGAGCAAAAGCTCTACCACTTTGTATAAGGTTCATTACTAGCGATCAAGCGATGTGATGAGATTATGACAATTTGGATCCTAGTTTTTCAATGGAAATTAAATGGTTATATGCTTATGAACCATGGGTAATTAATTTTCTTGAAAAGGTTAATTATCGAAAATACTAAAATTGAATTTTGTAATTCTTTTGAATATATAATTGCAACATTTAACCGTAAACAAAGTTTAGTCTTTGATCGAAGAAATTGCTCCTTCGCTTTCAAACAAATGTTTGATCGAGAATAATTTACCGAAAAGACAAACGAAGTCTCTTTCCATGGGAGAAACATGAGACTCAATCCTATTCCTTTTCATGAATGAGAAAGGTATAATAGGAACATTTGAATTGTCTAAATTCTAATGTAACTCATAGCAA
This sequence comes from Chrysanthemum lavandulifolium, assembly GCA_022545495.1. NCBI lineage: Eukaryota > Viridiplantae > Streptophyta > Magnoliopsida > Asterales > Asteraceae > Chrysanthemum > Chrysanthemum lavandulifolium. Next base: position 32,154,769 of record CM040244.1, on the reverse strand, counting down.
TGAATTGCACATCTTATTTTCCATAAAGATTTCATTACCCTCATTTGGTGAATGAATCCTTTGTAACAACATGAATGTTGGTTAACTGGAAAACATGTATATGAGTTACAAAATTAGAAGCTAGAAAAATTACCGCGAAATTTGGTAAAAGGAAAACTAGCTTAATTTATCTAGTTGGTTTACTTTAACCTTTAAAGGTGCTACATACTAGTATGGGGAAGGTAGACATGTTAAGGAAGAAATTGCATACCTAATTTTTCAAGTTAATAACATTGATGGATAACCCATCATTCACATAGTAGAATACACCTTTTAGTACCTTAGTAATGATTACGTATGGTTCTTCAAAGGTGTAGGAAAGTAAAAAGCAAGCAAGTTGTTTTCACTGGTTATGCAACACTTACAATGTTGTCGATCGGTAGGAGCATTTGTGTTGCATTCTTGAATAAGAAGTTGTTTTAATGATTTCTAATTCGGTGGGAGCTACAAGCCTTATTTCACGTGTAGTAACCCAGATTATCTTCAAAGATAATTACTTTCCAATTGTAGACACTTATGTTTTTAAGGAAAGTCATGCGTTTCCTTACTAAACAATATAGTTCTACATCTACTTGTTATATCTATGACACAAATCATATTAATCGAATAAACGAACGTGTATCATGTTGTTTATCGCTACATGATGTTGTTCCAAGCACAAGTGGGAGAAATCTTTATTGTGTGCAAGGTACAACACATACAAATATGATTTAAATGGATTCTCTTGACCGCAAGGTAAGAGAGTAACGTTCTAATAGGAATTATACATTTAAATGCGTATGATTGCCCTATTAAGAACATGTGTCAAGATGATAACAAAGACTACTTTATTTTAAATATTTATGTCTTTCAATATTTAAGAAACACTTGTAGTTACAATTTATGTTACGTGAGAACGTGAACTAGATTGTAGCCCAGGTAAAATATCCACGTGTCGTGAGAACGAGCATGGATGATTCTGCAGTTTCTTACATTGAACATTTCATGGAATGACATAATTAAATGAAGTAATCGATACTACTTTGAATTTGAGTATTCATTGAATGACTTAAATATATGTAGTAAATATTAACTTGAAATATTAATTGAAACCCGAGGTGGTGTTCATAATTACTTTAATTATAAATGTTTATGATTTAGTAAAGTCACAAACATGAAGTACGTTAATACAAGACTTACAATATAAAGTAAGACGTTAACTTTCTATGTTTTAAGACATGTGCATGAAGTCAATGAGTTGATCAAAGACTTATAACGATATAGTGGGATTATAATCATTTTGTCTTTTGACTTGGTCAAAATACTTGTGTTATAATACATGCAATTGACTTGGTAATTCTATTGTACCATTAAGTTTTACTTTATTGGTAAATAGGTAAGCCAAATAGTAGATGTTATCTTAAATATTGTTAGATTATCTTACAATATTAATTCTAATGAAATACCATATACTTATGGTATGTTCAGTTAGAAGAATCAAAATCTATTGGCATGTTCGATTCAAGATAACTATAGTTTCTTCCACATGTTATCAAGGTTAGTAGATTGAGTATAGATTGAATATACTCAATAAGACTCCAACCTAGAAGATTGATAAGACACCATTTGTTTATGGAATGTGATGAATCACATTAAGTCTTATAATGAAGTTCGAATTTGTTAAACTACTTGTAGAGTGGGTTGTAACAAACTAAAGTCGAAGCTGTCAATGTTTTTGTAATATCCCAAAAGAGAACAATGTATTGTTGCTCTACTTGCTAAACTATTTAGAGGTAATCTTTAAATTGTTAAAGGCAAGTGGGAGTTTTGGTTTAGATCTTGAAAGATTAAAGTTACAAAATACATAATCTTCTAAAATGCACAAGCAAATATCATGATGAGGCTAAACATGTATATGATAGACCTCAATATGATGGAATTGTCATTCATAGATCCGTAAGGATATCTCAGATATTTAATATGTTGAGGAATATGAGTTACAGGGATCATGGTAAGCTGTTAATCATAATGATAAATTTACCAAATGTTGAATTGTGGTAAATCAATCATACTATGAATGTTGAGATGCTGTCCATAAAGATAATCAAGTTTAGATACTTGGTTTATTTTAATAATGAATATGAGTTTCTTCAAAGGATGGAAACCCTAGTGGTTTAAATCTTTGTGTAGAAATCATATGGACAATATTGTACACATATTTAATGCATGTCTAGTGATAATAATATTAATCATATTTAAGCAATTAACTATGATTGAATATTCTTTTCTAGATACATTAAATAAAAGTATAAAGATTATAATTGTCATACTTAGTTTCATTGATATGAAATTTTGACAATGAATATCAAAACTCTTTGTTGTGGAATTACTTTTGCGAGGACGATAAGTAATACAAAGTAGTTTTATGAATTCAAATAATCTTTGAATATGTACAAGCGCAAGAATCCATGAATGGATATATGTATGCATCTATGAGATGATTCTTATGTTTAATATTAAATCAATGTTTGATTTAATAAATTAAAATAAGATAGCTCATAAGTATTCCCGAAAGCTAGTGGGAGTATTATTTTCTTAAATCTTATATGTTGTATGGAAACTACATTCCACCTAAATTAAGTTTTAATTGGGAATGAAACTTTGTTTGTAAGATTTGGAAATAAGACATACAACCTTGGAATATATGTTTATAAACATATGCGGTAAAATAAATGAGTCTAATAAAACATGATAAATACATATCTTTAACAAGATATAATATGAATGAGTTCTTAAAGTTTAACTTGAAGATTCATCATGTACATCATGTTGTGTATAAGATTGTTGTGTCATGCTTGGTTACAAGATGATTTAACAACATTGTAATATTTATGTTTGGATTTAGAATTGCATTCCTCAGCCTGGAGTTGCTCCCAGATTCTATACAACAATTGTTGTGTAATTGTCATAGTCAACAAACTTGAGGTTTGGATGACACCAAACAAATAAATATTCAAAGTTTACGGATGTTTAAAGTATAACAAACGCAAAATTTCAGGTCATTACTCAACCTTAAGCTCGAATAATTAATTTTATAAGATTATATGTTTTCGTAAATGCACGATTTCAAAGTTTGACTCACACGTCACGTCCCGGCACAACCTATATTTAATAAACATTTTATTTAGGTTTCTTTAAAAATTTCGTTGAATACTAGTCGAGTTTACACTAATTTTTCGTGGAAAAACTATTTTAAACGTAATGGTGCTATTCCCAGGTCCGAAACCGATCGTTACCGAGCCTTAATGGGTCCCACTCAATAATATTATAAAAGATTATTAAGTTTAACAAAAACACAAAACACCCCCTTGCACTAATTTTTTCTCAGCCGCCCCCTTATTTCACAATTTGGCAAGTTTAGTCCTTCATGGATATAAAAGAGATATGTTAGGGTTTCCTCCTCATTTGTACACACACCTCACCGGAATCCTTAATCTCCGGCGCCGCTCCACTTTTTCCGCGACCCAACTTTTGTTACCAACGTGTAGATCAAGAGAGCGGAAGTATTTACAGGTCTTTGGACGAAAAAGGAGTGCGTTTGGTTGTGTTTGAAACTCATCGCCTGCCACCACTTCACCACCACACGCCACTTTTCCCACCTATTTTCTTTCGTTTGGTAAGAATCACGCCCTCATTCCTTCTATTTCTTTCATTTTACTAAACCTAATCGGTTTATAAAAACCTTAAACGATTTTTGAGTTAAAACTTGTAAGGCTAATGTTTTCTAACTAAACTCGTGTGGATCTAAAACTTTGGCTCGTAACTCATGTAACTCAGTTCTGAGTCACTTGACTCGCCACTGAGTCACTCGACTCGTGGCTATGATTATTATCTTCGTGGCTGTTAATATTCTTCATGCGTTTATGATTGTTGTTGTGTTGAGTTTAGGTTGTTTTTATTCTTGTTGTTTATTTGTTTGTAGTCGATTGATTTGTTAGTCGAGTCATGTTGTTTTGAGTTCAAGTCTGATGTTGGTCATAGTTTGAGTTGCGTATTTATCTTGATGTGGGTACTGAATCGATTTCGTTCTTGTTATTAACCGTTTGGCTTGAGTCTCGATTGGTGATTGGGTTCATTTATTTGGTTAATACTGCTCATTTGAGGTTATGGAGATGAAGCATGTCTTCTCTTGGAGTTGGGTTGACACCCACGCCCACAAGGGTGTTGGTTTGTTTTCTGGTTAGTTAGCAACCCAATTAGGGTGGGTTGTAGTTGGTTGCGGGTTGGTCTCGGCGGGTCGAGGTTGCCTAGTAAACTTGTTCTGAAATTGCTTGTGAAAATGTTTTGTGAAAAGCAGTTGGTGAAGCGTTTGAAAGCAGGTTTTGTAAAAAAATTGTTTTGGTAAAAGTATTTTGATGTTAGATTTTGTATAGCCGTTTACCATTTGAGTCATTAACGAGGTTAAGTAAACATCGGAATAGTTCTAGTCACGTATGTCAAAACAAGTGTACATTGTATTTTGGGTTGGTATCATTTTTAGTTTTGGCTCGGTGTTGCCAAATGGGCTAAGGAAGCCCTTGAGGTTAAAATTGGTTAAACTTGGGCCCGTAAGCCCAAGTTAGTGTGTCGAGTTGAAATTGTCCACATTGGGCGCGAAAGCTCAATAACGTGTGTTATATGTTTATACTTGTCGAATTATTTCATTTAGCATATACTAACTTAATTTATATCTTGACTTTTGTCGATAGTGTTTCGGATACTATTCGGGAACTTGGGATATGATATGGTCTTGGATACGGATATTGTAACAAAAACCTATGCTTGGATAATATGGATGTTCGTTATTGGATTTACGGTATTAGCCGAAGGACTTATGGACGATTTTGGATACAAAATAGTCGATAAACCCGACACTAATATATACGTGAATGATAACGACGAATTAATAATGAAACTTGTAAAATAATAATAATAATAATAAAACTTGTAAAAATTAAATAAAACTTGTATAAATTGTATCAAATTAGTGAAAACTAATAATTAGAACTTTTTATTTAAAAGTCGTAATGACTTTGGAAATGTTTTATAAGCGGACGATCATGTCCAAATTGTTATAAAAACCATTTTACGACTTAAACCATTACAATTTGTAAATGTTATAAACTTTTATAGTTTTCAATTATTAACATGATACACCTTTCATTAAATGTATAATTCTTTCTAAAACTTCAATGTTTCACAAACTATTTGGGTTATGGGGTAAAACACCGAAACATGTTATCGACGGGTCCTTTCGTTGTCTTTTATTCTTTCCTATTCGTTATTCCTTCTTGTCGTCTTTTCGTTACTCCTTGAGTTCATTATTTTGGTACGAGTTATTTTGAGTCTATTTGTTTTCCTAAAAACCACACGAGCTTCGATACTAGACTTTTTACAAATAACTATTCGAGTCATCCACGAAAACTAAAATACGCCAGTTTTAAAAACTATTGTACCTAACACTATTTTGAGATATATTCTGAAATAATCAATGGTTATTAGGTTGTGCCGTTAGGTACCGTTGTGCCTCGCTTCTTGACTTTGTTTACATTGCCTAAGTTACTATTCATTGCTATCTCTTGAGGTGAGTTTTAGTAGCCCTTTTTCACTATATTTTTCCTTGGGGGAAAATGGTACTCAATACTTTTCAAACGTTTTTATGCTGTGACTTACTGTTTTACATGATTTTGGACATATATGTGTGATGATACGATTATATGCTATGAAATATTTTGCTTTGTGAATTCATGATCACAAGAATCGTTAACTCTCTTGGAGGGCCCACATGATGATAGATCTATCGGGTAGCTCCCACACGGTATTGGATATCGTTTATTGAACATATTAGGCTCGGTTGGCGCGACACTATTCTTGTTTTACTATAGTGCTTGTAATTGGTATTCATGCTCACTATGGTCCTACTTTACATTATTCACGACTTATCGGTTTACTTTCAAACCACGAGCTCACCAACTTTATGTTGACATTTTCGAGTATCCATTTTCGGTGCAAAATCGATGTTGCTTAGAAGGTTGAGTATTGGCCTAGCTTAGCGAGACTTAGACAAGACCCTCCGGGTTGTATCCGTGGAGTTGCTTATGTGAATTTTTCTTATGAATGTAGTTTGACTTAAGACCTATATTTGGATTTACGGTTTATGTACTTATCCGGTTGTGGGAGTTTGCGACTATGATTTATCGTATGTTATGCACTTTTAGTATTTCTCTATGTAGACGCCTTGTGTTCTTGATCATGAAGTCATGCCCCGGTAAATGCCTTTCGCTGCGCCATTTTTGGGGTGTGACAGATTGGTATCAGAGACTTGGTTATAGAGAATTAGGTGGTTTAACCTAGACTATAACCTAGGAACCTTTATATAGTTGGCATAATAGGACCTACGTGTGTGATCATGTGTTTATTTGCCTTGTATGTATTAGTGCCTAGTATAAGACCTTAGGAAACCTTTCCTCCTGAATTGAGTCAATTTGTTTTCAAACCCCTTAAGTTTCTTAAACAACTTGCACCTAAATTTCAAGACTGTTCTTGTTTGATTGGGTTGCGAAATTTATATGGGTGCAAGTTGTTAATTAACTTAATGGATTTGGGGGATTGACTCAAGGATGGAATATAGGCTAGATGGCGTGAAGTGATGATGATAGGAAAATGTGGCATGGTGCTATTCTAAAAACGCCTGGCCAACGTTTTTACAATAGCATGATGCGACATGGACTTATCAAATTCATGAATTGCCAAATAGGTAGTTAGCTTAGAATCATGACGTGTTTTCCGACCCAACTCACCTACCTCCTATCTAACGTTTATCAATGTCCTTCCATGTAGAACCATGCCTCCAAGAAGATCAGCACGGGTTAACCGAGGTGTTCCAGCCCCGAGGGGTGGAAGGACTGGTGGACGGGGAGGTAGGGGAGGAGGTCGTGGATCTGGGAACGACAACAACAACGACGCAAACCCCGACTTTTCCACCATCATCGCTCAACAGCTACAAAACTTACTTCCCACTATCATTGCTCAAGTAGGTGACCACATCAGTAACCCCGGAAATAACGGCAGTATGAACGACAATGTGGAGAATGATAACACCAATGACAACGGCAGAAATGGAAATAACAACAACAACATCAGAGGGTGCTCGTACAAGGAATTTTCAGCTTGTAAACCAGTGGACTTCGATGGTAATGGAGGAGTGTTGGGTTACACTCGATGGGTCGAGAAGATGGAATCAGTGATTGACATAAGTGAGTGCGCTAACCACCAGAAAGTGAAGTATGCTACATGTTCATTGGCTGGAAAGGCATTGACCTGGTGGAACACTCAAATTCAAGCGAGGGGCAGGGAAGCTGCCATAGGTATGACTTGGGATGATTTTAAGGCATTGCTGAAGGAAGAATACTGCCTAGACAATGAACTACAGAAGATAGAGCACGAGTTCTACAATCATGCTATGGTAGGAACTGGTCACGCGACATATACTGATCGATTCCATGAACTTGCTAAATTGGTACCTCATATGGTCACCCCTGAATCCAAGAGAATTGAGAGGTACATCTATGGTTTGGTTCCCGAGATCCGCGGGATAGTGAAAGCAACTGAGCCTGCTACTATTCAAAGCGCGATACTGAAATCTGCAGCATTAACAGATGAAATGATTAGGAATGGAACCTCGTCTAAGACTGGTGATAAGAGAAAGGCTGTGAGTGAGCCAAGTAAACAAGGAGGTGAAAAGAGTGACAACAAGAAGGCAAAATGGGGAAAGGATTTGTGGCTACTAGTACCGTTAAGAGGAGTATCAAGGTCCTCACCCTATGTGTGCCAAATGCAACTATCATCACCAGAGACTAAGCCATGTCGGGCGGTGTGCTTTAAGCGCAAGCGACACGGTCATAGGGCTAAAGATTGTAGGGTAGTAGCTAAACAAGTGACACCGTGAATCTTTGTGAACCCAAGGGCTTGTTATGAATGTGGGAACCCAAATCATCTTGAATCGTGCCTAGGTTGGGTAGGACACGGGCGCGGTCGAGAACAACCGAATCGACTTTGGCAATTGGTGGGAACAATGCCAACCATGGAAACAATGATAACCCAGCTCGTGGCCGAGTATTCGTGATGAACGCAGAAGAGGGACGCAAAGACCCAAACATCGTGACGGGTACGTTCTCTTTAAACGACCACTATGTTACTGTGCTATTTGACTCTGGTGCCGATTATAGCTTTGTTTCCACTAAATTTATGCCTCTATTGAATATGGAACCCGGTAGACTAGGCTTTAGTTATGAAATTGAAATTGCAAGTGGTCAAAGGGTAGAAATCAATAAGATCGTTCGCGGATGCAAACTAGAATTAGAAGGCTATACTTTTGACATCGACTTGATGCCATTTGGGCACGAAAGTTTCGACGTGATTGTGGGAATGGACTGGTTGGCAAAGCATAGGGCCGTAATAGTGTGCCATGAGAAGATGGTCCGAGTGCCACTACCAAACGGTGAAATTCTTAAGGTTTATGGAGAGCGATTCGAAGAAAAGGTGAAGCACCTCATGAACATGCAGGTAGACGAGCAGAAACTAGAAGATATCTCAGTCGTCCGAAATTTTCCTGAGGTTTTTCCCGACGATTTGTCCGGATTACCTCCATTGCGAGAAGTCGAGTTTCGTATAGACTTAATTCCTGGAGCGATGCCGGTTGCAAAGTCTCCTTATCGATTGGCACCTACTGAGATGGAGGAATTGTCTAACCAACTCAAGGAACTCCAAGACAAGGGTTTCATTCGACCTAGTTCCTCGCCATGGGGAGCACCGGTATTGTTCGTCAAGAAAAAGGATGGTTCCTTTAGGATGTGCATCGACTACCGTGAATTGAACAAGCTAACAATTAAGAACCGTTATCCCCTTCCGAGAATTGATGACTTATTCGACCAACTGCAAGGTTCACGATACTTTTCCAAGATAGATCTTCGTTCCGGCTATCATCAGCTACGAGTGCACGAGGAAGACATTTCGAAAACTGCGTTCAAAACCCGATACGGTCATTTTGAGTTTACAGTTATGCCTTTTGGACTCACAAATGCGCCTGCAGTTTTCATGGACTTGATGAACCGGGTATGTAGGCCCTACTTAGATAAATTTGTTATCGTGTTCATCGATGACATTTTGATCTATTCTAAGACCAAAGAAGAACATGAGTTGCATTTAAAGTTAATCCTAGAATTGCTCAAGAAGGAGAATTTGTACGCCAAATTCTCGAAGTGCGAATTCTGGCTAGAAGAAGTCCAATTCCTTGGACATGTGGTTAACAAAGATGGCATTCATGTGGATCCCAGTAAGATTGAAGCAGTAAAGAATTGGGAAGCTCCTAAGTCTCCAACAGAAGTCCGCTCATTTCTAGGACTGGCAGGTTACTACCGACGGTTTATCGCGAACTTCTCCAAGATTGCCAAACCTCTCACCTCGCTTACTCAAAAGAACAAGAAATTCGTCTGGGGTGAAGAACAAGAAGAGGCCTTTCGGTCATTGAAGGATAATCTGTGTAACGCACCAATTTTAGCTCTTCCTGATGGACCAGAGGATTTTGTAGTATACTGTGATGCTTCATGTCAAGGTTTTGGGTGCGTATTGATGCAAAGAGGTAAAGTGATTGCATATGCTTCTCGACAATTGAAAGTCCACGAGAAGAATTACACCACCCACGATCCGAATCAAGGGCGTAGTATTCGCTCTCAAGATATGGAGACATTACTTGTATGGGACGAAAAGTATTATCTATACTGACCACAAGAGTCTTCAACATATCTTCGACCAGAAAGAGTTGAATATGCGCCAGAGGAGATGGATTGAACTCTTCAGCGACTACGACTGCGAGATTCGTTACCACCCAGGTAAGGCAAATGTGGTGGCTGATGCTTTAAGTAGGAAAGAAAGGCTCAAGCCGAGAAAAGTAAAAGCTATGAGCATAACCATACAGTCGAGTATCAAGGATAAGATACTAGCAGCACAGTGTGAAGTGTCTAAGGACACAGATGTATTAGCAGAGAATATGCGAGGACTAGACAGCCAGCTGGAGAAGAAAAATGACGGCGGACTGTATTTTATAGATCGGATTTGGGTGCCATTGAAAGGTGGTGTGAGAACCCTAATCATGAACGAAGCCCACGCGACGAGATATTCCATCCATCCAGGAGCGGATAAGATGTACTACGACCTTAGAGAATTGTATTGGTGGCCTGGGATGAAGAAAGACATAGCTATTTATGTTAGCAAATGCCCGACTTGCTCAAAGGTGAAAGCCGAACATCGAAACCATCGGGTTACTACAACAACCGGAGATTCCCGAGTGGAAGTGGGAAAGGATAACCATGGATTTCATCACAAAGTTGCCAAGAACTAGTAGTGGACATGATTCGATATGGGTTATCGTAGATAGGTTGACCAAGTCTGCACATTTCATACCAATTCGGGAGGATTATAAGATGGAAAAGTTGGCTAGGATCTACATCAATGAGATAGTTGCGAGGCATGGTGTGCCTATATCAATTATATCTGATCGTGATGGCCGTTTCACATCAAACTTCTGGCAAGCGCTGCAAAAGTCACTAGGATCACACCTAGACATGAGTACGGCTTACCACCCTCAAACAGATGGTCAGAGTGAGCGTACCATACAGACCTTAGAAGACATGCTCAGAGCGTGTGCCATAGACTTCGGTGGTAATTGGGACACTCATCTCCCATTGTGCGAGTTCTCCTACAACAACAGTTATCATACCAGTGTAGATATGGCACCATTCAAAGCACTTTATGGGCGGAAGTGTCGTTCACCTATTGCATGGGCAGAGGCTGGAGAAAGCCAAATGATTGGACCTGAAATAGTGATGGAGACCACTGAGAAGATCATTCAAATCAAGGATAGACTTAAAGTTGCACGTGACCGTCAGAAGAGTTATGCTGACAACCGGCGAAGACCCTTAGAATTCTGTGTTGGTGATCATGTGTTACTCAAGGTGTCGCCTTGGAAAGGTGTTGTACGATTTGGAAAGAAGGGCAAGTTAGCACCCCGATACGTAGGACCTTTTGAAATCACTGAAAGAATTGGACCGGTGGCTTACAGGCTACGATTGCCCCAAGAGCTAAGTGGCGTTCATGATACATTCCACGTGTCGAATCTCAAAAAGTGTCTTGCTGATCAAACCTTACACGTACCTTTAGAAGAGATCCAGATAGATCCTAAGTTACACTTTGTAGAGAAACCGGTTGAAATAGTAGAGCGTGAGATCAAGAAGCTGAAGCGTAGCAAGATACCATTAGTTAAAGTCCGTTGGGACTCAAAACGTGGACCTGAGTTTACTTGGGAACGAGAGGATCAGATGAGACTTAAGTATCCACACCTATTTGATGATAGCGCTAGCTGAATTTTGAGGACAAAATTCAAATTAACGGGGGTAGACTATAACAAACACAAAATTTCAGGTCATTACTCAACCTTAAGCTCGAATAATTAATTTTCTAAGATTATATGTTTTCGTAAATGCACGATTTCAAAGTTTGACTCACACGTCACGTCCCGGCACAACCTATATTTAATAAACATTTTATTTAGGTTTCTTTAATAATTTCGTGGAATACTAGTCGAGTTTACACTAATTTTTCGTGGAAAAACTATTTTAATGGTGCTATTCCCAGGTCCGAAACCGATCGTTACCGAGCCTTAATGGGTCCCACTCAATAATATTATAAAAGATTATTAAGTTTAACAAAAACACAAAACACCCCCCTTGCACTAATTTTTTCTCAGCCGCCCCCTTATTTCACAATTTGGCAAGTTTAGTCCTTCATGGATATAAAAGAGATATGTTAGGGTTTCCTCCTCATTTGTACACACACCTCACCGGAATCCTTAATCTCCGGCGCCGCTCCACTTTTCCGGCGACATTCCGGCGACCCAACTTTTGTTACCAACGTGTAGATCAAGAGAACGGAAGTATTTCTGGAGTCTTTGGACGAAAAAGGAGTGCGTTTGGTTCGTGTTTGAAACTCACCGCCGCTGCCACCACTTCACCACCACACGCCGCCACTTTTCCCACCTATTTTCTTTCGTTTGGTAAGAATCACGCGCCCTCATTCCTTCTATTTCTTTCATTTTTACTAAACCCTAATCGGTTTTATAAAAACCTTAAACGATTTTTGAGTTAAAACTTGTAAGGCTAATGTTTTCTAACTAAACTCGTGTGGATCTAAAACTTTGGCTCGTAACTCATGTAACTCAGTTCTGAGTCACTTGACTCGCCACTGAGTCACTCGACTCGTGGCTATGATTATTATCTTCATGGCTGTTAATATTCTTCATGCGTTTATGATTGTTGTTGTGTTGAGTTTAGGTTGTTTTTATTCTTGTTGTTTATTTGTTTGTAGTCGATTGATTTGTTAGTCGAGTCATGTTGTTTTGAGTTCAAGTCTGATGTTGGTCATAGTTTGAGTTGCGTATTTATCTTGATGTGGGTACTGAATCGATTTCGTTCTTGTTATTAACCGTTTGGCTTGAGTCTCGATTGGTGATTGGGTTCATTTATTTGGTTAATACTGCTCATTTGAGGTTATGGAGATGAAGCATGTCTTCTCTTGGAGTTGGGTTGACGCCCACGCCCACAAGGGTGTTGGTTTGTTTTCTGGTTAGTTAGCAACCCAATTAGGGTGGGTTGTAGTTGGTTGCGGGTTGGTCTCGACGCGGGTCGAGGTTGCCTAGTAAACTTGTTCTGAAATTGCTTGTGAAAATGTTTTGTGAAAACAGTTGGTGAAGCGTTTTGAAAATGTGTTTTGTAAAAAAATTGTTTTGGTAAAAGTATTTTGATGTTAGATTTTGTATAGCCGTTTACCATTTGAGTCATTAACGAGGTTAAGTAAACATCGAAATAGTTCTAGTCACGTATGTCAAAACAAGTGTACATTGTATTTGGGGTTGGTATCGTTTTTAGTTTTGGCTCGGTGTTGCCAAATGGGCCAAGGAAGCCCATGAGGTTAAAATTGGTTAAACTTGGGCCCGTAAGCCCAAGTTAGTGTGTCGAGTTGAAATTGTCCACATTGGGCGCGAAAGCCCAATAACGTGTGTTATATGTTTATACTTGTCGAATTATTTCATTTAGCATATACTAACTTAATTTATATCTTGACTTTTGTCGATAGTGTTTCGGATACTATTCGGGAACTTGGGATATGATATGGTCTTGGATACGGATATTGTAACAAAAACCTATGCTTGGATATTATGGATGTTCGTTATTGGATTTACGGTATTAGCCGAAGGACTTATGGACGATTTTGGATACAAAATAGTCGATAAACCCGACACTAATATATACGTGAATGATAACGACAATTAATAATGAAACTTGTAAAATAATAATAATAATAATAAAACTTGTAAAATTAAATAAAACTTGTATAAATTGTATCAAATTAGTGAAAACTAATAATTAGAACTTTTATTTAAAAGTCGTAATGACTTTGGAAATGTTTTATAAACGGACGCATCATGTCCAATTTGTTATAAAAACCATTTTTACAACTTAAACCATTACAATTTGTAAATGTTATAAACTTTTATAGTTTTTCAATTATTAACATGATACACCTTTCATTAAATGTATAATTCTTTCTAAAACTTCAATGTTTCACAAACTATTTGGGTTATGGGGTAAAACACCGAAACATGTTATCGACGGGTCCTTTCGTTGTCTTTTATTCTTTCCTATTCGTTATTCCTTCTTGTCGTCTTTTCGTTACTCCTTGAGTTCATTATTTTGGTACGAGTTATTTTGAGTCTATTTGTTTTCCTAAAAACCACACGAGCTTCGATACTAGACTTTTTACAAATAACTATTCGAGTCATCCACGAAAACTAAAATACGCCAGTTTTAAAATTTATTGTACCTAACACTATTTTGAGATATATTCTGAAATAATCAATGGTTATTAGGTTGTGCCGTTCGTGTACCGTTGTGCCTCGCTTCTTGACACTGTTTACATTGCCTAAGTTACTATTCATTGCTATCTACTGAGGTGAGTTTTCGTAGCCCCTTTTTCACTATATTTTTCCTTGGGGGAAAATGGTACTCAATACTTTTCAAACGTTTTTATGCTGTGACTTACTGTTTTACATGATTTTGGACATATATGTGTGATGATACGATTATATGCTATGAAATATTTTGCTTTGTGAATTCATGATGCAAGAAGCTGTTAACTCTCTTGGAGGGCCCACATGATGATAGATCTATCGGGTAGCTCCCACACGGTATTGGATATCGTTTATTGAACATATTAGGCTCGGTTGGCGCGACACTATTCTTGTTTTACTATAGTGCTTGTAATTGGTATTCATGCTCACTATGGTCCTACTTTACATTATTCACGACTTATCGGTTTACTTTCAAACCCACGAGCTCACCAACTTTATGTTGACATTTTCGAGTATCCATTTTCAGGTGCAAAAATCGATGTTGCTTAGAAGGTTGAGTATTGGCCTAGCTTAGCGAGACTTAGACAAGACCCTCCCGGGTTGTATCCTGTGGAGTTGCTTATGTGAATTTTTCTTATGAATGTAGTTTGACTTAAGACCTATATTTGGATTTCTGGTTTATGTACTTATCCCGGTTGTGGGAGTTTGCGACTATGATTTATCGTATGTTATGCACTTTTAGTATTTCTCTATGTAGACGCCTTGTGTTCTTGATCATGAAGTCATGCCCTGTAAATGCCTTTCCGCTGCGCCATTTTTGGGGTGTGACATAAAGAGCATATTGTTGTACACAATGATGCTGGTATAATTGAGATGACACTCAATTCTAGTCATGGTATCCTTGATGATGACCATGTTGACTAGTTATGCTCAACTAAGAGCATAGTTGCATTATACATTAAAGAATAAAGAATACTTTAAAACTTTAAAGTTTTGAAAGATAATTGTCATAAAAGGGTGGTTCAGGTTATCACGCACCTTATGAAATGATATGACAATATCAAGATATGTGTAAACATATACAAGAAATTCACTTATTGAATTTTTAAAATAAGTATTCTCAAAATTCTTGTAGATCAAAGTTAGTTGAAATTATGCCTTGTCAACAAGTATGAGTTGCATGACTTGTAGCAAAATTCATTAACTGAGAATTATCATGCATTGATCTATTTAGTATTTGGATAAAGGATGTTAAACAATTATTATTTATAATGAATTAAAGTACGGTATACGTTTAATTTCATTTATAATATTGTGTCTTGTATTTGCATGTTTAAATCCTTGAATAACTTAAGTTATTCTAAATAGTCCGTTGTCAATCAATAACATGGGAATGATATTGAATTAAGACAAATCTGAGTATTAGTTAGAATATACTTGAAAGTATATTGATGCGTAGCATGACTAATTTCAGATGATATTCAATGAATTGAGTATAGGACTTATCCCACCCGCATGATGATACTTTATGGATCTTTGTCATTAAGTATATCATGGATATTTATCCTCGACTTGAGATACTAGAGATATGTCATGGATGTAGTGCATTTTGTGAAGCAATCTAACGCTACACGAATCTGGTAGTTATAAGGGTTGTTTTCGAAGTGTTGCGAAATTTATGAATCCCGCTTGTAGTCAAAATGGGATTTGTTTCCTTCAAATTTATTTTGAAGTATAATACTCTTGGGCCCTCGAGGATTGTTAAGATGTTTGTATGGCCATACCCAAGGTCTTCGGAATATGTTCAAGAATTGGTAATCTTAATCAATCACATAAAGCGAGAAATGAATAGTTAATTAAGAAATGAGTGAGATCCATATTCTTATTAACATGGTATTAGAAACCAAAGGATGAATATGATGATGAATCATCAAAATTGGTTTTCTCCAGAAACCATACACGAGTTGTACCGGGCATTGGCGTGTTGCTAGACGCTAACCAATGTCATTTCACGCTTTGTAAACATATCCAAGTGGGAGTCGTTGGAAATGTATATATTTACAAACATGTGAATGTCCGGATTCGAACTCGTGACCACGGATTGCACACATTAGCGAATGAGAATTAAAGTTAATAATTAATGTTTATGTTTACGATTAATTATTACACATTAAGTCCGTTAACGATCGTTAAGTATTTAACGGAAAAATGACTAACGACCGTTAAATGAAAAGAGAAAGGACTAGAAATGGAAAACTTGGAAAAGTTATGGATTTCCTTTGGGCTTGTCTACATGGTCGCCATAGGGGCCTTTCCAAAGCCCTAATTCATAAACTTGTTCCCTAAGTTTACCTACTAGTATATAAAGAGGGTTAGGTTTTAGGGTTTGAGACACTTGTGCATTGAATTAACCCTAGATCTCTCCTTCTCTCTCTCTTGTCCCAATCGGCCAACACCCCATTTGTAAGGGAGTTTGGTTTCGTTTTTCTTAAACGAGGACTTGTGTTAGATCTAGCAATCGCTTGATTCGTTGGTTAATTCGTGTGTACAAGAACGTGGTAGTAAGACACTATTCTTACACCATATTGGTTTGAGTTGTAGAACGGTAAGGGACAACTCTTCAAACCAATTAGTACTTCTTTGTTTTGCTCAAGGGATTTGATATTCGCAAGTGGTACGTTACGCATACTTTCAGTTAATTAATTTATTTGTTATGATCTTTAAGTCTTCCGCTGTGTACTTTTGATGTCTTTATGTTTTATTGTATTTTATATATCATAAACTCAACAGTATGGATATCTCATTTAAATTGTTCATATTTGAGTCACAAACTCGCTTTTCGATAGTACGTGAATTGATATTATATTTGTTTTTAGCTAAAATGTTATAGATAAAGAAACAAACATGAACAAACACAATCAAAAAAGAATTTTGTGTATATTATATGCTAGTTTGTTTGTATTTGTTCGTGAAGTGTTTGTATTCGTTCAACGGTACGTATTGATGATAATATAAACGAGCACGAGCAAACTTATCATCTTAACAAACAAACATGAACACAAACATTTAATTGGTTAAGCATTTATATTAGGACGTTTGCTAGATTATACTTAAAGAAATGACCAAACACATATCATGCTTGTTCGATTTTTACCGCCTACTTCTAGATTATCAAAGCAGGCAAGTTTGGTCTTCTCTCTTTCTCATATTATATTTCCAATCTTGATTGAGTCTCAATTTATTAAATTCATTTGGTTTTGTGGTTGAACCTTCTATTAATCCAATCATTTGAAAAATTAAAATTACACACAAAAGACAAGTAATCGAAAAGGCCTAATCTAAAGCTTCCTTTAGGCCTCCAAACGGCTAGAGCCGCCCCTGATTGTACTTGAAACTGTAAGTTTGTGTATATTGAATAAATAATAATGTTTGGTAAATCAAGATTATATAGAATACATAATGAGCCGAATATACAATGGGCCAATACTTATACTAATACTAATAGACTACCACTCCCCCGCAGTTTGAGCGGGAGGAGACCGAACACTCAAGCTGTCACGAAAATCAGTAAACAAGGCAGATGGTAACCCCTTGGTATAAATATCAGCATACTGAAACCGCGATGAAACATGGAGAACTCGAACTTGACCAGTAGCAACCAAATCACAAACAAAATAAATATCAATCTTAATATGTTTGGTACGCTGATGCTGAACAGGGATAGAAGACAAGTACACTGCACTCAAAAGTGTAACCTCTCCGTAGGCCTAGAATATTAAACACCTTTCGGCTTTAATAGGAACTTTCGAATAACTTAACATCTCTCACCTTAGAAGCGTCCTCAAAAGTGTTGTTTAATACACCTTGCCTACAAAAAAAAACAACAAAATTAATATATTGCAACCATTTATTTTATTATTTAGCAACTTGTTATGCTTAGTGTGTAAAAAAAATAATTTGTAAATAATATATTGCAACCATATCTGTGATTATTTAGCAACTTGTTAATTGTTATGCTTAGTACGGATGCCTAGTCGTTTATCGTAAAAAAACAAGATATCAAAGCCTAACAAACTGACTTCTAGTATCAAATAAAATCACGAACCAAGCAACAACACAAAATTCACTCGACCATGTTTGATATTTGATTTTAGTAATGATATAATCATATTAATAGTCATTAAAAAAGACCAAAGAGCTTATGCTCGAATGGTATCTCATTTCTGTGTTAGAAACTTTTCAACCAAGTAGTTATGGGTTTTAATCTTACATAGAACATATGAAATCTATTTGTTGTGTGTATATATTCTGAGATAATTTAATTGCCATTAAAAACATATAGCAATCCAACAATATGTAGATGTCACACTCGATGACCAAACCAGTTTATTAGGTGATTAATACGGAGTAGCAAAGTATAGGGACCGAACTTGTTGAAAATCAAATTTTTGGATACATCTTTTTATATAATAACAGAAAACAAAAATAATAAAATAAAATAAAATAATAATAAATTTGGCAATTGTTCATTTTAATGACCAACAGAGAATCTGATTTTTATTATCGAGCATTTCTATGTGTCGATTTTATAAAAGAAAAAATTAAAAAAAGAGTAATTAACAAAACTTTAGTAGTTGAGTTTTAAAGAAATTATATGGAGATAAGTTTAAACTTATCAGCTTCCATATGTTTTAATAATTTTAAAAAATAAACAAATATTCTCTTATACTTATAAATATTATTATCAGTATAGTTTAAATTTAGACTAAAATACATGGTTGGTCCTTAAACTTGTCAATCTGCTTCGCGTTAGGACAAACCTGGGCATTATCATCGCCGGAGGTCCAAAACATGGGCTTTATATGCCAAACTTGTCCCTTGACCAATAACGCCGTTGTCAACGTTCCGTTATACTCCAGAAAACCCCGTTATCATGTTACTGTTGAGGGTAGAAAAGTCATTTTACTTGATGTACTATAGCAGATGTCTTGTCCAATTTCCCGCCATTATGTAGAATATAACAAAGCTGTGTACTCATTGCTCATCCCCAAACTTGTTTTGGAAGCCTACCCAGAAAACCCTAATGCAATGTCAATCATCAAATCAAATAATCTAAGTAAGAAAATAACAAACAACCACCTTGGATTTACTCTATGGCGAGTAAGAGAATATCCTTTCTATGATGATCATGAAATTGAGGAAAAAGTCGCAATCGTGAGATATTGTAAGTCTTTTTGGTTAGAGCCTATTACAATCATATGTTAGTACGATTGCTTAAGTTATTCCCTTTTAGGTAACTTTAGCTTAACATTGTTTTTGTGCATTTTTATACAATGGTGAACCAGATCCTTTAGCATGATGTTCTATTATGAAGGTACATTCAAATACTTTCCGGGTAGGATATATCAAGGAGGCAAGAAATGCCTTGTTGATCTTGTGGAAATAAAAGAGGTATCCGTTGATGAAATGGATGCTCTCATGACCCAAATCGGTTATGAGACTGGACAAACCAATTATTTCTACTTTCTTAAGCCTGGTTGTACATTGGACGACGGTTTGTTTTCTTTGCGTGAAGTTGCTAATGTTGAGTTGTTGAAAGATGTTGTCATAGAGCATAAGCTGATAGATGTCTATGTGGAAATAGGGAAGACAAGATTAGAACTATCTAAAATGTCCCCATAATCAATTAAGACTGTGTTTTGGGAGATGGATAAAGATAGGAGAAAAGTTGCTACTGTGGCTATTCAATCTTGTTGTAGACGATTGGTGTTAGATGATCTAGATAATGAACCTACCCTAGATCCTTTTATCCAACTTACACAAGTGCCTATGGACGTCAATGATATTGGTGAATCTAGCAATTTGCCAAACATTGAGCCTGTATTTTCCACCTTAGACTGCTCATTTGCTAGTCAACCTGTTCATAACCGTGAGCGTGCTTTAGTACTTATTGATGAGGACAATGCTATTAAGGAGCCTGATAATCTTGAGGTTAATCTGTTCGAAGTGAATCAGGGGAAGCACTTAAACAAAGTTGGAAGAGCACTAGTTGATGTCAATAACAGGTTTGAGGAGCCTGAAAATTTTGAGGTTAATATGTTTCAACTGACTCAGGAGAAGCACTTAGACAAAGCAGGAAGAGCACTAGTTGATGTCAATAACGGGTTTGAGGAGCCCGATGTGGATGTAACTCTGCTTCAATTGACTCAGATAACATGGAAGAGGATCTTGTTGTTGATGTTACTCGTTACAAGTGAGTGACACTAGTGACTTAGGCAATGCAGTTGATGATTCAATTCAAGCAAATGAAGAGAACACTTGTCGAGAATGATGCACAACTTGCTATGGTCTAAGTAGGTCGAGTAACGAGTTAGGTGAAGCAGAACAACCAAGAATATAAGTGATGACATGCGGTTGGAAAATGATTTACTGTGATGGTTGATGATGTCTTTGCGGTGACTATGTTTCTTTCCAACAAAGTGACTTTGCAAATGGAGTCTATACCACATTCTTCTATTCTCGTCGGGAGTTTGCTACTGCAGGGAAGTAAAAACCTAGTAAGAGAGCATTCTATAGAAACTAGGAGGAGTTGTTTTTTCCAAGAATGACGAAACAAGAATAAGGGTCGGTGTAGGGTTGTGTTCCACTTTCGTGCCCAAGTGAAGGTCCTGACCTGGATATAGGCCCATCTAGAAGTCCATTAAAGCAGAGGGTATAAACGCATTGCTTTTTGGCAAAAGGACCCTTCAAATACCGCCCATGGCTATTGTTTGTCGGCAGGAATGGTGATACTGTGTATCTGGTCATCGTAACATATAATGAGCAACACACTTGTTTGCAATCAAGGGAAGTCGAGCTTTTGACCTTCATTATATCTCACGTAAAATTACAAGACAAATTGAAACCAATCCACGACTTTCATCAAGTCATGCATAATCAACTTACCAACCAATACGAGCTTCAAGTGTCCTGCAGAAGGTTTTAAGGGCCAAAAACCTAGCAATAATGACCATCGTGGGTAAATTCAAGCTACAATTTACCATGTTGAGAGATTATGTTCAAGAGTTGCAGAAGACAAACCCTAATACAACAGTGGTGATGAATGTAGAACGACCTCCGATGAGGCTCTTCCAACCGAGAATTTAAAGAGTGTATGTTTGTTTAGGTGCATGAAGGAAGGATTTAAAGCGTGTGAGAGATCGTTGTTGGGCTGGGTGCTTTTCCAATTCGTGGTCCTTTGAATGGTCAACCGATGACGCTATGGAATTGATAGCAACAATGGTATATACCCTTTAGCTTATGCTTTTGTTGAATAAGAAAACATAGGATCATGGACTTGGTTTCTTCATTGTTTATCCGATGATATAGCATTTGAGCCAATCTCAAGCATCACTTTTATTATCGACATGGAAAAGGTACTCCTTAACTGCTCATGAATTTAAGTCTCTGCTTTGAAATGCATAAATAAACATATCCGATTTTTGCGGGATATAAGTAGAGCTTTAGAGAAGTTTTTCCAAATGCGAACACGGACTTTGTATTAGAAGCATTCATGAGAAAATGAAACCGCAATGGAAAGGTAGGGCCTACAAAGAGCATCTGTGGAAATGTGCAATGACCTCAACTGTTGTACAGCGAAAGATTTGGCGATTTCAAGAAACTTAATCACCAAACCCATGATTGGTTAAGTAAGATACCACCGATCCATTGGTCAAGGTCACATTTTTCATGTAAGTGATCTATCTGTTTCGCTTAATTTGTTTTTAATGCAGATAAACAGTTATAATTAATACATGTTTATTCTTGTTTATCTTTAGGAGAGCTACTCGATGTGTTACTTAATAACATGTGTCAAGTGTTTCATGACAAAATAATTGAGGGTTTAAGCAAACCAATTATTACGACTTTATAATACATCGTGGAATCTGTATGAAGAGGATAATGCATGTTCTTATGGTGATTGAGAAGAGTGATGGGCCACTAACACCAACCGCACAACACATGCTAGAGGGTATTAAGAAAGAGGTCATAAGTATAATGTTTTATGGAATGGGGAACTAAGTTTTAGGTTAGTGGACCATGGGGTGACCAATGTGTAGTTAATGTTGTACACAAGTCTTGTACTTGCGAAGATGGGAGATAACGGGTTTACCATGTAAACATGTTGTTGCTACCAATTGAATATGGCTTTAATTGGGCAACAAGTAGGAGTCAGAGAAACATGGGCTCATCCTTGTTACTATCTTCTCACTGGGAGGCAACCTACAAACACCATATCCACCAATAACTAGCGGTGAACATTGGGAAAATTAAGCGTACCAACAACAATTGTTCCACCGAATCCAAACAAACCCGCTTAGCGCAAGAGGTAGAAAAGAGTTAGGATAGCTCCGAAAGTGAAGAAATTGTGAAGGATGGTAAGTCGTCTAGGATTGGAAGAGTGTTAAGTGTAGTATTTGTGGCATTCTTGGACACAACCGAAAACATGCCTAGGGTATGGTGGAGTTGAAAGTAGTCGAAGCGCCAATAAGGAAATGTCAAACATGTGCCTACTAAAGTCTGCGAAAAAAGACACATCCTAAAGGTAACAAAGTAGCAGCAGATAAAGAAGTCAAGGTACATGTGTTGTTGAAAGTCAAGTTAGTGCGTTCAAGGAAGTGGTGTTCAATCCGAAAATCAAGATCCAAAGAATCAAGATCCCATCATACATGATGCATCCCTCACAATCCCAAAGAACATCAAGATGAAGCAATTGCCTATCCCAAAGATGCATGAGCAAGCCGGTGTCAATCCCAAAGAACATGATCAATCCCGATCGATTCTCACCGCATCAAGTGATGTTCAAGCGGTTTCGCTCAACCCACTGCTACACGAAGAATGGTAGGCAAGCAGCTGACTGGAAAGAATGATGGCCTCACCATAGGTCAATTACGTTATGCTAATTATCTAGAAAATGTTTCATCTAGTTTATTTCCTATGGACAAGTTATGTACTCTAAAAACATATGTGTGTGTGTGTCTAACTGTAGTTCTCATGCTTTGAAAAGTATGCAATTTTATGCATTTGGAATTATATCCATTTGTATTAACTATGGAACCATGTCATTATTGTGTATTTTTATAGATTGACTAAGCTTGATGTGTGAATAATTTGCATCAAAAAGTAACCAAAGCTAAACAGAACCTCATAAGAATGCTGACATTTAAAAGTCAACCCTAAACAAATTGCTAACCATCTGCATACCCATAAGGCATTGAAAATAAAAAAACAAACCAAACTGAATACTTCATAACAACGTTACTACAATTCAAGATACTGAACATTAACCATCTCGCCTCATTACATAAAAGCTAAAAAAGTTATCCCAATGCATAAACAATCAAGAACAACATCCAACTTAGCACCAGGTAAATCTTCCACTTCCACACATCACCTTCCACTTCCACACATCACCTTCAGCAACTTAGCACCAGCTCATTTCTCCCCCTCAAAAGGCTCGGTATGATCATTCTTGAATGAGCACGATTTCGAGATCATACCATCTTATCCATCGACAAGAAGACCCTATTCATGATTATGACAAGTCATTAAACAACCACCATTGTTACAATGTACTTTGCTGCTTGCGAAAACAAACTAACACAATAAATATTAAGACGCACTTACTTCAACCGGAAAACCAAAGAATCGACGCCCTGGGTAGGCAGAGGTCCACGAAGTGCGAATAATAGCTTGCTTACCACACCAGCAATGTACCATCTTGAAACGATTATCGTTTTGTAGAAGACTGTTTTTGTATGATAATTTATGGATGGATGATAAATGTCGACCAAACCGTGTTACACAGACATATACTAGCTACAAACACTGTACAACGGTTTCTATTTAGTACGCTACAGTGAAAGACGGTTTTGCCCTCACCAACATAAAAACCCTAAAAGCGATTGAGCCCAGGCGACTTTTTGTGATTCCCTAACTCCTAAAAGTTCGATCACAATTCGGGTCTAATCTCTTCTCTATTGCATCAATCTGTTCCTATTAGGCAATTACTTTTGTGTTTTTTCTTGATTGTTCCAGATTCTTGCAATCGTTTTGTTTATTAGGGTTTATTGTTATCGGTTTCTCTTAAGGTTTCGCAAATTCTGGTTCTGCTACTGTCATCATTCGCACCCATCATGCCTGGTTTTGGTTAGTTGATTTGTGCTATAACTCATGCCTTAGTTCTACTAAGGCTCTCGTAATTGAAGATAGACGTGGTGCTTCGTGTTCCTTTGTGTTAGTCGATGTTTTAGGGATTCGGTTCTGCTGTTTGTTTTTCATTTTTGTGGGTTTCGCTGCAGTTTGATTTAGTTATTATGGATAAGTGTGGTGATGTTAATTCAACCCTGTCTGCTGGTGATTCTTCTTCTGCTGGTCTTTCTCGTGAGCCTGGTCTTCTTGAGGGAGACAATTTGGATGATGGTAGAGTGGATAGTGAGGCTTTGAGGGACACAATCCTTGGTACACATTCGTCTCAGCCAAGTAGTTCTCGTGCTGATGGACAAGTGGAGCCGATTTCACTTGGTTCGAGCCCTAGTCATGATGCACCTAGTCATGACACGCCTGAGGGTCATGGTACTTTATTGAAATTCATGCTATTGAAAAACAAATATTTGAGGGAAAACTTGTTCTTGTGGGTGACGATGGGCAACCATTAAAACCAACTGTGATAGTGGATGCTACTACTTCTACTGGGGCTAATCCTTTTGAGCATCTTAAGGTGCCGCAGACACAGAAGGAGCTTGAGGAGATGCTTACTGCTATTGGTTATTATTCGAAACCTCCTCAAGATACAAGTGTTCCTATGGCTTCTAATGTTAATGCTACTAGTAGTCCTAATAATGTTAATGAGAAGGTTGATACAAATGCACATGGGGCTGTTGGTATTGAGAAGGTTGGTGTTGCTTTGAAACAAACTTCTACATCGTATGCTGGTGTTACTTCTACTGAACCTAAGAAACACACGTCAAACTTTCGTAGGTTGGAGTGTAATAAGAAAGCTAATGGTGTGGATCTTTCTGTCCCGATGAAAGTGGTTGAAGAGGTGAACTCTAGGTTTGAGAATACTTTGTATGGGTATTTCCTTGGTCAACGACTTGCTTTTCCTGTTGTTGATTACTTTGTACGCAATGCGTGGGCTAAGTTTGGTATACAAAAGGTAATGATGAATGCAAAGGGGTTCTTATTTTTTAAGTTCAATTCGCAGAAAGGTGTTGATGATGTTCTTGAAAATGGTCCTTGGTTGATTAGAAATGTACATATTATTCTTAAACCATGGACATTGAACACCAACTTACTTAAAGAGGATTTGACCAACATCCTGGTGTGGGTTAAATTCCATGATGTTCCTCTTGCTATGTTTTCTGATGACGGCCTTAGTCTCCTTGCCACATTGATAGGCACGCCCAAAAGGTTAGATGCTTTCACTAGCCAAATGTGCAAGGACTCGTGGGGCCGTAGTAGTTTTGCTAGATGCATGATTGAAGTGAAGTCGGATGAGGTGCTTAGGGACAACCTTACTATTGAGATAACGTCACTTGATGGGTCGGGTTCGACTATTGAGAAGATACGGGTTGAATATGAGTGGAAACCACCTCATTGTGATAAATGTAAGATTTTTGGTCATACTCTTATTGAATGTCCTAAAGTTGTTGAACCTCCCGATCAGCCTACTAAGCGTGTTAATGATGGTTTCAAGACAGTTAATAACAAGAAGAAGGGAAAGCAAGGTGGGTCTACTATTCCGGGTCAAGGAGGGTTTACTAAACCTGTTGTGGGTAAGCGCTTCAATATCAACCCAAAAGACTCCTCCCGAACCTAAGAAAGTGGAAGTCACTAAGAAGAGTGTTCTTGATGTGGCTAGTTCGAGTGGAACAAAGATCTCTACATCTAACCAGTTTGATGCTCTTAATATGGAATATACGGATGCGTTTGGTATTCCTTCTAATGACACCAACAAGGATGTGGATTCTGGTCGTACAATGGAAGTTAATGAAGATAAGTCTACTAAGACAGGTACTGCATCACAAGAACCCCTTGTGAGTGATTTAAAAGAGATGGAGTCGGGTGTGGCTCCTAAAACTAATGATTCTTGTAATCCGTCTGCCTCTTCTACTAAGAGAGTTAACCCTTTTTCTAAAGTGGGAGAGATCGTGGTTGAAGATGAGGTGGTTGCTAACCCATTTGATGAGTCTGTTAATCTATTCGGTGGTGGCCAAGAGTTTGAAGATGAGTATGATGACTATGACTACAATGACTATGCGAATCAGGTTCATGATCTTCCGTGGAATTTGGATGCCTTTAATGCCATGTATGGCACCAAGCTTCAAGGTCCTAGGAAGTAATTTTCTTTCGTTATGTCCTATGTTATCATTTGAGTAGTGGTTTGTTTTCTTGTTTAGAAAATAGGAAGTATCTTGTTATGTAAGCTTTATGCCTATGTAACGGGCTGAGATATGGGAATTCACTCATATCCTTTGTACTTAAACGTTTTTTGGTTAATATATTTACAAGGGTGCAGGATTACTCCCTTTACCCAAAAAAACATAACATTGACAACGGCATTATTGGTCAAGGGACGAGTTTGACATATAAAGCCCATGTTTTGGACCTCCGGCGATGATAATGCCCAGGTTTGTCCCAACGCGAAGCGGATTGACAAGTTTAGGGACCAACCGTGTATTTTAGTCTTAAATTTATGTATATGCACGAGATTATAAATGTCAAAATAAAAGCATTAGTTATTGTGATATATAATTAAATACACAAGTTTATACGTATACGAACAATTCATATTATTCATGTTTATGAGTTTAAATAAGGGTAAATCCGCACAGGTAAATTATCTTTTTATTATCTACGTTCAATAACGACTCATGCTATTTCTTTTTATAAGTTTAACCCGTGCGTACAAGAGTCTATGAAACTTAACTACAACTACATTTATTGTTAATGGCAATATAAATATTAAAATGTAAGCAAGGGTTACTGTGATATGAAAATAAAATATACGGGATTGTATTTATAACAACGGCTCATGTTATTCCTTTTTAATTTTTTAATAAGGATATTTGGAAAATCATATTTTGTAAACTTTATATTTTAACTTTATCACCGGCCATTACGTGTTATTAAACTCGTTGAATGTGTACAACATAATATGAATAGTTTAATATTTGAAATAATAACATCAACCTCAACACTATGCCAGTTAAACAAAATTATATCTTTCATCCAAATATATTCATACAAAATATTAATCGATATTGATATCTAATATTTTTTTAAGTAAAACCCATACTTATTTTTTTTTAAAACGGCAGTTATAACTATCTCATATTTTTTACACCAAAAATATATCTCGTGTCTTAAGCATGACTTGAATCAATAACCATTTGGTTAAGTAGCTTCTCACACAACATGAACACTATTAGAACACGAACCCTTCAAGAAAATTAAAAAAAAAAAAAAAAAAAAAAAAAAAACGTGCATAGTTGTTAAAACTAAAACTTCAAAAAATAATTTGATTTTTATGTTAACCTTATGTGTACATAAAACTTGTAACTAGTGAAACAGGAATGAGAAGTTGGATAACCCGCATAATATAATATATCTTGAATAAAACCAGATCGAAAAGGGAATGCAAAGTTGTCTCTTGTCTCTTTGGGAAGAGACAAAATAAGGTAGGCTCTTTGAAAGTGTCATGAAGTTGATATTGTACCAAATACCTCAATGGACAACCATGTATTCAATTTTGGGTTCAATGGACCTGTTTTTAGATGGAAAATTCGAGCACACAAATTGATTTTTAGAATTTCAAATGCACCTCAATGTGATTGTAAGTTGTAACATCGAGAAACTCTATTTAATTTAAAGGGCCAATTTCATATCTCCCCTCCTTTTAAATGGAAATTTCATATATACCCAAACATGCATTAAAAATATTGTACATTATGCATTCAATACTTGCACTTTGGGTATTATATGAAATTAATCATGAAAGTAGGGTGATATATGAAATTAATCCTAATTTAAATATACTCCTAGCTGACAAAATTGAAAATTTTTAATTATCTTTCGTTGAAAATATCCTTACAATTAATAAGATTCTACGAAGGGGCGGACCGAGAGGGTTCCCCGAGGTGCACGGGGACTCTATGAATATATCTCGAGCTGTATAAAAATGTGTCAAAAACACATATTTTTTGAAAAAGCACCTGGTCCCAAATCAGTAAATAAAAGTTTACCTTCCACAAGATTTTATATGACTTTATTTTGTTCGCATTATTCAGATATTTCATTGAAGAACTATATTGAGAAATATCATTTTAACATCAGAACATGTTAAGTTATTGAGAAATATCATTGTACTGATAGGATGATCAGGAAATTTAGTGGGATTGAAGCTGTACATGTGAATAACCAGCTAAAGCCTTGTATTATGAGTTTGATTGACATGCAGTTAACAAACACACGCACACACACATCGTTTTGTTCATCTCATTGTTGATCAATATTTCACAAGAAAATTATTCATGGCTGGTCCATTATTTGAGCTCTTGTGAGCGATGTGGTAATAAGATTAGGTTATGCAGCTCACTACAAGGAAAAGTAGAACTGGCTACGAAATTTAGCGAGGACAAGCATGTCCTCGCCAATTATCATACAAAACAACAAAAAAGGCACCCAAAATAGTTGACCGTGGCTAGATGCAATTTTGCGTTTACTATTCATTCTCTTTGGCGAGGACATGTCTTCGCCAAAGACTTTCCTCACTCTTGGACCATGCCACGCAGTCTAAATGCATTTTCACTAGGCGGGAAATTTTTCCGGTCAAAATAACAGGGGACATGTCCTCGCCAATTACTTAATCACCAACCCTGCCTTTGATTAGTATTATAATCACTTGATACTTAATTTAAGCTTAAGTCATTAGCGAGGACATATCCTCGCTAAAGACAAACGTCAAAGAAAGTCAAACTTTTACTTTTAGATTTAACATTTTGGGCTCTAAAATTTTCCTCTAAACTTTCCCGTCAAGTTGCAACTTTATCCCGCCAAAGTTTTGCGTATACATAACCTAACCTATCATCCACAATTCGGCAAAACACAAATAACCCAATCGTCAATTCCCACAAACCACACATAAGAATGGCTAGTTACACGCCGGAAGAGGAGTGTTCAATGGTTTTATCGTCGATGTATCTCTTTAATGAAGTTCTTAATACATATGGCTACGAAATTTATGACGAATATGGTTCTTATAAGAACATTAGCCCGTGGATGAGAGACCGGATTCTGTAATGGTTGAGGAAAAAGCCATACTACAGAGAGATGTTGGACGCTCAAGCTGATTATGTTGGAGGATAAAACACGTTGGACGCTCAAGCTGATGATGAAGTTGGAGGAGAAAGCATGTTGGAAACCAAGCTTGATGATCTGGGAAATAGGATAACAAATATTGAAGCTATGTTTGAACATTTCATCAAGCAAAAGAGAGTAAGGAAGGGAAAAGATGGTGCTTTAGGTTCTAGCAAAGTGGGAAGTAGCACAAAAAAAATGAATGGGCGATGTTTGTTATGGTCTATGTCGTGTGTTTCGTTTGCTTGTCGAGTTATTTTGTTTGAGTTGTTTTGTTTGCTTTTCAAGTTGTTTCGTTTGAGTTGTTTCGTTTGATCTGCTTCGTTTGCCTGTCAAGTTGTTTCGTTTGAGTTTGTATGAAATGTATGTGGTTGAGAACTCTTGCGTATTTTAAATAAAAGGTTTGCCTTCGCGTTTGTTAATTGTGATATTGTTCATCACTTCCATTCTTTATGCATATGTAATTTAGTGTTGGAAAATTGTATATTTGAAATACCTTGTTGTTTAAAGGGGTATTTGGACACCATAATCTTGTTAACTCAGAACATGGTCAACTTTACAAATCCAAAAGGTGCTTAGATGTATAAAAATCTTGGGTGTGGTTTGACCCTCCAAGAGACGGGTGTATGTCATGTTCGATAACAAAAGATAGGTAGATCATCGTCGCTAACGAAGGTGCACGACGGCTGTTAAAGAAGCCTCGTGAAATACTTAAGTTTTCACCACAACAACAACATTTTATTAAATAACAACAACAACAACAACAACAACAACAACAACAACAACAACAACAACAACAAAAACAACAACAACAACATCAACAACAAGAACAACACTACTACATATGAAGATTGTCCATGTCACATAACAGCTCACGGAGTATTGCAGCCGACTGACATGTGTGGTCGTTGTCGTCGGGATTCCTTGCCATTTCAAGTTTTGCCTCCAGCATCCTTACTCTTGTCTCTAGCACCTGTATTTTTTATTCCAGCATGTTTATCCTAAGATCTTTGGCATCACAGTTTGAGCACTTTGTTGGTGCAGATCCATAACCTTGAGATGTTGAAGCAGAAGAGATTACTCGTAACCGGTCATCAAATTCACTCTTCCATATAAAATATCCACATCCATGATCTTTTTCTCTTGGCTGTTACATAATAAGGAAATTATATGATTGTTTGTATATTTACATAAATAAGAAATGTATGATTGTTCACTTTCGAAAGAAGAGATGCATAATATTGCCATCCAAAGGTATCTTCTTTATGTGATGTTCTTAGTTTTATATTTCCTGATCCACAAGAACACATAAAAGGATTATATCGCTGCATCTCAGGTTTTGAAATTAGTGTGAAGATAAGAGGTTGTGAGGTTATGAGGTTTTGAGGATAAGAGTGTATATAATGTGTTTGTGAGGATATAGCAGATCTGCTAGCTTTTGGTGGGAAGTTTTGGGGCCAATATTTTGGTGGGAAATTTTGGCACCAATATTTTGGTGGGACATTCCCAACTCATTCGTTTAAAATGTTTTGTATAACCATATCATATTGAATCATTCGTTTAACTTGTTATGTATAACCATATCACCTCGACTCATTTGTTGAGTTGTATTTGCTAATCCGTGCAGAGATATGGAAGTTAGATTATTTCAATATCAGCAATGTATAACCATATCATATCGACTCATTCGTTTAACGAATGAGTCTTCATATCTTTCCTTCATAGGCTTAAACAGAAATCGGTTAAATTGATGATACTGAAATAATGTAAATTCCATATCAGTATATAATTTTCCTGTTATTAGTAAGTTAACTAATTTAGCCATGATCATTATTTGTGAAGTTTGTTGTACTTTAGTGTTTGAACTTTTATCGATTTGTAATGTAATTCGTATGCTTTAATGTTGGATTAATACGTATGTTTTACTTATTCTTATGTATCTTTCAGGTATTTGTTTTAAGGAATATGAAAATAGCATACTGTTATTCTGTTTTAGTGTCGATTCACTTATTGTTATTCAGTTAGTATGATGTAGTGTATGAGTTAACCAACTTATGAGTTAACTAGGTTACGAATTAACCAGGTTTTGAGTTAACCAGGTTTTGAGTTAACCAGGTTTTGAGTTAACCAGGTCAATTACGAGTTAACCAGGTTTGGATCAGGCACAACTAAGCTGTTCATCAACACAAATTCAACGCTAGCTCATCGGTCTTGGTCAAGTGGTTTTTTTGTCGTTTAGTATTGTTCGCTGACGATTGAAAAGATATTAGTGGATTTCAAGTTTAACGAAAAAAATCTAGTTTAATGAAAGTTTTTAGCTTAGTGAATATTTTTATTCAAATTATTTAAAAACCAAAAATAAAAAATTATATACATTAGGGAGGACATGTCCTCGCTGATAATTTTTATTAATCCCACCAAAAATTTCATCCCTCCCGCAAATTGTAGCTAAAAGACAAAATAAGCGGTTTGGAGAGTATCTTGGGTACTTTGTTAATGGATGACAAGTCCAAAGACACCAATAAGGCAAGACAAGACTTAGAAGTTATGGGCACTCGACAGGAGTTATGGCTCGTACAAAAAGAACACGGGAAGTGCTCGAAGCCTCAAGCTAAATATTCATTCACACCTGATCACATAAAAAAGTTATGTCAATTCATTAAAGGAGTATGACTACCCGATGGGTTCGGCTCCAACTTCAAGCATAAAGTGACCGATAATGACAACAATATAACGGGCATGAAGTCTCATGACTGTCATATAATGATGCAACGATTACTTCCTTATGGAGTTCAGCAATACTTGGACACGAAAATCGCACCACCTATAATAGAGCTTTGTTTATTCTTTAAGCAAATTTGCGCTCAAACTTTGATGGAGGATGACATGGAGAAAGCTACACACCAGTTGATCAATATTTTGTGCAGTCTTGAGCAAATATATCCTCCTGTTTTTTTGACATTATGATTCACTTGGTTATGCATTTACCCGAAGAGGCTATCCAGGGCGGGCCCGTTAACTTCCGGTGGATGTATCCATTTGAAAGATACATGAAGAAGCTTAAAAACTATGTCAGAAATAAAGCTAAGCCGGAAGGTTCCATAGCATAGGGTTATGTTGTGGAAGAAGCATTAAATTTTTGTTCTCGTTATTTTTGAGGTGTTGAGACGAGATTTAATCGTCCAGACCAAAATGAGGACGTTCCTCCCCCAACATTTCAATTTCAGGTCTTTCGATCAGTATGCAAAAAGATTGGTAAAGAGACATTTATTCAGCTACTTGAAGATGACATGAAGAAAGTAGTCTGGTATGTACTTCACAACAGTCTTGAAATCGACAAGTACAAGGCCGTTCAAGAGGCACTGGTTTTTATTTTCAAGTTTCTTTTCATAAGTTATCTTTTCGACGACTTACTCTAATATTATGAACATTTCCAGGGAATTTCCAAACGAAGTCATGCAAGAATAATTTCCTCGCTGGTTTGAGCCGAAGGTAAACTTATCGTATATATTGTTGTATGAAAAATAACGACTATTACTGATCTCTATCTATTCTTATCTTTTTCATAGATCCGTAAACTTTACATGAACAAAGACCCAAGCTGCACTACCAAGTTAATTGCTTTGGCTTGTGGACCATCATCAACTCCAAAATCTGTCAACTCTTGCGTAGTCAACAGTGTGAAATTTGTTGTACATAGCCGTGATATATGTCGTTCAACTCAAAACAGTGGAATTTCTTGTCCTGGCAAAAATGGAGAAATGTATTATGGATAGATTGAAGAAATTATGGAGTTTTTGTATACTTCATTCAAGGTTGTGCTGTTCCGAGTTAAATGGTTTGACACTAGGGTCAAAGGACGCCGCGTCAAACGTTGTGACCATACAAACAAAATAACAAAGAATCATGACAGCTACTACTTCATTTAAAAATGAACCAATCATTCTCACGACA
This sequence comes from Chrysanthemum lavandulifolium, assembly GCA_022545495.1. NCBI lineage: Eukaryota > Viridiplantae > Streptophyta > Magnoliopsida > Asterales > Asteraceae > Chrysanthemum > Chrysanthemum lavandulifolium. The sequence continues at coordinate 32,121,396 of CM040244.1, read as the reverse complement.
CAAGTAAAACTGGTCTTCTATCTTGACGACCCGGCCAAAAGAACAATCAATCATTGGAGGGTCGTCCGAGATGCGAATCATAAATGGGGTCGGGATGTGGTCGTGATAGAGGACAATCAAGATGTTATACTTGATGACAACTCGTCTCATGCCACACTGTCTGCTAATTTGAATGATTTGAATTATGAAAACTTGGATATAGCTGGTCAATCGACAGAAGTTGATGCACCACCACCATCTCCGGTTATTCATGTCGACGACGACGATGATTTTATTGATGATGAAGAGCCCATTCCTTATGATTTAGCAGAATCTGATAATGAAGACCCCGCAAATTATGATGATAATGATGAAGCAGAGACACCACCGTGACTCATAGCGAGTCACGGTTTAACCCTAACTTGGTTCGAACAAAACTACCACAAGAGTAATAGATCTGATGCAACAAGTACCACCGGACGAAACAAGGACAATAGCTGCGTGAACTTACCCATTCACTTTGTTGATTCACTGAGCTAAATCACTGATTTGACTCAGTCAACGAGCAAAACAAACACCCTCAAAACTGATTTTTTTTAACCACACGAAAAACATATGTTTATAGTAGTTTTTAATCCACGAAAACTTATACATAAATTATATCTTTACGGTTTTTAAATAAAAGAAGAAGAAATAGTTTCAAGTGTCAAACATACCCACGAATTAAGAGAAAGAAAGAGGGTGATGAGATGAGGATTGACGACGAAAACGCGACCAAACCGGAACCAAAAATAACCAAACGTAACTCTAATCTTCTTGATGATGGTGATGACGGTGGCGGAGCAGTGGTGGTTGAACGACAGTGAGGTGGCGGCTGTGGAGGTGGGGAACATGTTTACTGTGGTGATATAAGGGTGGGATTGATGGAGTTTTCTTGTGGTAGTGGTGGTGTAAGGTGGTGAGTGGTAGCGGCTTGTGGTATGCCGTGGCGATGATAAGAGAGAGGAAAGGGTGTGTGTTTTATTATTAGGTTTAGGGTTAGGTTAAATGAAAAAGGAGAGGACTTATATTAGGTTTCGGTCCATTTTTGACAATTTTAAAAGTTAAGGGGGGCGCGGGTAAAACTAACACAGGGACCATACTTGAAATTTTGCTAATCTTTTAATATATTAACTCTCAGGCTCGTTTAGGCTAGTAAAAATTTCCATGAGAATTTCTAACTTGCGCCATAGATTTTAAAAACATTTTTTCATTAGAAATGACTATTTACATGACGATTTTGCATAAAACGTCAATACCCGATTAATAAACGTAAATTAGGTCTAGACTCGTGCCGATACGCGTTGTGTGTTATTCACTACAACAAAATGAAGTTAAGGCAACACCAATAAAGTGTTGTATTATGCCATTAAAATGTTGCATTACGCATAATGCGACACTTTTCCAAGTGCTGCGTTATGTAACGTTGCCTTAGGTATATGCAACACTTATATTGGATTATGCAACATTTTTTAAAAGTGTTGCCAATGTTTAGCAATTGCAATACTTCAATGTGCAACACTTTTGAAATAAAATGCAACAGTTTTTACACTCAAGTGCCACACTTATACACACAAGTGCAACACTTTTAGATTCAATAACAACACTTTTCCCATTGATGTGCAACACTTCTTCATTTGGAACCAGTAAGCTTACAACACTTTAATGCATCAAGTGCAACACTTTCTAATGTTTTATCATACTAGTGCAACACAATTTATAATGATTAGTAGCACTTTTATTTCATGCAACACCCAAATATTGAATGTTTAAAATACACAAATTTTTCAGCTAAGTCTAATATATAAATTGACATTTTCATTCCATAATAGAAATAATTAAATACAATAGAAAATGTGATGTACTTAACCAAGTTATTCAATGTAAAATAGCTAACATACATAATCTTATAAAGAAAAGTTATCTAAATAAAAATCCAGATATCTTGACATCTTCTTTAAAGCTCTCCACCTACAGTTATTTTTTGGTAAAGTACATTAAAGCAATGTAGCCTGTCATACACGAAAACGATTAAGATTAGTTTTTTTCTACATAGCTTGGAAATAAAAGGATAGGTACCATTAGTAAAATAGTTACCTTATATTTAACTATCTTCATAACACGCTGAATGAGCGGACTAGCTTCATAATATTACTTGATGAATTATAAACTTATCTCTGAAACTATCTGTCAATCCAAATGCTGTTAAGTAAATAAAGATAACAAACTTTCATGAGAACACAAAGATACAAAAATCCATATCGATTTTGTAGATCAATAGTAGCACATTGATTGAAAACTCATTGTGCATCTATAGTTCTTGTAAAAATAGTTACTAGCACCTCAAAATTTTGCTCATCACAATAATTTTTGGAAGATGACGCACACATTCTTCACTCATTGTGCTCCTGTGTTGTAACCAAGATTAATAGACATGTTATGTGTTTTGAGAGTCTACCATTTTAGTGTCATCAAGACACGCTACGTTTCAGAAAGAGTACCTCTTCAAACTCACCAGGCACCTCAGCTTTTAAAAGAGCAGGAGCAGGACCGTCAATCTGTTTTAATAAGTAGGAAAATTGTTTAGTTACTATGATTATATAAATGGTATTTTATTAATCGTAAAACAGATAAAAGAAACTTTGGTCTTAACTATAGAGATTTTATTTAAGAACTGACCCATGGTTAACCACTTAACCTGTATTGTGTTCGTAAAAAAAACATAATCTTTACTGAAATGTTAAAGCTTTAAACAAAAAGTGGTTCGGGTCTACATGACCCATTGATATAAGTCACAAACTACCCGAGTTGATCCGTTACCCAACGTGTCCATTTTGCGACCTCTTCTCATGATCTAGTTTCTACACAGCACGGTTCACTTATTTCCTTTATTTTGCTTGCAACATATTTATATAATAAGTTTGAGAACATACACTTCAAATACTCCATTTCTACCTGAGTCGTCTAGAGCACTCCACACTACACTTCAGTACCTGCATTGTTGATTATGTTTTCCCATATTAAATTCGACCTACTGGCAGCTTAAAGCTATTATACATTGCTTAAAAGTGTAACTTACCCTATATTACCTTCATGATTAAGCACCTCAAGAGCATTGTCAAGGCCATTGTATTGCACCCTGTGACAAGGCCACCTGGTTTCGATAATGTCACTTGAAGTATGCCATTATCAATCACCACCTGAATATAGATGATAGTAAATAATATATTATTTATTAATCTTGGCAGCAACCCATGACTGGGAATTAAAAAGCAATATAGACCAGTTATGTTGATCTTCTCATGTGAAAGACCCCATAATCGTTAGATACACAATCGCACACCAGTACATGACATTCGTCCAAGTCCTTCCTAATGATCCACCGGATAAACAACAACAGTCCCTTTTTTTTAATCAAAACAGTGGTTTTGTTATTTTAAACATAAAATAATATTCTGGTCTGGCCTCGTTTTCATTCGGTTTTGGACCTAACCCGATTCTTTTTTTCAAGTCATTAACCATAAATCCAACGGTACACAACCAGTCACACTGCGGTCCTATTTTGTTTGTTGGTTTCATCGGTTTAGCCCGAGTTTTACATCTTCTGTATCAAAAATCAAAATGTGAAGTACGACAATATGTTTATATCTTGATCTAAAGACCATTATTCTAATGACTTCTATGCTTATACCCTGTAAACGCTAGCCACTTCCGCAGTTATTTACCAAAGTGAAATACAAAAATATCCTTGTATAGATAACTGAACATATAATCAATTTTATAGCTCTAGCATGAATTTCCATTTATCACTCCATCCGGGGCGGAGCCAGAAAATTTTGCTCGACTGGGCACATTTTAATTTGTTTTAGAAACTACACTATAAATTGGTTCGTACGAGGGCAAATTGCAGAAAAAGTCAAATATTTTCAAAATTTTACACTACAATTTTTTTCGCTAAGGAGGGATCTCTACCTCTGACTCCATCCAAAATACTTATTAGTATTGCATAATGAAAGTGATACAGGACTTAATGCGTACATCTATGCAGATATGAAGGAAATCTAAGTAACCTTATAAACAGCGTAAATTTGCCCTCATGTTGTCATAAGGGGTCCATTCATAATATTACTAGAACAAACCTATAAACACCCATCATTTCTCCATGTCATCATATTCCATGAATAGAACAAACGAGTGTAGAAACCCGCGCGATGCAGCTGGATTGGCTTAAAAGGACTTACTTTGTAGCGACACTTAAACCTTAGGGACCAATTTTGCCAGTTGCTATAGATAGTTATTAATTCTGAGGACTTACTTCATAGCGACACTTAAACCTCGTGGACTATTTTGCCGATTGCTATAGATTACAATTAATGATAAAGACTTATTTTGCAGCGTCACTTGAACCTCAGGGGCCATTTTTGCCAATTTGGCAAAGTTTGCATTTAATGCATGGTTTTTATTCTCTCTCTTCCCTGATCTTTAGTATATATACTAATGAGTAGTTTAATGCAACCATGGACTAGTATAAAAAATTGTATCAATTATGTTAATCCAAACTACATTTTACAAACGTTATTCTCTAATAGTAACAATTGAAAGACAAACTATTGTAGGTATATGCATTATTTTCTCAGGTAAACGGATAAGGTTTTCCTGGCGAATCTCTTGATTCAGATGTACATTCCTAAGCCTAACTGAGGTATCCCTGTGACCGTTTTCGACACTTTTCCCCTAAATTTTAACCCCTAAATCCACTTTACATTAAAAAAATCCATAAACTTGGTCATTAAACTCATGATCCCCACATATATAATCAAAATGGAAGGAACAACTATTTAAAGAACAATGTGATTAAAAGTACAATTGTTGTTTTACCTGTTCTTCTTCCAAAAGTGCAGATAGTTCTAAAAGCTATTTTAACAATTATTGAATTTCATGTACCGACTCACTAAGAAGCTCCATAATTTTCGATTTCAAAGCGTCCTTAATTGGCAATGCATTTTGTATAGTTTGCGTCTTGGTGGCAGCACATAATCTTCAATCCTTTTTCTCGTTAACTCAGAAAAGCGTACATATAGTTCTGTGTGGAGAAAGCTGGTATCCATAAGCGGCTTTATAAATAATCCCACACAGCCCGTATAAGTAGCTATCTTAATAAGCAAATCCCAAACAGTCCCTATAAGTAGTGTAATTTGAAATACTAATTGTTTTTTACAAGAATTAATTATCAATCTAATTCTACAAACTAAATGACTGAAAACTAAATCCCATTCTGCATCATTTAACTTTACCACTCATGCCAAGACTTTATTTTCTATTCGATTGCCAAAGAGTTAATATAGGTGAAACAAAGAACTAGAACGTCACCATACTTACTATTACAACTATATAAATCTTACATTTGGTTTATCATTCAAGGAGTTAACTAACCTTTCAGTTAAAGGAAATTGAGCTTGAGGGTGCTCTTGTTCCACATAGTCGAGCATTGAAGAAGGTTTTTAAGGAGCCACATACATTAGCTTTTTCACTTGAAATGTTCACAATATATGCTCTCAACAAGACTAGTACACCGTTGGTGGTTCACAGCTAACTTTCATGAGATTTCTAGAATCCGATTATTTATCCAAACAACAACCTCCATACCAAAGAGAGAAGATCGTCTCTCTGGAAGACTTGACATCAGTTTCTACACGTGAACACAACGATATAATATATAATAAACTAATTTAGGAATTTGTAAATGAGTGAATAAGGTTCTAATAGGTAAAATACAAATTAAGCTGATAATTTATGACTAATAAATCCTTTGTAGCTAAAAAGTAAACAAGACCTTAATACTGCCAACAAGAAGTCAAAATTAATGTAATTCTCAATAAAACTCCATACCTTTCAAACAGAATTCTAGGTACAGTAATATATGTATATGGGTACTTGTATTACAATTCAATGAACATCTCCACATGTAGTTTACTGGATGCCAAGCACACACAAGTTACACTTAAACGACTGCTCGATGAACTTTAAAAGGCTAAAAATTGATCTGCACACAAGAACAAAACTGTATAAGCAGAAACCCCCCACCCCGACCCAAAATTGAAACCCTAAACAGATATAAATAAAAGAAAGATAAACCTTCAAAATCCTTTTAGGTTGTAGGCATGGTATAAATAACACAAGCATAGCTTCGCCCACACGGCCTCGATATCATAGAATAAATCTTTGTCGAAATCGATAATATGGTAATGATAACGGCATGTATAAACATTAAACAAACACAATCAGTCTAATCGCAATAATTTAAATAACTCCTAAGAACACAAAGATAACCTCAATATACATCCATTGGCTATATAATTAGCAATAAAACATAATAATATAGTAATATACAAACAATAGAGGAAGAAGCAGTTTGGTTACCTTGATATAGGGCTCAAGAGTCGAGCGAACATAGCTGCAAAACCGATTGTGGAGTAACAAACTTGGTGACAAAATATTGAGGTGTGATAGAGTGGCTAGAGATTAACGAAAAAGCGACAGACCGAAAAAGGAGAGGATCGATGAAGAATGGTAGGAGGAATGGAATTTTCAATTTTGAGTGAGAAAGAAGGAAACTGATTTGGGGAAAATAATTTTGGGAGGGCGGAGAAGTTTAATCTAATTTCATTTTGGAGGGTGGAGGGCAGTTCAATTTTTTAGTCAAAAAGATACAAGGATTGCAACACTTTTGACAAAAATGTTGCATTTACATCTATAACCGCAACACTTATTTTGCAAATGTTGCTTAAACTTTAATGTCCTCTAAAATGCAACAATTTTAGAAAGTGTTGCTAATAAAATGTTGCATTAGCCACATTTTGTTGTAGTAGACGATTTAGATTTCCCAGTTCACCTATTCGGGCCCCATCAACAAACTGTGAAAGCCTTTGAAGGTTGGTTAGTTCTTTTATTCCAACAGGCATATGGTTAAGTGACCAACTGGTATCTAGACGTTGAAGATTCCTCATGTACCTCAAACCTTTAGGCAACTCACGGAACTGCTGAGACCATTCTCCTATAATTAGAACTTGCAGGTTCTGGAGATACATAATACTGTCTGGTAGAACTTCTATTTTTGACACTGATATTTTCAAGTATCTCAAATGTATTAGCTTGCAGATTGATTCGGGCAACGTCGAGCTTTCAATTTTGTTCAAGCACAACACCCTTAGATAGACATGGTTGGAGATTTGTCTAATGTTACTCGTATAATATCTATTGAAGACAAGCATTGATCGTACTGATCTTAGCTTTACCAAATCCTGTTCTGAAAACTCAGGATGTTCACATGATAAACTGAGATGAAGCACCTCATCCGGGGTTATCGACTTCTTACCGGGCTCTATAACCGCACAATCATGTCTCATTACATATTCCGCAAGATCATGCATTAAATCATGCATTTTACATCCCTTGCCTTTACACTTGTCTCTACTCTTTTGTATACACTTCTCGACGACATCTTGGAAAAACGACCTCCCGACCAAACAATCAAAAATTTCCTCACCAAGCTCATACAAGCTCGCATCTCCTTCTTCAGATGGAATAAATCCATTTGCCATCCACAACTCTATCAATAAATCCTTACTCATTTCCTTCCCTTTTGAAAATAGACAACAATAAGCGAAACACATCTTCATATATGGAGGCAAATCATCGTAGCTTAATCTTAAAGCAGGTAAGACATTGCCTTGTATCTTCGACTTGAAGTTTTTGTTTACAGTCCGCCACTGATCCACCGTATTTTTTGTCAACATTAAGCTACCCAAAGACTTCACTGCTAGAGGTAAGCCATTGCATTTCTCCACTATCTGCTTTCCTATGAGCTCCAGCTCAGAGCTTACGTTTTCCGCCTCCTCTGCCTGAGAGTGCAAGCATCTTGAATAGCGACCATGACTCCTCTTCGATAAAACTGCCACATTATGCTGCAACTCAGGAATAGCCATCCGTTTGGCCAAATCTTCCTTCCGTGTCGTTACCATAACAGTGCTACCTTTTGCTCCACAACTTAATGCTGTACATAACTGTTCCCACTTTTCCATGTCCTCGTGAGAGTCGTGATTAAGCCATACGTCATCCATTATAATGAAATACTTCTTTTTATTTAACATGCTCTGAAGTTGTCTCAGCAATTCATCCAGTGACATCTCATCCAACTTTTTATCTTCTAGGCCACATATCAATTTAATTATTTGTTTAATTACTCGTTTCTTGTCAAACACAGCAGAGACATACACCCAACACTTTAAATCGAAATGTTTCTTCACCGTTTCATCGTTGTAAACCAATTGAGCTAGTGTAGTTTTTCCCATGCCACCCATGCCCCATATAGCATAGACCCGAACACAATCATCATCATCGTTACAAATCTTATCAACGATCATCTTCTTCTCTTCATCCCTTCCGTAGATCTTGGAAAAGTTTACAAGTGAGCTAGTTTCCCTGTTTGAAATTACACTACCAATTCCCGCGCTATCTTCATTTGTGGTACTGGAAATCAACCCAAACTTGGATCTATCAGCATTAATCTCATCCAATTTTTTCCGTATTCTCTTAACTTTGTGAGCAGTCCTAAATCTGACCATAAGCGGATTATAGTGGGAGGAAAAGAAGGCTCTTATTCTGTATTTCTTGCCCATTTCCCGGTGCAGCCTTCGTATCATAGCTTCAGTTTTGGCCTTGTCGAGCACGTTTTCCGCCTCCAGAGAGGCAGAGTGGAGAGTCCTGAGCCATTCTTCCGCATCCTTTTGCGTCGTTTTCTTCATCTCAGCATCATAAAGGACACCTTGGATCTGTTTAAAAGTATTCTCGAGAGCTGAAAGATCATTTTTAAGTCCCCTAAGCAACCCATACTCTTGGATAGCTGCAGAAGTTAATCTCCCTACCAAATCTTTCACAAGGGCCGAAATAATGGGATCAGCCATGAATAATGCATTAATTTAGAACTCACACAGTGTTTACTCAAATACACACAAATTCTTAAGGGTAAACTCACACAGACAAAGAAAAGAAAATAAAGATCACATATTCTGATTCAAAATGAACTACAATTCTACAAAGACCAAGATTCAAGTGTTTGTGGGAGCAGTTGGTAGTGGTGGGACCCATTGACGCACAACGTTTGCAATTAAAGAAGCTTTTGATAATTTATTTTTGAAAAAGAGTAGGTAGTGGTGGGAATCATTAAAGGAGCTTTTGATATACTACGTATTATTTATTTATTTATTTATTTATTTTAATTGTGATTTGTTGGGTAGTTGTGGGAACCATTTTAATATGAAACGTTACTTTCATATAAAACAACTAGTTTCCGTCTAATACGCGAGGCGGTAAAAGTAAATAATTGAATTTATTTTCATAATTAGATATTTGTTAGAGTAGAATTATAGAATTAATAATATCGCTGGTAAAATGTGTCTTTGATATAAAGTATTATTGGCAACCAACAAAACAGTTTAACTTAGACCTTTAAAATATGTTTGGTGCCCATCTCCAATTAAAGCCACAAATATTCGAGTCCTTCAAGTAGCAAACACATAAGAAGCTTAAATATGATTATGTAATATACCACTTATTGGAAAAGCTACAACAAATAACACTCTTAATGTGTTACCTACGCATGAAAGGCTTGAAATCGACATCCCATACATCTGTGTCACAACATGCTCTCACGGGATGAGTTTCAACATTTTCGCAATAAAAATTGGCAAAAAATTGTACTCTCATGAATTGAATTAATATGAAGCAAATTAGACAATTTACATTATATGGATAAAATATGGCATAACTTTACATTATTTTCTTAGTTTCTAGCATTCGGTATCCAGTAGACCAATAGCCTTCTTAGATAAAACTCTCAACACATTTGATCATTAGTCAAAGTTCCAGCCTAAGTTTCTTCACGTCAAACACATAATGGCAAAGCGAAATGTATTAAACACATAAGTTCCGGTCAACTGAGTTTGAAGCAAACCGGGGTTAAATATGAAGCCTAAAATTGGTACTTCTTATCAGTTAGTAACTTCATTTTTTTAATAGCATCTGATTCACAAATAACACCAACTACTAAAACATTTTCTTTTCATGCAATGGAATATATTACATATTTCCTCCCAACATACCTCAGAGTTACCTACTTTCATATCATACCCCAATCTTCTTCCAAACACACATTTATAAAGATTCTAAAGTGATCAAATTGTTTGATTTGAGTGCTGTATTAAAGTCCCTCAACAATTATTGCATAGTTTCCTCAATATATCTCCATACTCCCGGCACATTGTCTTTATTGAGTTTTCTCTTAAGAACTATAACAACTATTTAGTTACAACACTAACATTTGCATATAACTATATAAGCACAGAACAAAGGTCCTTCTCGCAGCCTCTTGATCAATTATTAATTAAATCAAGTTTTGATGTAATTATATTGATGAGTCACCAACAATGAATCAAGCATTACCTGAAAAAATTGCTTTCTTGATTTGCACATATTGATCGGTTGATTAAATAATAACAAAAGAGATGCATCAGCTTAGTTAATTACCTTGTAAAGACATTTTGGAAGAGGCTTATCTCCTTTAGAAACCTGTGTAACACGCGGGCGGACGGCCACGTCATTTTTCTTTTGTTTCCTTATTAAGTAAAATATGAGTCAACCTAATAAACTTTTGCATTTAGATCATTACAATATGTTACGGATTGGTTTTATGTTAAGGATTGTTTTTTTTTTTTTTTTTTTTTTTTTCTTCTTTTGGGTTATTCTTTATTTATACACATGAGAAGATGACATAAAAGTTTAAAAAGAAGGGCCTAGTGGTAACTGGTAAGGTGGTTTAAAGGTCTTAGAAGAGCACCAAGTTCAATCTTTTTAGGGAGAACATACAAAGAGTGGTAGTGAAAAGTCCAAAAACGACAACGGGAATACTTGTTACACAACGTACATCATAGCCAAACGAACTGTACCAAAATGAAAACAAAAGAAATGAAATGGAAGAACTACTATATACACATATATTCATTTAAAAAAAGTTTAAACACTACCAAAATGAAAAACATGTAAGAGCTACTATAAACACCTAAAAAACGAAACTGAATACACTTATACACACATGACAAATTAAAGTTCAATACAATTATACAACACACTTGAACTAGACATACATTGAAAATGTTAGATGTGCTCTAATCTTCCAAGATCCTATAGTCATATTGAGACTAATACAGACCAGTTATGTCTTTCACATTGTCACTACATTCTTTCAACTCCACATATCCAAATTCTTAAAACGCAAAGTTCCCATCGTTTGGCCATCTTCGCTTTTTTTCAAATTTTTATCCTTTACGAAAAATTCCAACATTTTAGGTGACCATATACCAACAGTAACATTCATCTATCGAAATCCTTTATATATAACAATTAAATCCAATGCTTATTTCTACAAAAATAAACACGGAGTAAGTAGATAAACTGAAACATAATCTCAGTAGAAAACCAAGAAATTAAAGTGACCTGCTTTCTAATCCAATCATATTGATGGAATTATGGAAACCATGCGCAGACGCAAATAAAAGAAACATTAATCCTGCATTTGTCATCTCAAATGCCCTCCACTGTGCAAACAACCAACTGCAAAAAAGATAAGCTGAGTTAGATTTCTATGTCATGGCCCCAGATTTCAGATTATTTAGGGAAGAAACACGTGTGACAAATACCTAGAGATCTACAATGAGAAAGACTCGTTCAATATGGACAACTCATAAGCAATATGGATGGGATAGGATAGGTTTAATGTGTAATCCTAGTTATAGTACAACGCGTCTATGTTGGTCTATATATACCGAGAAGGGTAGGGCATTACCTTTGTATCATATTGGAGTTTTGAGTTAAGTTTCTTCAATATAAAGTATTTGCGTGTTTGGCAATTATTGTTCTTCTCTTTTCCTGTATTGTGTCTGCTGCGTGTAGCTTTCTATACCACATGGCAAATATGTAATATCTATTGATTTTTTCCCATCTATTAATTAATTGTTAAACGGTAACATCTTCTATTTTAGAAACTGTAGCAGTAATTAATGCATTTTTCTTAAACTTTGCGTTTTTTGTCCGTGAACATTAATATTAGGACGAGGATAGTACTATAACTACTAGCTTAACATGTTCCCATTTTACAAAGATATTTCCCGGTTCTTCTTCATTGAAATGTCACTTATAATATGTTGTTCCAACTGATATATCACACATGACTTCATGCGACAAAAATCATTCATGAAATTAAAAACTTGTAGAAATTTGCTGATTTTGATCTATGGTAAGGATATTTTCAACAAAAGATGTTGAAAAAAATATTTATAATTAAGTCAGGCAAGAGTTCGCAAGTCTTTCTGCATTTTGGAAGCAGAGCATGCAGAAAAATCGAGCAATGCGTCAATGTCCTAATCAAACCAGGCGCAAGGTCAATGATTTCGCTCAAGGCTATTTTAATCAAATAGAGTTTCTGGATGTTACAATCGTCATCGAGGTCCATTGAACCCAAAATTGAATGCTTGTTTGTTTTGTAGTAGCTAGTTGTACTTAAAAATATATATAGATAAATAATTAGTCCATAACAACAAAGCTGGTGAAAACAGAGTTGGGAATGATGTCCGGCTCAATAGTTATTTCGCTGCTACTGTGGGGGATGGATCTTCGATCAGTTTCTGGGCAGATTCATGGCTGCTTAATGAACCCCTTCATTTTGTTTATCCAAATCTTTTCAGGATTGAGAGATATAAGTGGGCGAATGTCGCGGACAGGATTCAAGTTGTTGATGGTGTAAAAATTCTGACATGGGACTGGCGAGTGGTTCCTTCTGATGCAGAACAGATATCAGAGCTTTTTTCTTTGTTATCGGACATATATGATTATGTCTGGACAGGTGGTTGCGATAGATGGAAGTGGACAGCAGCTTCTGATGGCATATTCTCTGTTAAGAAGGCAAAAACTCTGATGCAAACAGTCAACTTGCAGCCGAACACTTGGTATATGAAGTGGAAAGGATGGGCGCCTTTGAAGTGTAAAGTTATGGCTTGGAGAGCTGCAATTAATCGCCTTCCAACAAAAGACGAGCTGCTGAAACGAGGGGTTCCTCTGCAGAGCGATCTGTGCGTTTTCTGCAGCTCTTATGCGGAGTCAGCATCCCATTTATTTACCGGGTGCATTTTTGCAACTGAGATTTGGTCACGGGTTGCTACGTGGTGTCGCCTTTCACCTATTTTCGCTTTCGAAGTCACTGATTTGCTGAACTTGGCAGACTATCAACCTCCTACGTCGAATGATAAATACATCTTACGGGGAATTATGGTTACTTCTATATGGGCGTTATGGAACGAAAGAAACAATAGAATCTTCAAAGGTACAAAACGGAGAGCTAGAGAAGTCGTGGAGCACATAAAAACAACTTGATTCGAAATAGGTCTAGATTCAAAGACTTAGATTGGAATGTATGGTGTAATTCTCCTTTGATTTCGGTGTAGTTGTTTTGTAGCCCAGGGGTCCTTGCTTTGAGGACCGTCTGGTGCGTTTTTAATGAAATTTAACTTTCAAAAAAAAAAAAAAAAAAGGTATGATATCAATTTCATGACAATTTCTTAGTGCCTAGGCCTGCCTCATTTTGTCTCATCCCAAATATACAACATTCGCATTCACTTCTATATCTTATATAATTCAAGATATAATATATTATGCGGGATCGCCTAAAAGATCTGATTGTACAGAACTTAAGAGAAGATTTGCTAGCAGACATGGGCCTGCTGTTTTAATGGAATTTGAACATGGACTTTCCATCAACACACATTGTCGTGCCTATTCTTAATTTCTTTTTTATCTGATTATTATTTTTAAGAAATGTTATTCGCCTTTAGTGGGAGGTCCTCATATGAGATCTTGAAGTTTCACTTGCAGCGCTCGCTAAGTGCAGTGAGACCGATCTTCATTTCTCAAATGACAGAAATGGTTCAGGAAATTCAGTGCCACTTATTAGGTTTTATAGAATAGAATACAGTTTGAACAATTTTTGACCCATTTGACATGTTACCTTTTTTAGCCTATTTTTAGCCATTTGAGCTGCTAGAGATAAAACATAAGCTAAAATTAGCAGAAGACAATTTTTTTTTTGAAAGGCTACAGCAGAAGGCATTTTACGAGGCAGAGCGAAAGACACATGGACCAACCAAATAATGGACACGTGCCAAAATGTGTGTCAATTTTGTGTTTGAAAATGTAAAATAGGTTGACTTATGACATCTTTTTCATGTGACTGTTTTGTTGACTTTAACCTGCTTTTGTTATAATCTAATTAGTGTTTTAGGAAACCACAAAAAACAACATATATTTCTAAAATGAGCGATTTGAACCAATTGGGTAAATCTTTTATCGTTAGTTTTTCTTTCACAGCCACTCGCTTATGATGTGTAATATTTTCCTTGCAATTTTTTCACGTTTGATGATATTTAGCGACGAAAAAGACAGGTTTGTTTTTATAAAAGGTCGACATTTCAGCTTCTAAGAATTTTCTTATGTTGCATGGTCAAAATCGAAAATCGCTGTTATTGTTTCTTGTACTTATGTAAGAAGACAGTATTCTGGGTCACCTTTTTTTTATTATTATTATTTTTTTTTCAATTGAGTAAGAAATGGGGAGTGTTTTATGGGGCAACAAGTCAAACGGGTAACTTTTAGAATGGGCCAACACGGATCGGATTGATAGCTGGACTACTTTTTGCCCAATACTTTCAAAACTTTATTTGAAGGTTTTATACAAATGAAATACATGGTAGCAACTTCGGCCCGTTCCATGTCAAGCTAATGTCTTCTCTTTCTTTACTGTTTGACCCGTTAGAGAAAAAAAAGCAACCAAAATTGACCCATTCATACGTATATGGGACCAAATCGCCACTCACTATGATGTTTGAATTTGTCGACTTTATTTATGAGCTTGTCTATTTGTAAAATGTGATGGCGAACATACAATCTTATTTTTCGCTCATGTTTTGAACGCATATGTGACCTTTTTTATAGGTTGAAGTTAAAAAGGCGTACCAAGAAGCCAATGAACCAATATCTTCATGAACAGAATCGAGGCGAATAGTTATTTCGAACTAACGGTACTAAAAGCAACGATATGAACATAAGAACTAAAAATATATTCGTGGGTGGATTATCTCGCTAACCTAACCGAAGATGACTTCAAATTCTAGTTTGAAAAATTCGGTCGCATAACTGATGTCGTGGTTATGCCGCGACAATGTGACCCACCGACCACGCGGGTTCGGATTCAGCACTATCTAACGATTGTTTTCATTTATCTCATCTCAATCACTTCCACATTAAGGTTTTGTCTCAATATCCACTTACGACTGTCATATGGCGCTCAATGATCAAGTTTCGATGTTGGGTTTAATCTTGAATAAGTAGTTTAGTATATGAATGAATAAATGGTAAAAGATCATGGTATGAATTAGTCTAAGTGTATGACCGAGTTCTATGTAACTGAATATGCATGTTGGGTCAGTTAGCTAGTTTTTAGGATGAGTAATGTCACACGTTTCTATTTTGTAAGGCTATTTATAGCTATGTTAATTATTAATGAAAGGATCCCTTCTCCCATATTTTCCCTTTACCCACTGTTGTGCAGCTTCAAATCTACATTTGGTATCAAGAGCTGAGTTCGATTAAAGGGCGGGTTTGAGAGTCGGTTTCAAGAAAGGTGTAGCCCTTCGCTACTGGGCAGACGCAGCAGGGAACCGGGTTTGTTTTGAAGGGACTGTGATGTTGTGATCAGGAAAAAGGGTTGATCACAGCTAGTGATGAGAAGAATGCAGCACAAAGATAGCAAGGAGTGTTTTCTTGAAAGCAAGAAAGCAGCAAGAATAAGAAAGAAAGGAAGGAAGGAAAAAGTGACAAGCAGCAAGAGCAGAAGAACGCAGCAAGAGAGGAAGAAAGAAACAGCAAGTTATCGCAGGTTAGCAAGAAATCACAGTAAGTTATCGCAAAGTAGCAGCGGTTTGTCGAATGGTAGCAAGCAAGAAACAAAGCAAGCAGCAAGGTTGATCATGCGGTGATCAAAAAGGAAGAAAGCAAGCAAGTATGTTGTCGCATAGTCTGTAGCAAGTAGCAGGAAAGACAACCATAGCAAGTAGAAAGTTTCGGGTTTGTAGCAAGTAGCAACCAAGAACAATCGTAAGCAAGCAAGAATTGATAAGCAAGAATCGATAAGCAAGAATCAATAAGCAAGAAGCAAGAACGAGTCAAGACTGGTATTTTAGCAAGAAATATACCGTTTTGGAACTCGAAAGTAAGAGCATGAACAAAGTTTTTGAAACTTTGAAAAGTACGTGCAAGATAGCAAGCAAGAAGCAAGAAAGAAAGAAACAAGTTTGAGACCAAGCAAGGAACCGCGAGACCGTGTTCGTGAGTTTGATCGTAGGAGCCGAGACCGTTATAGGCATCAAGATTAAGGGGGTGAATGTTGGGTTTAATCTTGAATAAGTAGTTTAGTATATGAATGAATAAATGGTAAAAGATCATGGTATGAATTAGTCTAAGTGTATGACCGAGTTCTATGTGGCGAATATGCATGTTGGGTCGATTAGCTAGTTTTAGGATGAGTAATGTCACACGTTTCTATTTTGTAAGGCTATTTATAGCTATGTTAATTATTAATGAAAGGATCCTTTCCCATATTTTCCCTTTACCCACGAGCGGAAGAGATCGAAGACGAAAGCAAGCGAAAGTTATGATCACATTCACCCCCGTAATCTTGATGTCTATCACGGTCTCGGCTCCTACGATCATACTTAGGAACACGGTCTCGGTCACGTCGCTTGCTAGGTCTCCTCGTACTTTGCTTCTTTTCTTGCTTACACAACCACGCACATACAAAGGAACAATCCTTACTGCGACTTGCTTTCTTGTGATCACCTAACGTGATCATCTTTGTCCGTTCTTTCGTGAATCTTGATCTAGACAACCCGCCGCTCACGGTTATCTCTTTCTTTGATCACCACCGGATGCTTGATCTTTCACTCCATCGTTCATCGCTAGTCACCCGTAAATGGATCAACCCGTTACGGGATCCACTTGCTCAATGTTCTTGCTAAAATTTCCTTCTAAATTTTCGAGTTCCAAAACGATATTAATTCCTTGCTAAAATACCGGTCTTGATCTCGTTCTTGCTTCTTGCTTATCGATTCTTGCTTTCACGATTGTTTCATGCTTGCCACTTGCTACAAACCCGAAACTTTCTACTTGCTATGGTTGTCTTGCTCGCTACTTGCTATAGACAACGCGACAACATACTAGCTTGCTTTCTTTCTTTTGATCACCGCATGATCAACCTTGTTTGCTTGCTTTGTTTCTTGCTTGCTACCATTCGATATCTGCTGCTCCTTCTCTTTCTTTTGATCATCACGTGATCAACCTTGCCGCTTGCTTTCTTTCTTGTCCGCTACTTGCAACAGACTACTACTGCTGCTTTCTTTCTTTCTTTGTTTCTCGTTCTTCTTCCGTGATTTCTTGCTCTCAAGAAAAGCAGTCCTTGCTATCTTCTGCTGCGTTCTTCTCGTTCGCCGCCCTTTCATCGAACTCACTCGATACCATGTTGAGAATCGGTCCCTTCCCACCTCGAGCTTACACCGCAAACACCAATCAAAACGGCAAGATTGGCTTTCAATGCTTTGTATATTAATAAGGAAGGAACCGAATACATTCTACAATGATGCCTACACTAATCTATTTATAGGCTAAAAGCAAAGCGATAGAAGTAAACTAAGCGTGGGTACAATGTGCTACATGTACACCACTACTCCCTATTCAAATGCCATGCAAATAGGTCATCCCATTTTCTTCCATAATACTCGGTCAAGTAAGCTACCAAGTCACTGACCCACATGCTAATCCATGACCCACAAACTTGGCCCATCAAGATTACCCAACAGTTTCGACATGGTCAAATATTTTGATGACCAACATTGTTTTAGCATAAAGATGCTAAAACTTAACTGAAAAGTACTACTTACAGTAACGGGTCCAATCTTTCAAAACACGTAATAGACTAATAGCTGATAGTCAAAACTTTCTCAAATGAGCAGTTCTTTCATCATACAAATACAGTCGTACAAATTCAGTTCATGTTTGTCCTATCGATAAATTAGCAAATGAAATTTGACAAAGCGATTATAACTCCAATAGGAAACTTACCAAGAAAGTTTTGGGTTCGGGAAGCCCTAATGATGATCTCAGTACGCATTTGTGTAACCCTGACTTTGACGCCTGAGTAACCATCCTCAGCAAGTTCCCCCATAAGAACGTCGTTCAGCAAAAAAACACATAGTACACCATCAGCTACAAACTGATACATCAAAAACAAACAATTTAAACTAAGATCTATAAACCAACATTATCAAATATCTGAGATTGATAAGAGACTAACCTTTCGTTTTTTGCTCAACCAAGTCGCCATGATTGTCAAAAGTGTAGTAAAAGAGCTCCTTCTTCCCATTGTTAAACATTTATATTCAAACCTATAAAGAATATGAGAATACGCTTAAAAGTAATATAAATTAGTCAAAATCGAAAAGAATAGCATGAATGAGAATTCTTTTACCACAAATTGTGTTTTTATTGTTATCATTTCGGATTTGTGTGAGTAAAATCTTAACCTTTCATGGTAGTTGGAGGTTATGTTGAGAGATTATTGTTCATTAATTATCCTGCAGATTCATTCAAAAAATCAATAGGTTAACACGTGTGTAATTTGCCCTTCAACAATTTACGTACAAAACATGACAAAATATTAGAATGGAAAAACAAAACAAAAAACATCATGAAAAGCGAAAAAAAAAATGGCGGGAAAGGGAAATCAATCACGTACCTTTCAAGAAGACCTCAAGCAGATTTTTGAAATCGAAACATCCTATATATATTATCGCAGAAATGTCAAGACAATGACAATCAACTGAATTAAGTATAATCAAACATTCAAAATAGATCATGATGCGGGCGTGATATTAGATTAAAAATGATTTCAAACTAAAATAGCCGATTTGACCTTTATGGTTGACTATATACTCCTTTCACGAAATATGATGCTTCCGGTGATACATCAAACTAAAAAGTAACCCATAAGAAAGAAAGATACAGCTATAGGATATTTCGAGTTAAAATACCATGCTTCGACTGACCTCATCCCCAACATATGCATCTTGTATGCTCATTCCACCATCACTCCAAAGTGATGAGGGTGCCCGACATAATGGGGAAACTGCTCTTAGTGCATCGTCTCCAACGAATGAAACCTAGATAATAGTAACAAACATAAATCTACCCGGCATATGTCACAATAATAATAAATGCAGTAATGTCTTTTAGTGATGTTCTGAAATATCAGCACGTAAACGTAACGTTGCAGCATTTGGTTTACAAGATTGCTCTATTATGTCATACATGGGTACTTTCGATATTCAACCAGCTTTGTTCCTTACATCGCACATTTTCGCCTAGAATTTTGTTGGAATATAGAGATTTATGACATTTACAAAGAGGTGGATGACGAACAGGCAACAAGTCGAGCCGCTAGCCCTTTTGAAATCATGCATATAAACCAAAAACCAACTCAATCCAGAAAACTATTGAATTTTTCATTGAAACATTTTAGAAGCTAAGATATTTGTTGCTGGGATATCATGGAAGAATACAGAGGAAATGTTGAAAGACCATTTTAGAAGCTATGGGAATGTTGTGGGTTCGGTTATTGCAAAAGATCGAATGACTGGTAATCCTCGGGGGTTCGCATTCATTTCGTTTTCGGATGCATCAGCGCTTAATAAAGTTCTTGCCGACACTCATACAATTCTTGGCAGAATGGTTTGTTAGTCTTTTAGATTATTATTATTTGGTTTAACTGCTTTTTATGTTGACTAATGATTTTGTTTCCTATATTCAAAGTTTTGTTCTTGGTACTTTCTTTGACTTTCGAGTGTGATATAAGCTGTTATTGAAGTCAGATTTCGCGTTTTTTGGATGTGCGTTTTTGAAAATGATTTTAAGGATACAAATTATCGAGTTATTTAAGCTGGATTTCATTTGGTAATTCAACATTTATCTCAACTGACAACTTTTCTCAGAACACTTTTTTACTTCATATGAAATTTTTAAACCTAGATAATCAAAAAGTCGTAATAATTTTCACAAGTTGTTGGTGGAAAGTTTCCCGAGAATCTTTTCGATAACATAAAACTACACTTCGAGTTATTTTTTTGTTTTTAAGAACTACTATGTTAATTTTGACATATTATTTGTATGTGTTGAATCTCGTATGAAATTTTAATAATTAAAGTATATGTCGCCAAAATGTGTGTCAATTTTGTGTTTGGAAGTGTAACATAGGTTAAATTATGACATCTTTTTTGAATGACTGTTTTTGTTGACTTTAACCTGCTTTTGTTGTAATCTAATTATTGTTTTAGGAAACCATAAAAGACAACATATTGCTAAACTGAACGATTTGGAACAATGTGTAATGTTTTCCTTGCAATTTTTACCTTTGATGATATTTAACAACAAAAAAGACAGGTTTGTTTGTTTAAAAGGTCAATGTTTCAGCTGCTAAGAATCTTCTTATGTTGCATGGTCAAAATCGAAAATCGCGTTTTTGTTTTTGTTTCAGATTGAGTAAAGAAATGGGGAGTGTTTTATGGGGCAACAAGTCAAACGGGTAACTTTTAGAATGGGCCAACACGGATCGGGTTGACCATTGGACTACTTTTGCCCAATAGTTTCAAAACTTTATTTGAAGGTTTTATACAAATGAAATACATGGTAGCAACTTCGGCCCGTTCCATGTCAAGCTAATGTCTTCTCTTTCTTTACTGTTTGACCCGTTAGAGAAAAAAAACAACCAAAATTGACCCATTCAGACATATATGGGACCAAATCGCCACTCACCTATGATGTTGGAATTTGTTGACTTTATTTATGAGATTCTCTATTTGTAAAATGGGATGGCGAACATACAATCTTATTTTCTGCTCATGTTTTGAACTGCATATGTGACCTTTTTTTTATAGGTTGAAGTTAAAAAGGCAGTACCAAGAAGCCAACAGAACCAATATCTTCATGAACAGAATCGAGGGCCGAATAGTTATTTCAGAACTAATGGTACTAAAAGCAATGATATGAACATAAGAACTAAAAGATATTCGTAGGTGGATTATCTGCTAACCTAACTGAAGACGACTTCAAATTCTACTTTGAAAAATTCGTCGCATAACTGATGTCGTGGTTATGCACGACAATGTGACCCACCGACCACGCTGGTTTGGATTCATCACTTCGAAACGAGGATTCGGTCGAAGATGTTATGCAAAAGAATTTCCATGAATTGTGTGGTAAACTTGTGGAAGTTAAGCGGCGGTTCCTAAAGAGATTAGTATAGGTGGGACCACTAGCGGAATGAGGATATTAACTTTAACAGTCATCAATGGGTCCCATATAGTCCAGTGCACGACGTTCTTCCAAGCTACGCACCAATTCCAGGATACACTGGTTATCCTTATGGCATGTTTACGGGTGGTTATCCATTTAATGGTTATGGGTTGGGCCAGGTTTCACCTAGGATACCGTGGGGCCCAATGCCGATGCCGGTTATCCACTTACTTAAGCGGTGGACATGGGCTAATGGGTATGCCAGCAAATGGTTACAATGGGATTGTGGGGCCCGTACCAAGTGGGATGCCGAGTCAACTCGGTGGGGTGGTTGTAGATAACAATTCTTTGGCTTCATCTGGTGTGACGATGGATGGTAGCAGAAATGATGTCCAAAATGGCGTTGAAGGTTAACATGGACCACTGACTATGTTTACGGTTATGCAGTTATGCAGTTATGCTCATGCGATTTTCGGGTTACGGTTGATAATTTAACCATGGCGTTCCGTTTGTTTAGGTGCAACCTCTAACTTTGGGATAAAGATGTTGGTTTATTTGTTTGTATCATTTTCTAGTTTTTTTTTTTTTTTAAATAATTTATGGACTATGGATTTGTGTTTGTGTAATATAGTTCTTTGTGTTTATGTTTATTTGATTTATGAATTCAATTTTGTTATGTTTATTTTGGTTTTAAAATATACCCGGAAACTTAAGTATTTAAGGAATGCTAGGTTCACACAAATTTTACAAAATAAAACCCACACATACATGTGTCATATGCATATGGTTAAAGAGAAAGATGAAAGAGAAAGAATTATACAACATCATTGGTCCAACTCATTTGCCATGTCATTGTGTGGAAAAACTTTTGTAAGCTTGTAGTGATGTAGCATCTCTTAATATTTACATGCTTTCATCATGTATTGAAAATTTGTGTTTTGGAAAAATATGTAATTTTTGAAGGTTGTTTGGTTATATGTAATATCCTTTTATAAAGTGTCTATATGACTATGACATAGGAACTAATTGATGGAGGTAATTATTGTTGTCAAATTAACTTGACACTTCACATGTAAAACAAAAGCAAATTTTGCTACATATATAGTCAAGTGTACCTCAAAGGCTAAGCGAAGTGCTATCCGCGAACATCCATCCAAATAGTTATGGCTCAAACGTTTGAAGATAGGGCAGCTGCAAAAACGGACAATCGCGAACGGACAATGCTAAGGGGTTGTTTGACTTGGTTTATTTGTTGGGCTTACGAGCTCATTCATAATCTGATGAGCTCATTTTTAATGGCTTATAAGCTTATCAACATGACTTTACAAGTTAATTAAGTTCAGAAGCTCGAGTAGATAAGCCATACGCCAAGCTTACCTGCTTGTCAAACTTTAAGCTTATAAGCCCATCAAATAAGCTAAGATAAACTCCCCCTAAAGTTACTTGTACGAGCAAGCAGGATAACCGACTATGGATCAATGGCATGGCATGAATCTCGGCTCAGCTAGGAAGGTAAAACAGCATATATCTCGTCACTAATTCGAGCTAGTTAGCAAAAATCTAGCCGGTGAGAAAACCAACAAGGTTAATGAACCTAATTAAGGTTCTTATTATATTTATTCAAGTATATACTGAATTTGATGACTTGTTTTCAACTTGATGACACATCTAAGTTGTACGAGAATGCTCATCATTATGAACAATTAAGCTTTGTACTAGTGTACTTGATTAATTGATCGATATTAAAATGAATCCGACTTGGTGACTGCATAAATTCTGGTTGTGAATGATCAGCCGTGTTGATTGTAAACAAACTAAAGAAATGTTCTTGACTATGTCTTGTCATCTTGATATCATTCGCTGATTCAAACAATGGTACCATCTAACGATTGTTTTCATTTATCTCATCTCAATCACTTCCACATTAAGGTTTTGTCTCAATATCCACTTACGACTCTCATATGGCGCTCAATGATCAAGTTTTGACGTGGTCAAATCTTTTGATGACCAACATTGTTTTAGCATAAAGACGCTAAAAGTTAACGAAAAGTACTACTTACGATAACGGGTCTGTCTTACAAAACACGTAATAGCTGATAGTCAAAACTTTCTCAAATGAGCGGTTGTTCCATCATACAAATGGACATAAGAAAACTGTCTTTACAAATAGATCAAGACATTTATCTTGTACTATCATTAATGACTTGCAAGACATGGGGTCGGTCCATGGATTTTCCTTCCTTTGCCGCATTTCGCTCAAAGGGAACAAGTAATGGATGTTGTACCATGTTGTCATTATTACATATGTTTGATTGTAATCAAGTTAGGTATAGAGTAAGAGGCATGATTTATATGTGTAATCGATCGGTTTACATACCTAATATCGTTACATGGTGACTTGTATCATAACTGTATGCGGTTGGTGTACATATGTATGTATCACCCGTTTTGACCATTTAACCAAAACATGTACTAATAAGTAACTTTGTCGTTTATGTTACACCCATTTCACCCGTTTTGACCCATTTTAGCCCAAACGTGTACTAGTAAGTAATGTACAAAAAAAATCAACTATTTCACACATTTGAGCCAAAACATGTCAATGAGCTCAAAATTAGTGTTGGATATTAGATGTTATTAATAGCTTTAAAAATGAATCTTATGCGTGTAGTAGGACACTCATTAGTTGATGGTTCTTCCGTGCAAGAAGAAGGTCTGGGCAGGAAAAGGCTAGAACCTATCGTCACCCATGGCTTCTTCCCTTGTCTTACAACAGAAGGTAGTTCCACATGACAGTGTAGCTTATGTCTTACATCTTAGTATTTGGGCGATCACCCTTGCTAAATACTTTAGGAGGTTAAAGTTATAAATTGAATTTTGATGTAGCCACTTTTAGAAATCTCACTGCCATTTGACCTGCCATTCATTAGTTTCGGATGGATGGGTTAAAATGTTACATCTGATCTAGTTCAAATTCTCTAATTGATTTAGCTGACAAAGTGCATCGTGTTTAGTTGGATGATGTTTTCATCCATAACTTGCTAAAATTACAAAAGGTACTCAAAAGGGAGGGGCACATAATATCCAGAAGAAGATTGACCCACCAAATGTAAAATTACATGTACGTCTATAGTATCTTTCTTTTTCGGAACAAGATAAATGAACGAGGGGTTACACCCTTTTTCAAGCCTAACTAAAAAAAATAGTCGTTGAGAAGATCCCATAATTTCTTAACAAATGTAAAGTTCATAGCACCAGCACCAGGTCCTTGGGCTTTTGAACCTGCACAGTCCCACGCCACTTTTTAAATTTCATCCATAATGAATTCATTACCCAAAACGTTCGAGTCTGCTAGGTTCAAATTACGAAATAACTAGCATTGGAAAACATGCCTTTTACACGTGGCTCAATGAACCTATAAAAAAAAGGGTCATGCATGATACATTTGAGCTCAGATAGATCTTTAAGCCAATAACCATTTGAGACAATAACTATAATTTTATTCTTTTCGTCCCCCTCAAGTGCCCATTTTACAAAACATTTTTTACGAACCTTACTAGCTCTAATATGCTCCAATCAACACAATAATATTCACCACACGCCACTACCTTTCCAAGAATTCCATGATCTACTAACCAAAGTGCATAATTCCTTACTGAGCCATGAGTCGAACACCCTAAAAGGCTTAGGTCCGAAATCGACACAAGCATTGGACAAAAGGATGGGAAAATGGTCCGAGATAACACGGTCTGACAATTGACCAAGAAACACACTACTATACTGTAACAGAAGTGTTGGTTCAGTGAACAACAAAACTTGTAACAAGGAACCGGATTAGCTTGCTCATCTTTCATCTTTGATCCACTTTGATTTAACTAATTATTACTTCCCCACCCCTGTTGAAGTCATGAAATCCCACATTTGCAACGAAATTATTGAAAGACATAAGTTCATTTGTATCGAATTGGGAGCCCGCTCTTTCGGATATGGACTTAACTGCATTGAAATCACCCATAGCTATGCAAATACCATCCATAGAATCAACAAGATTTGAGATGTCTTCCAAAGATCTGACTTTAAATGCGCCAACTGTTAACCATATATATTTAAAATGGAGACACGCTAACTAATCCCAGCTCATTTTCCATATTCTATCAAAAAGGTCAATATACTGTTAACCATATTATAACTAATTTTCCTAATATGACAAATCTCATTTTTGCGCAAGATAAAACTTTATAACAATAGAGAGGAGTTATACAGCAGCACACTTTACATATACATATCATTCATACATACACAAATGAAAAAAACGGAAAAGAAATGTCATTGGCACACAAGCTGAAAAGGAAAAACAAATTGTAGATGATCCTAACTCACTTTCGCAGGAATCGCAGTTGCATTTAGCATAGAAACAAGCCTTTAAACCCCTAGATGATCTCTAGAGGACGAGTGTTGTCTCGTGAGGGTTTACAGTGAATATACCCACAAAATTCACCTAACAAAAACAACTTAAAACCATAAAGCAACACCATCTTCACATATCATATCAAACTTCGATTCTAATCCTCATCCCTGTAGTTCACGCTATCATCGTCCTTGTCCTCATTCTCATCACTATCCTCGTCCCTGTAGTTCATACTATTATCGCCCTTGTCCTCATTCTCGTCATTGTCCTCATCCCTGTAGATCACGCTATCATCGTCCGTGTCCTCATTCTCGTCATCATCTTCACATATAAACACAAACCAAAATGTAATGAACATTAGCTTCCTCCAAACTCCATTTTAAATGTTATATAAAAATTTGACCAAGTGAATCAAACAATTGATAATAGAAGAATTGGTGAACAAATTATATGCGTTATTTAGAAATACTGATTAACAGTTTTTATCATGGATTTGGCTTTATCTTTGTTATCATAAAAGAACATTTGACATTTGAAAAATAGTACATTTTCTTTCACTTTGAAAAGCAACAATTAAATGCTTTTTTCTATTAGATTTGTTTAAAGATAAACAGCCATATATAATTAAAAGAAATAATAAAAGGAGAATATTACAGTAGACTTGTGGAGGTTCAATGTTGCGATCATGAATGTGAGAAATTTTTGCCCAATCCTTTCCTTTCCCCTTTTCACACCTTTTGCTTAGAATTTCACACCGATGAATGGCAATTTGATTGAGATCCTTGAAACTTTGTATCTCATGTGGTAGAGAACGTAAATTGTGACAATAAAATATTTCCAAGGACTGTAGTTTTGGGAAGTTACTAGGCAGAGAAACCAAAGACCCACAAAACTCTATATTTAACATCTGTAAATTAGGAAAGAGAATGTTTCCGTCCCTTGATGTAACATAGTCATGATCATGGAAACACTTTAAAGACGGCATTAGTTCCAATTTAATTCTCTTGAGGTTGCGTAATTTCCCAAGTGGCGGAAGTTGTTCACAGTTTTCATGATCATGCAATTTAATACTAGTCAAATTGACTAATTTGACCATCCAACTCAGAGAATTAACCCTTCCCACGTAATTCCATATAGTCAACTCCTGCAGACCCGAATTTGGTTCCAATCCCTCAAGAACCTCCTCTGAATCAGATATTTCTCAAAGACTTTAGATTTGTTTTGTCTTTCTACTTGGCACTTTTGGCATCCCTTAAACATCCAACATTCTCAAGTTGTGATAGCGTCAATTCCCACCCAAGAAGGTTTAGATTTCCCAGTTCACCTATTCGGGCCCCATCATCTTTTCCCACAACAAACTGTGAAAGCCTTCGAAGATTGGTTAGTTCTTTTATTCCAATAGGCATATGTTGGAGTTCATTTTCGTAACCAATATCTAGACGTTGAAGATTCCTCATGTACCTCAAACCGGAACCGCGGAGGCCATCCTCTTATAATTAGAACTTGCAGGTTCTGGAGATACATAATATATACTGTCTGGTAGAACTTTTATATCCGAATCTTCTATTTTCAAGTGTCTCAAATGTATTAGCTTGCAGATTGATTCGGGCAACGTCGAGCTTTCAATTTTGTTCAAGTACAGCACCCTTAGATAAACAAGGCTGGAGATTTGTCTAATGCTACTTTGATAATCATCATCAAAGACCAACATTGATCGTACTGATCTTAGCTTTACCAAATCCTGTTCTGAAAACTCAGGATGTTCACATGATAAACTGAGATGAAGCACCTCATCCGGGGTTATCGACTTCTTACCCGGCTCTATAACCGCACAATCATGTTTCATTACATATTCCGCAAGATCATGCATTAAATCATGCATTTTACATCCCTATTGGGTAATCACCATCGACCCAACAGTTAACCCATCACAACCCAAATGACCCGGTCAACAAAAGTCAACCATAAAGAAAAGTCAACAAAGCAGTTACAACCGCCATATAGCAGTTACCAATAACTGCTCAAATCACAGAACCGACACACCGGTTCATTGTACCCTTTCATTACTATATATAGACCGTACATTTGTTTGTAAAAGGTATGATGACATATTTGATTATTACAAAGACATATTTACAGTTTACTTAATCTTTGCACAATATTCATTTGGTACAATTGTGATTGAAACGTTTAGACCATAGATCCCGTTATAAAGGCAAACAATTGGTATCAGAGCGGTCTGGTCTATCAACCAACAATCATCATCTACCCAGACTCGTACAAGTTCCAGAATCAAAAACAGACCAAGTTTCGAAATAAATTTTTTTTGCAAATCGCTAAGAATACAAATCCGGACGTCATTTTTGTGTCTCAACGTTTGTCGCAAAGGGGTATAATCACTTGGTGATTACTCACAACCCGGCAACAAATCAAACTCAAAAATTTTTTTCCGAAACCAGTTTCGTATACCCAATCCAAACAGGATCAGAAAAACGAACTTAATCGTTTAGATATTTTTGATTCGAAATAAAAACAAATACGAGTGTCATCTATTAGGGCACAAAAGTAAAGATTCGAATTAGAACAAACACACCTGTTCTTAAACGGAATCAAGCCCAGAAGGATCAATTGAAAACCCCAATTGATTCATTAGCAAACTCCAATCGTAAAAATTCTCACGGATCAGAAAACCCCCAATTAATCCGAAACCCTAGATTTCAAATTGGAGGGATAACAAGTGCTCGTACAGAACACCACACCGGAGACAGTATCAGGACGGTAAAAACCACAGCCATCAAAGAGGCCTGAGAACCGTCGTTGTATATTGGAGAAAAAGAGAGAAGATAAAACTTATCTTCTGAAGAGAGAGAGAGAGATCTTGAAAAGAGTATCTCAAAATTATACGCGTGGGTTATTATCTCAAACAAAAAAGGGAGAGATATAAGAAAGGAAGGACGCGTGTACAGTTAAAGGGCCACAAAGGATTTTATTTTTAGTTAAGGCATCGGGTTAAACCATCAACCCCTCCAGGTTCCAAAGTTTTCAAAACCACTTTATTTTACATTATATATTTTGATATATACAGTTTTTAGATTGATAAGTTATTTTAAAACATTATTAAAATCTTATCATATTTTGCTTAGTATATCTAACCTAGTTTTTACTCGCTTAGAATTATACTAACCAGAATAATTTGTAAGGAGTAATTAACCTTAGGTTATTAGGTTTAAATTTTATAATCTCAGGATAGTTTAAAAATTGTTAAAACTATACCTAGAAAAGTTTTACACCCATTTGAGGAAGATAAAACATTAAGAGCTCATTTTGAAATAAGAATTTTTTAAATAAAAACACTTTGTGTTAAAAATTCTTTATTGGAGATTTATTTGTCATTTTAAGATATGACGAACGACAGTGGTAAAAAGGAACCTAGTACTAACATTTCGAATAGTACACCCCAATTTCAATGCCCAATCCTAAAGCCCGCGAATTACTCATTATGGGCAATTCGAATGCAAATCATTCTCGAAGCGAATGGTTTATGGGAAACAATTGAGCCGACTGAAACGACTCAACCCAATAAGAAAAAGGAAAAAACCGCTATTGCTTTCCTTTACCAAGCCTTACCCGAAGAACAATTGCTTCAAATAACAAAGCACAAAACCGCAAAGACATTTGGAATGCTTTGAAAACTAGACACGTTGGCGAAGACGAGTTAAACAAGAAGATTACAAACACTCAAACCGAATTTGAGATGTTATATATGAAGGAAGATGAAACAATCGACACTTTCACCACAAAACTCACAACTCTCGTAAATAAAGCCGCTAGTCTAGGACACACAATAGAAGATGAAACCTTAGTACGGAAATTACTAAATCTTTGTGCCGAAAGGTATCGCAAATAGTCGCATCAATAGAACAATATTCGATCTAAGTGAAATGACATTAGAAGAGGCAATAGGAAGACTTAAGACCTACGAAGAGGATTAAGTTCAAGAAAGGAAAACAAGTGGACAGTCAAGACAAATTTATGTTCACACGACATGACAATAGAGGAAAAATTTCGAGAGGACGTGGGCGTGGAAAATATAAAGGATGGAAGAACCACGATAAAAATAACCACGAGAAGAAGGATGGAGAAAACACTCACAATCACTTCAACAAACAGAACATTGATTTCAGCAAAGTTAGATGTTACAAGTGCAATAAGACTAGTCATTATGCATCTAAGTGTTATTCAAAACCAAACACTAGTATGCAATCTAATCTTGTCGAGGAGGACTTAGAACCTACCTTATTAATGGCAATATTAGAAGACCACATGTAACAAAGCTAGAAGATCAAAAGGTCTCGCTACGAAGAAGATGTAGGATATAAAGAGACAAGTGTTGATAGTCAATGGTACTTAGACAATGGAGCTAGTAACCATATGGTGGAATAAGAGAACACTTTAAAGAACTAGATGAGAACGTTAGTGGAAAAGTAAGATTCGGAGATGGATCTCATGTAGAGATTAAAGGAAAAGGTTCAATCCTATTAGAATGTGAAGACGAGAAACAAAGAATCATATCTCAAGTCTATTACATTCCTAGCTTGAAAAACAATTTATTGAGCCTTGGACAATTTACGAAATAGGTTGTAAAGTTGTAATGGACGACGATGAACTACGACTTTATGACATGGACAACAAAATCTTCTTGAAAGTCACAAGACAAAGAAACCGTCTATACAAAGCAAGTCCGAAGATAGGCACTGTTTGCTTATTAGCAAACTTAAGTGACAACACTTGGTTATGGCACGCAAGATTAGGACACCTCAACTTTGAATCATTAAAATCAATGACTCAAAGAGAGTTAGTTCAAGGAATACCGCCATTAAACATACAACACAAATTTGTGATGTTTGTTTAGTTGGTAAACACAATGAGCACCATTTCCCAAGAAAGCAAAAACTAGATCAACATCACCATTAGATTTAGTTTACGGAGATTTATGTGGACCAATAACACCACCAACACCATCTGGAAAGAGATATATATTCTTGTTAGTAGATGACTACTCAAGATATATGTGGGCGTATTTCCTAAGTACGAAAGATCAAGCTTTCGGTACTTTCAAGGAATACAAAGAAACAATAGAGAAGGGGATAAGGATAACATTGAAAATGTCAAGAACTGATCGTGGAGGAGAATTCACATCTAACGAATTCACTCAATACTGCAAAGAAAACGGCATAGCACGACAACTAACCGCACCTTACTCACCACAACAAAATGGAGTTGTTGAGCGAAGAAATAGGACAATCATGTCTACTACGAGATGCATGATGAAAGCAACTAACATGCCACAAAACTTTTTGAAATTTGAAGGCATTAGACACGCTATATACATTCTAAGCAGTTCCTACAAGAGCCTTAGAAGACATTACTCCATATGAAGCAATTAAGAAGAAAAAGCCAAACTTAGAAACTTTAAGAGTTTTTGGTGCATAGCATATGCAAAGGTACCATCACAACATGTCGACAAAGTTAGATGATAGAAGTAACAAAATGGTATACTTAGGAAGCGAACAAGGATCAAAAGCTTATAGATTGTTTGATCCAACAACACAAAGAATATGTGTTAGTAGAGATGTGAAGTTTAAGGAGGATGAAGTATGGAATGGAAGGATTACCTAGATGAACACACCAACGATGAACCCGAATGGTTTGACTTCAAAGTCGAAAACCTTGAAGCCACAAATGAACATCGGAAAGCGAAAACCATCCGGATGAAGAAGGCGATGATATCCCGCAAGCGATGATCATGAATATGAAACATCGACAATCGACTCACCCTCACAAACATTTCGACACCATCTACAATTTCATCACGAATAAATACTCAAATTACACCAACTACCTCAAGACATTCAACCAATCAAAGTAACTCAATTGCAACCCGAAACTTACATCCAAACTTTGATCATACACCACCACAAGGTTTTAGAACGTTGAATGATTTATATGAAAACACCGAGGAAGTTTTACCCGAGCATTTATTACTAGTGAAGATGAACCAAAGAATTACAAGGAAGCATCAAGCGATCAAAATGGATCGAAGCAATGAAGGTCGAATTAGATTCCATCAATAGAAACAATACATGGAACTAACCACACTACCAAAAGGACAAAAAGCCATTGGATTAAAGTGGGTATTCAAGACCAAGAAAGATGCTAATGAAAATATAGTCAAGCATAAAGCTAGACTAGTAGCAAAAGGCTACATACAAGAGCATGGCATAGACTTTGAAGAAGTCTTTGCACTGTAACAAGAATGGAAACAGTCCGATTACTATTAGCCATAGCGCTAATAACAAATGGGAAGTACATCACCTGAGACGTCAAATCGCATTTGCATGGAGACTTAAAGAAGAAGTGTATGTTACACAACCCGAAGGATTTATAAAAGAAAATGGAAAAGTCTACACATTGATAAAAGCTCTATACGGATTAAGACAAGCACCACGTGCATGGAACATAAAGTTAGATAATACCTTGAAGTCATTAGATTTCAAAAGTGCGCTTTAGAACAAGTTGTCTACACAAAGAAGTCAAAAGACTCAATACTTC
This sequence comes from Chrysanthemum lavandulifolium, assembly GCA_022545495.1. Classification (NCBI taxonomy): domain Eukaryota; kingdom Viridiplantae; phylum Streptophyta; class Magnoliopsida; order Asterales; family Asteraceae; genus Chrysanthemum; species Chrysanthemum lavandulifolium. The sequence continues at coordinate 32,088,857 of CM040244.1, read as the reverse complement.
TAGTAGGAGTCTATGTGGATGATTTAATCATCAACGGCACACCAAAGAAAGAAATAGACAAGTTCAAAGCTCAAATGGAAGAGAAATTTGAGATGAGTGACCTAGGATTACTATCCTACTACTTAGGAATTGAAGTCACACAAACTGGAGGTGACATATCAATAAAGCAATCCGCCTACGCAAGCAAGATCCTCAAAGAAGTTGGAATGCTAGATTGCAACGAAAGTTTAATACCTATGGATCCCGGAACAAGACTAACAAAGAACACTGAAGAAACAATGGTCAACTCAAATGAATATAGAAGCTTGATTGGATGCTTACGATACTTGTTACATACAAGACCCGACTTAAGTTATTCCATTGGTTTACTTAGTCGTTTTATGCAAGAACCGAAGGAACAACACATGAAAGCTATAAGGCAAGTACTACGCTACGTTAAAGGAACAAAAGATTATGGAATCACCTACAAGTACAATGGAAGAAAACAGATACAAGGTTATAGTGACAACAGCTACGGAGACAACACTCAAGAAGGCAAAGGCACTACTGGAATTATCTTCTACTACGGTGAATCACCAATCAGCTGGAGTACACAAAAGCAAGCCACGGTAGCTCTATCATCATGTGAGTCCAATTCATTGCGACAATAGCAGCAGACAACACAAGCATTATGGTTAAAGAGGCGCTTAGCGAGCTTACACACGGAAGAAGAAAAAGTTACAATCTTGGTGACAACAAGTCCGCCATCGAACTAATGAAGAATCCGTATTCCACGGAAGAAGTAAGCACATTGACATAAAGTACCACTTTATAAGAGAATGCGTCGAAAGAGAAGACCTACAAGTCGAATTCATAAGTGGAGAATTTCGGAAAGGGTGACATCTTGTGAAAGCGTTACCAAAGATCGATTCCTCACCATGAGACAACTAATTGAGTCAAAGATCTAAAGCAAGCCGATTGTGATTAAGGGGGAGAATATTGGGTAATCACCATCGACCCAACAGTTAACCCATCACAACCCAAATGACCCGGTCAACAAAAGTCAACCATAAAGAAAAGTCAACAAAGCAGTTACAACCGCCATATAGCAGTTACCAATAACTGCTCAAATCACAGAACCGACACACCGGTTCATTGTACCCTTTCATTACTATATATAGACAGTACATTTGTTTGTAAAAGGTATGATGACATATTTGATTATTACAAAGACATATTTACAGTTTACTTAATCTTTGCACAATATTCATTTGGTACAATTGTGATTGAAACGTTTAGACCATAGATCCCGTTATAAAGGCCAACAATCCCTTTTGTATACCCTTCTCGACGACATCTTGGAAAAACGTCCTCCCGACCAAACAATCAAAAATTTCCTCACCAAGCTCATACAAGCTCGCATCTCCTTCTTCAGATGGAATAAATTCATTTGCCATCCACAACTCAATTAATGAATCCTTACTCATTTCCTCCCCTTTTGAAAATAGACAACAATAAGCGAAACATATCTTCATATATGGAGGCAAATCATCGTAGCTTAATCTTATAGCAGGTAAGACATCGCCTTGTATCTTCGACTTGAAGTTTTTGTTTACAGTCCGCCACTGATCCACCGTTTTTTTTTGTCAACATTAAGCTACCCAAAGACTTCACTGCTAGAGGTAAGCCATTGCACTTCTCAACTATCTCCCTTCCTACAAGCTCCAGCTCCCTTGTGACTCCTCCGCTTGGGAACGCAAGC